>VZQC01001088.1:766330-1024953 GCA_009823505.1 Rhizomys pruinosus | reverse complement strand
TAGTTGTTCTGTGTTATCTTCCAGGTCTGATATTCTTTGTTCTGCTTCCTCTGTTCTGCTTCTGAGGCTTTTTCCATTCCTTTCCTCTTGTATGGATGAGTGTTTGATTTCCTTTTTCATTTCCTCTTCTGATTTCTTTAGTATTTCTACTTCTTTTTGGAGCTTCTCCATCTCTTTTTCTAGATCTTTGGTTTGCTGGTTGGTTTCTTTATCTTTTTCAGCATGGGATCTTTTCAGTGTTTCTACTTCCTTCCAGAGCTTGTCATTCTCTCTCTCTAGGTCCTTCTTGTGTTCCTCATTCTCTTTTCTTAGTTCTTTAATTTGTTCTTTATGATCTTGCAGTTCTTTAAATATGTTCCCAATTGTGTTTCTGATGTCTGACCTGGGGCATCCCCAGAGGGATCCACTGCAGGAGTCTTCCATAGGGTTGGTAAAGCTTGGCATGGGAGTATCCTGCCCCTTTCCCATGTTGTCTCTTCTTCGTGTTCCTGGCATATGGGCTTCTCCTTGCCTGTATTCCAATGTGAGTCCTAAATGCCTCTTCACTGTGTTGAAGGCTTGCTTTGCTTGCCTCCTTCGGATGCCTCTTCGTAATCCCAGTTGCCCGGGGTGGGGGTGGGGGGGCTGTACCTTCCGCTGGGCTCAGGAGATCTCAGATCTCAAGAGTCACACAAGCCTAACTTTAATACCGGCTGGGAGGATAACTCTGCCCCCACAGCCACAAAATCCAATCAAGCCAAAGACTGCACCTTTAATCCCAGCTGGGAGGATAACTCTGACCCCACAGCCACAAATGCCAATCAAGCCAAAGACAGGTGGACCAAGGGATCAACAATCAGCTCTGCTGAGGCACCCAGTTCCTACCTGTCTCCTACTCTTCCTTCCCTAAAATTTTTTAAATTTAATTTTATTTATTTCTGTATGTGTATGAATGTACTATCTGCATGCAGGTCTGTGCGCCCGTGTCGTGCAATGCCGCGGAGGTCAGAAGAGGGTGTCGTATTCCCCTGGAACTGGAGTTCTCCTGGAATTGGAGTTTCAGATGGTTTTCGGCCGCCATGTGGGTGCTGGGGATTGAACCCGGGTCCTCTGTAAGAGGGGTCGGCACTCTTAACCGCTAGGCCATCTCTCCAGCCCCTAATGTACTTCTTTCATGTATAATGTACTACTTTCATGTATAATGTACTTTTTCATGTATAATGTACTTTTGTGTATAATGTACTTCTTTCATGTATAATGTACTTCTTTCATGTATAATGTACTTTTGTGTATAATATACTTTTGTGTATAATGTACTTTCGTGTATAATGTACTTCTTTCATGTATAATGTACTTCTTTCATGTATAATGTACTTCTTTCATGTATAATGTACTTTCATGTGTAATGTACTACTTTCATGTATAATGTACTTCTTTCATGTATAATGTACTTTCATGTAGAACATACTTCTTTCATGTATAATGTACTTTTGTGTATAATGTACTTTTGTGTATAATGTACTTTCATGTATAATGTACTTCTTTCATGTATAATGTACTTCTTTCATGTATAATGTACTTTCATGTATAATGTACTTTCGTTTATAATGTACTTCTTTCATGTATAATGTACTTTCATGTATAACATACTTCTTTCATGTATAATGTACTTTCATGTATACACCAGACAACCTCTAGGCATCTCTAAGACTAACTGACCACTATTCTCTATGGTGTTTCTTCTTAGCCACTGAACTAACATGTGAGACAGGGTCTCTCTGTAGCCCCAGCTGGCCTGGAACTCACTCTCTAGACCAGGCTGTTCTTGAGCTCACTGAGATCTGCCTGCCTCTGCCTCCCGAGTGCTGGGATTAAAGGTGTGTGCCACCACCTCAGGCTATAATGTGATTTTATGTCTCTTTCCTTGGCAGTCTTTCCCCCTCCCTTCTGAACACAGGAAACAAAAGGCCACCTTGGCCTGAGGTACTGCTTTCTGTCAGTCAGCTCCACTGGCCAGGTGGGCTGCTCTGCTCCTCTCTGTAATGTGCTTGCACTTTCCTCTCTCATTCTTTCTAAGTTCCTACATACCACTCTGGAAAAAGTAAATTGTAAACAATGATAATGAAATCATACTCATAAATACTATTTTATTGGACTCTATGCTTTGGTATTGTCAATCTTAGTGGTCTTTAATAATGGGTTGATTTTGTATTGCCTTACTAAGACTAAATACTTCTTGTTATTCCATTCTTTACCCTTTTCTTTAATGGAATTGTCCTTAATCAAGACCTCTTGAACATTAGCTTACTTTAATCATGTGGTAACTTTTGGTTAGAGTCAGCTTTATAATTCTGTTTTCCATTACTTGTTGAGTTTAAAATTCAGTTAGGAATATTTACCATATTAAAATGTAAGTGACATCTCCTAAAATACTTTCTGCAAGTAAAATCCCTTATGTTTAATAACAAAATATACAGCCCTGTTTAAAACAGACACTATGTAGATAAAATACTCATGTGTGTGTGTGTGTGTGTGTGTGCGTGTGTGCATGGATGCATTTGTATACATATAGTACTATTGTTTTAAATTTTTCTTTTTCTATATTACTATAACATATTAAAGACCAATCAGACCATTAATGGACACAGGCAAGTATTGGGTTACCTATGACTACTGAAAAATATCCTTTATGTATCTCTATATTATACAAATGTTACTTTATTTACCCATAAGAAAATAATTTAAAACAACAACAACAACAACTAGGTTTTGGCTCCTGGAACCAGATGTGATAGTGCAGAAGAAAAGTCTCAGAGAGCTTGGTCTAAATCCTAATGACAGTGCCTTTCCCGGACTAAGCCTACTTGGCCTGTAATCTTAAACCTCCCTTTCTCTGACTTAGGTCCATTCTATCTACACTATCTAGATAGCCCTTTATATACCTAAATCTTAAAAACAAAATATATGTTTAGTCAAGGTTTATTTGAAAAATATCTGGAGTTTTGTTCAAGCTTTATCTACATATTATTTAATAATTAAAAGTACCAAATAAATGCAACTGACCTTCTTAGAGGTTTAGTGACCGTACTTAAAAGCCCAGACTAATCTGGTCAAAAGGGACATAAAGGGACAATTTTTGTTCCTTGCATTCCAAGGTCCACTAAGTCCCAGAAGACTATGGGGTTTTTCATGATGTTTTAACTGATTAAGTCCTGTAAGAGACTGTCACCAGTCCTCTTGTCCAGGGAGATCATGGAGATCCCACTAACTCTAGCCAGTGTCCAGTCGACAAACAGGATGGTCAGCACAGAGCCAAACAAATCCCCAGTCAGCAGGACCTTCTGACCTATCCTTGCTTAGATGCAATAAAAGCCAAAGGAGCCAGGCCCCCCCCCCCAAAGCCCAAGTGAAGCCTGAGGACCAAATTCTCAACTGGCCTTAAAAATAATTTGGGTTAACTGTATGGTCTTAAACACCCCAACAAAAAAGTATAATCAAAAAATAAAATAATTCATGACCTTATCTCAGATAGGTGGGATCTGCTCCATGCAAAAAACACTTGGGGCTCATGACTAATAAATACCCCTCACGGGCCCCATCTTCCTAATTATCCTGGCTTTCACTTTTGGCCCTGTGTACTAAACTTCTAAACCGTTCCAGGCCCTCACCTCCTCCACTCTTACTCAGCTACTCCTGACCAAGGAATCCAGCCTCTTCAAGCCTCAGAGAAAGAAGAATATGGGAAAGAATCCCTCAGCCCTGAACATGAAAAACGTGATGAACTCAGATATGGACACTCCTAAAAAGGCCCTTTTTCTTTTTTCTTTTTCCCATGCTTGCCCACATCTCAGCAGGAAGTAGCTAAGAGGATAACATGGTACCCATCATCCCACCCTACCCCTGTCCTTTTCTCTTTATGTTCCCAGGGTCTGGAATCATAAAACATGTGAGTAGCAGAGGAGCCATGGGCTTCATGAAGGAGCCATGAAGCCATAAATTCCTTAAACAGCGAACTGGCCCTACATTGGCAGTCTGGTCTTCCTTAAGCCTTATTAACCAGTCACTCCCAGGATGGAGGGTGACTGTGGAGCCAACCTGTCTCCTTAGGGCCTTCAGATACTGCCCTGCTCAGAAGGCTTTCTATTAACCAAGGGCACTAAACCTTGGCATCAAACACGTTCCAGCAGGGCTCAGTGAATGAAACCTTCCACCTCTCTCCGTTAGGTTGTAGATGCTCCTCTCCTGCAGAGGGGCATCCATCCCACGCTGTGTATTCCTCCTGACAGCATGTCTGTTCCTTGCCTGTTATAGTCCGTCCCATGCTGTGTATTCCTTCTGACAGCGTGTCCATTCCTCTCCTGTTAGGTTGTAGACGCTCCTCTCCTGCAGTGGGGCATCTGTCCCATGCTGTGTATTCCTCCTGACAGCATGTCTGTTCCTTGCCTGTTGCAATCTGTCCCATGCTGTGTACTCCTTCTGACAGCATGTCCATTCCTTGCCTGTTGCAGGTCCAGCACTGCTTAGTGTATCTCAACTTAAAACTCTTTCCGTTTCTAACAACCTAACACTTGAGTCAGAGTCTTCTGCTCCAGCAGCCGGTGCTCTTTTCTGCTGAACCATCTTTCCAACCCCCATTAAAAACTCCTATGTGACAATCTCTGATTTGTTTTGTTTTAGCTTATTTAGTATTTTACTTTTTAAATTTGTGTATGAGTGTAATGCCCCCTGCATGTATGTAAGCGCACCAGTGTCATGCAATACCCATAAATGTCAGAAGAGGGCATTAGATCCCCTGGAACTGGAGTTATAGATGGTTGTTAGCTTCCATGTAGATGCTGGGAATCAAACTCAGGTCCGCTGCAAGAGCAGCCAATGCTCTTAACCACTGAGCTATCTTCAAGATCTGTTTTTTTTTATTTTTAAAATTTTATTATATGTATGAATGTACTGTCTGCATGTAGGTTTGTGCACCCATGTCGTGCAATGCTGCAGAGGTCAGAAGAGGGTGTCGGATTCCCCTGGAACTGAGTTAAAGACAGTTCTCAGGTGCGGTGCTGGGGATCAAACCTGGGTCCTCTACAAGAGCAGTCGGCACTCTTAACCACTAGGCCATCTCTCCAGCCCCAAGATCTCTGTTTTTAACTGTGGTTATGACATATTTCATTTTTAAGGACTAGAGAAACATTTCTCATGCTTAGTACTTGAAAGTTGTAAGTCAAACTGGAAATAAAACATACACTGCATTTATCTTAAAAAAAAATCCATGTTCAAAAATGCAACACTTAAAAGGATGTATAAAGATATTGGTGTTTAAATGACTAAAAATTGCCAAAATGTGAAAAATGTCTGAGCTAAATTAATATAACCATATCTGAAAGTTTTGTCACTGGGTCCTCAGTATTTGATGATACAACAATTTATCCAGAAATATATATTTATTCTTCAAAATATATTTTCCTTCATTTTAGCAAAATTGTCATGTGGTTAAAAGAAAGTTTCTCATGGCATTTATTTTTTATTTTATTTTTTATATTTTATTTCTGTATGTGTATGAATGTACTGTCTGCATGCAAGTTTGTGCACCCGTGTCGTGCAATGCCGTGGAGGTCAGAAGAGGGTGTCGGATTCCCCTGGAACTGGAGTTCTCCTGGAATTGAAGTTTCAGATGGTTGTCGGCCGCCATGTGGGTGCTGGGGATCGAACCCAGGTCCTCTGTAAGAGCAGTTGGCGCTCTTAACCACTAGGCCATCTCTCCAGCCTTCTCATGGTGTTTATACATATCTAAAATGACATGTTCAATAATAAAGTAATATGTGTTCAAAGTACTTAAAACACACACACACATATATATATATATATGTAATATAAATTAAAGTAAATATAAAATACTGAAAAAACTAATGTTCTTAAAATATATTTTAAGTTATGTTTTCTTTTTTAATGAATTTCATACAATGTTCTTTGACCATATTCGCCCTCCTGATTCCTCTCGGGCCCACCCCCCTCCTCACCCACCCCACCTTCCCTAGCCACTCAATTTTTGCCCTGTTTCTTTTTTAACTCATGAAGTCCAATTCGTGCTGCCTGTATACTCTTGGGTGTATGATTGGCCTACCAGGTTCACACCTTTAAAGAAAACAGATTCTCCTTTGCTAGAAGCCATCAACTGCTAACAGCTCCTCAGTTAGGGGTGGGATATTGTGTCTCCCTCCCATCTCCTGGTGGGATTTTGTCTGGCTTGAGCTTACCAAGTCTTGTCTGTGCTGTCTGTGCTGGATAGCTTTAGTGACAACCTGACATACCTGGGTTGAGGGAGCCTCAATTGTGGAATTGCCTCCATTGGACTGGCCTGTGGCCATGTCTATGGGGTATTTCCTTGACTGTTTGATGATATGGGAGGGCCCAGCCCACTGTGGGTGGTGCCACCCCTGGGCAGGTGGTCTTATATTGTATAAGAAATCAGGCTGAGCATGGGCCAGGGGAGCAAGCCAGTAAACAGCATCCCTCCAGGGCCTATGCTTCAGCTCCTGTCTCCAGGTTCCTGGCCTGAGTTCCTAGGTTGAGCTCCCTCAGTGATGAGCTGTGACCCAGGAGATGTGAGCTAAGTAAACACTTTCCTCCCCAAGATGGTTTCGGTCAGAGTGTTTTGTCACAGCGATTGAAGAGAAACTAGAACACTGTCACAAGCTCTGTTACTGGCCAACACCTCCAAAAGAGATTACTCATTCTGGCAGTGGGCTTTTTATTTGTTACCTGTGGGCCTAGTAGGGACACTGCCACCCTGTTACAGGGTGACTCCATTTTAACTCTTTCTATGTATGTGTATGTAGAAATTTTTGTGAGTTTCTACAGTAGCAGGCTTCCATATGACTTTTTCAAAAGGTCTTTAGAGACCATTATACCACCCTGTGTTACATATTTACATATTTTAACAGTATAGTTATGACAAAATCTTCAAAATTGATTACAATACAAAAGGCAAAATAATAATTAGTGTTTATGAAACAATGTGTAATATTATCACAAATTTTCCACAGTTTGATGAAAACTCCTAGTGTTTTCCTAGTGCACCTGTGTGCTGGATAGCTTTGGTGTCAACTTGACACACCTGGGTTGAGGGAGCCTCGGTTGGGGAATTGGCTCCATTGGATTGGCCTGTGGCCACATCTGTGGTGTATTGTCTTGATTGTTGAGCAGTGACAGTATAAGAAGGCAGGCTGAGCAAGCCAGTAGAGAGCAAGCCAGTGAACATCACTCCTCCATGGCCTGTGCTTCAGCTCCTGCCTCCAGGTTCCTGCCCTGAGTTCCTGCCTTGAGTTTCCTAAGTGATGATCTGTGACCTGGGAGATGTAAGCTGAATAAACCCTTTCCTCCCCAAGTTGGTGTTGGTCAGAGTGTTTTGTCACAGCAATGGAAGACAAACTACGACAACCTGCTATGGTCAGCACGCAGATGTCGAGTGCCGGGATCCTGACCTGGAGCATGGATTGGAGCTAGCCTCCGTGCCGTTTGTGCCACTGAAGAAAGCTCATTTGAACTCCCATTACCGAGGCATGCCCCTCTCTCCAGCCCTCCCTCCTGACATCAACTGCATCCATGTGGATCTTCATGGCTCCTGGGCACAATCCCCACCCAGCACAAGGACCAAAACCTGTCATGAGGGCTGCAGTTCAAGATGCAGCAGCCGGGTGCGGGCCCACAGGACTGGGCACCCTGGGCCTGTCTTAAGAAGCCTCTGAGATATGAGATGTCAGCTGAGCCTTCTTATCAAGGCTTTTGTGTTCAGTGTGTTCTTGTCCTTTAGATGGTAAGCTTTCTGATTTTGGTGTAAACGTTCCATCAGAGGGGCACTCTGGCCTCAATACTTGGTAATCTTACAGTCTACTATTCCTGTGTGTGATTGCTAAATTACTGCTCAGTCTCTCTCTCTCTCTCTCTCTCTCTCTCTCTCTCTCTCTCTCTCTCATCTCACAGTGTGACCCAGGTTGGCATCCATCTTCTTGTCTCTGTCTCCTGAGTGTTGGGATTATACACATGGACCACCATACCCAGCTTGTTGCCTTTTCTCTTGGTTGAGGAGAAAGGATGCTAATTATAGCTGAGAGGGATGTGTCAATGAGCAGCCTCCTGTTGGGGCCTCTCCTGTAGTCCTCTTGGAGAGTGTCTTGCGTCAAAGTGTTCCTATCAGGGAATCAAGATTGCGAGCCAGCTTCAGCTCCGTCACATTGAGGAAGCCCAGAGCCATTTCACATTAGCTCCGCCTGGCCTTCCATCTTCAAAGGACATGGTTCTTCCCAGGTTAATCCCTTTGAGTTGCAAGGACCCTAGGATTTAAACCCAGGGGCACACCCAGCTGCTGACCTCTCATAGTCCAGCTAGGAGCACAGCACCTATTTCAGCTGTTAGTCCACACTACCCAACATTGGCCTCTTCACCTTCTAAAGCCAACATGCAGTTTCTCTGGAGCCACAGTGGGAAGTGGCTCCAACTCTTGCCCACGCTCACCTAATAACTACTCAGGCTGCAGTTTGAACACATCTGGGTTTTCTTTTCTACTCTCAGGAATCCCTCAGCATTTCTGACTCTTTGATTTTTAGCACAGCTGCCCAGCACCAGCACCTGGCTGACCTGTCCCCTTTCCAGCCATAAGACGTGGTTATTTGAGTTTCTTGATCCCTGCAGGGGTGAGGATGTGTGACAGCTAGTAGATTCCAAAATGAGGACAGTCAAGGACAAGCGATCGTCCTCCAGGTGAAGCCCTTCCCTGCCAGCTCACATCAGAGTGCTCCTCTCAGCACTTAACCACACAGACCAGCACTGACCTCAGGACTGGGATAGGGCACTGTTCTCTGCGGGTGATGTGGCTGTGTTCATGTTGGCTCCTGGTGACCATCGCATTAGTGCTTATTCTATTTAGAGTCAACATAAACCCAAGCCTTGGGTTTTCATTCCATTTCATGTTTCTCAAATTCTTTTGGACATAGAGGATTTAAAAGATTTGTTCTACAAATAATCTGCATAACAGAAATAGTGCCTGCTTGTCAAATATGAGGAGGCTGAAATTGTATGTGCTCAAGTTTGGATCTTTAGTTTTGTTCCATTGGTCTACAGATCTGTTTTTGTGTCAGTTCCAGGCTGTTTTTATGACTATAGCCCTGAAGTATAGTTTGAAGTCTGGTATAGAAATCCCCCTGTATTGCTCTTTTCACTCAGGGTTGCTTTGGCTATTCAGGGTCTTTTGTTGTTCCACATGAATTTAAGAAATTTTTTCCAACCCTGTGTAGAATGTCTTGGGGATTTTAATTGGAATTGCATTGAATCAGTATATTAATTTGTATAGAAAGGACATTTTCACTATATTAATTTTTCCAATCCATGAGCATGGGAGGTCTTTCCATCTTCTGATGTCTTCTTCAATCTCCTTCTTCAGGAGTTTATAATTTTTGTTGTAGAGAACTTTGGTGTCTTTGGTTAGGTTTGTTCCTAGGTATTTTATTGTTTTTGAGGCTATTGTGATTGGGAAGTTCTCCTTGTATTTTTTCTTCAGTTGCTTGTTGTTGGTGTAAAGAAAGGCTACTGATTTTTCTAGGTTAATTTTGTATCCTGCCACTTTACTGAAACTCTTAAGCATTTCTAGGAGTTTTCTGGTGGAGTTTTTAGCATTCCTTAGGTAAACTATCACATCATCTGCAAAAAGGGATAGTTTGACTTCCTCTTTTCCAATTAGTATTCCTTTAATTTCCTTTTCTTGCCTTATTGCCCTAGCCAGTGTTTCAAGCACTGTATTGAAGAAGAGTAGTGACAAGGGGCAGCCTTGCCAGGTTGGGTTTCTACTTTATGGGGAATCCTTCTAACTTTTCTCCATTTAGGATGATGCTGGCTGTGGGTTTCTTGTATATGGCTTTGATTATGTTGAGTAATGATCCTTCCAGTCCAATTCCCTTTAGGACTTTAATCATTAGGGATGCTGGGTTTTGTTGAAGGCTTTTTCTGCATCAATGGAGATGATTGTGTGGTTTTTGTCCTTCAGTCCATTTATGTGTTCTATGATATTTACTAATTTTTGTGTGTTGAACCATCCCTCAATCTCTGGTATGAATCCAACTTGATCACGATGGATGATCTTTTTGATGTGGATCTGTATATGGTTTGCAAGTATTTTGTTGAGAATTTTTGCATCTGAGTTCATTAATGAGATGGGTATATAGTTCTCTTTTTTGGTTGTATCCTTGCCTGGTCTTGGTATTAGAGTGATGCTGGCTTCATAGAAGGAATTTGGGAGATTTCCTTCTGCTTGTATCCTTCTGGACACTTTGAGTAATAATGGTCTTAAGTTCTCTTTAAATGTTTTATGGAATTCTGCTATGAAACTATTTGGGCCTTGGCTTTTTTTAGTTGGGAGGACTCTTTTTTTTGGGGGGGGGTCTCTTGTTACATTTTCAATTTCTTCATATATTGTGGGTCTGTTTAAGTTGTCAATCTCTTCTTAGTTTAGCTTTGGTGATTCCTCAGATTGCAGATATTTATTCATTTCTCTTAGTTTTTCAAATTTAGTAGAGTATAGGTTTTTGAAGTATTGCTGTATGATTGTCTGGATCTTTTTCATCATCTGTTATGATATTTCCCCTTTCATCATGAATTCTATTGATTTGGAGTTGCTCTTTCTTTTGGTTAATTGGGCTAGAGGTCTGTCTATATTGTTTATTCTTTCAAAGAAATGACTTTTGTGTTGGTTGATTTTTTTTTGTATTTTTTTCTATTTCATTGATTTCTGCTCTGATTTTTGTTATTTCTTCCTGTCTGTTGCATTTACGGTTTATTTGTTGCTGTCTTTCAAGTGTTTTTAGCTGCAGTGTTAGCTCATTTATTTGTGCTCTTTCTGTTTTTTTAATGGCACCCAGGGCTATAAACTTCCTTCTTAGGACTGCTTTTAAAGTGTCCTATAGGTTTTGTTGTGTTATACTGTCATTGTTGTTTAGTTCCAGGGATGCTTTTATTTCTTTCTTTATTTCCTCCTTGACCTATTCATTATTCAGGAGTGTGTTGTTTAGTCTCCATGTGTTCGTGTAGGTAGCAGGGCTTATCCTGGTGTTTATATTGAGCTTTATTGCACTGTGGTCTGATAGAATGCATGAAATTACTTCAATTTTTTGTGTTTGTTGAGGTTTTTCTGTGTCCAAGTGTGATGGTTAATCCTGGGTGTCAACTTGACTGGACTAAGGAACAAATAAGAGAAAAAGGGTCTTCTCTCAACCTGGATGGCCCACCCCAAATGTGGGCGTTACCTTCTGCCAGCAGGCAGTATTTAAGCCCACGGCATCGCGAGCTGGTCCCTTTTCTCCTGTGGCTTGCCTCTCTCATCTGGTGAGTTTGTCTTGCTGCTGTGATCAACCTTTCAGATCCCAGCATATACTGAGACCGGCAGATCTCCTGGAATCCATTCAGGCCTTCAGCACTAGATTGGGACTACTAAGACATCCAGCCTTGCGGACTGAGCAGTTCCCTGGATTCTTGGCCTTTCCAGTGTGGTGCAGCTACTGTTGGATTCCTTGAACTCTGTCACGTGAGCAAATCAATAAATTGTATATAGCTATATATTCGTCCTGTTGCTTCTGTTTCTTTAGAGAACCCTGACCAATACACCAAGTATGTGGTCAATTTTGGAGAATGTTCCATGGGGTGCTGAGTAGAAAGTATATTCTCTGGTGCTTAGGTGGAATATTGGGAAGATGTCTGTGAGGTCCATTTGCTGTATCGTATTGTTCAGTTCAGATGTCTCTCTGTTTACTCTTTGTCCAGTTGATCTGTCCAAAGGGCTCAATGGAGGAAAGACAGCATCTTCAGCAAACGGTGTTGGCAAAACTGGATCACCACTTGTAGAAGAATAAAATTAAACCCCTACCTCTCACCCTGTACAAAAATCAACTCAATGGATCAAAGACCTCAATGTGAAACCCAAAACTCTGAAGGTGATAGAAGAAAATGTTTACAGCAACTTACAAGACATAGGGGTAGGAAAAGACTTTCTAAATCAGACAGCAGCTGCACAGGAAATAAGGTCTACAATTGACAAGTGGGACCTCATCAAACTCAAAAGCTTCTGTACGGTGAAAGAAACAATCAGGGAAGTGAAGAGAAAACCCACAGAATGGAGGAAACCTTCACACTGATACATCTGACAGAGCATTAGCTTCCACAATATATAAACTACTCAAAAAACAAAGAACGAATAAAACAAATGACTCACTCAAAAGATGGAGCAAAGAGCTGAACAGAAAATTCACAAGTGAGGAAATAGAGATGGCTGAGAAACATCTTAAAAAGTGTTCAACATCACTAATTATTAAGGAAATGCAAATTAAAACCACTTTAAGATATCATCTCACGCCAATAAGGCTGGCTAGGATCAAGAAAACAAATGATACCAAATGCTGGAGAGGTTGTGGGGAAAGGAGAACACTCCTCCACTGCTGGTGGGAATGCAACCTTGTATAACTACTATGGAAAGCATTGTGGAGAACCCTTAAAAGACTCAAAATGAGCCTACCATCTGACCCAGCCATACCACTTCTAGGTATATATCCACCAGACACCTCCTACCACAGAAATACATGTATAGGGGCTGGAGGAATGGCCTAGCGGTTAAGAGCGCCGACCGCTCTTGCAGAGGACCCGGGTTCGATCCCCAGCGCCCACATGGCGGCTGAGAACCGTCTGTAACTCCAATTCCAGGAGAACTCCAGTTCCAGGGGAATCCGAGACCCTCTTCTGAACTCCGCGGCATTGCACGACACGGGTGCACAGACCTACATGCAGACAGTACATTTGTACACATACAGAAATAAAAAAAAAATTAAAAAAGAAATACATGTATAGCCATGTTTATTGCAGCTCTCTTCACAATAGCAAAAAGCTGGAACCAACCCAAGTGCCCCTCAACTGATGGGTGGATAGAAAAAATGTGATGGTACATCTACACAATGGAGTTCTATGCAGCGGTAAAGAAAGATGGCATCATGAAATTTGCAGGTAAATGTATGGAACTAGATTTTAGTGAAGTAAAATAGTCCCAGAAAAACAAAAGATGAATGGTATCCCTCACCTGTGGATGCTAGTACCAAGTACCTAGTTGTAAGGCAAACTGAGCAACATTAATGTTATAGTCCTCGTGATCTGAAAACAACTGTGCTCTTATATTGTGAATCCCTAGACAGGTTCTAGAACTAACTACCATTTATTTTCAGACTTTGGATTTTTAGTATATGATGGTGGGTATGTATGCATCTTTTAGAGTAATATAAAATTAAAATGGAAAAATGTGAATCAAGAAATATGATATGGAAATAACATACGGTTTGTTTTCAAAAGATACAATTTTAATATAGGTGTGATGTATCAGGCTGGTGTAACTTAGCCTTTCTGGGTGCTTAACAACCATAATTAATGCCCTTACCAATTTGGCTGAGGGACCTAAGAGATTACTTTGTTCCTTGCCCTCAGAGTTCAACCAAGTCTTAGGGAACTATGCATGGGGGCATCTCTTGAAATGTGCTGCAAATGTGAGTCACCAGTCTTCCTGTGCAGGGAGGTCTTGGAGATCCACTAATGGGACTTCAGCCAGTGTCCAGTCAATAAAGAGGAATGTCTGCTCATGCTTCAAAAAGGGAAGCCTGGTCTAGCAAGACCTGATTTTGTCCTCGAGTGGATGGAACTGGTGATTGAAAAGCCAAAAGGAGCCAGGGGCTGCCTCCCCCCGCCAAAATAAAAAAACCTGAGTGACCCTTGAGGATCAGATCTTCAACTGACCTTAGGAAAACAAAAACCAAATATATATATGTAAACAAAAACCTAGGTTAATCTGGGCTAACTGTGTGGCCTTAAGCATCCAAAAGGAAAGTAAAACCAGAAACAAATAATCAGTAAGGCCTGAGAAATGGTACTTCAGGTATAAAACTTGAGATCTTAGTAAAAAGACAAAAAGAAAAAAGAGAAAGAACTGTTGTTTGGCCTGTCTTCAATTCTTACTGGCAAGTGTATCTACTCTGTGGCTGCCACTGCTCTTGCCATTCTTCAAAGATGTGAGACACAGCTTTTTAACCCTTCAATATGGACTGAAGACTCATGTCTCTCCAAGAATTCTCCAAACCTTCAATGCCAGATGGGGACTACTGAGATATCTATCTTGTGGACTGAGCAGCTATGGGGATTTCAGCCTTGTCAGAGTATAGACTGCCATTGTTGGACTACCCAGGCTGTATCACGGAGGCCAGTACAGGAAGATCAAGACAGGATGTGGTGCTTATTGGACCTCATTTGGGGGACCATGGGAGGGAAAGACCCCAGTGTGGAGCACAAGGGAAGGATTGATGGTTGTTTGGGCTTGCCAAGGAGGAACCTTCAAACACTTCCTCCTTAAGGAAAACATGACATCTTTTAGAAAAGAAAAAAAAAAAAAAAGAAAATTCTCCAATTCAGGTGATATGTGTATGTATGTATATATTTATGTGTGTATATATATATATATATATAACTATATATGTATATATATTGAAGCAATACAAGTTGGAGGGAACAACAACATCAAAAGAACTGGAAATAAACTCTGGAAAGACTCAGAAAAAGATGCAGGACATATATGGCAGAGTGCAGGGACTCAGGTGAGGTGGGGGGCATGGAAAGGGAAGTGACTCTAAATTCGATTGAGAAATGATGTATGGAAAAAGTTTAATAACAATAAAAAAATTAAAAAAAATAATGCCTGTCTTTAGACATTTGGAGGTTAATCAAAGATTGACCTCTATCATAGGCAATATGAGATAATTAACACTCAGCTAGACTTCAGAGACAGGTAACTATTTTTTGGAAAAAGATTATGTTTTTAGTTGAGCCCTTACAGGATGATAGAGTTTTCAGAAACAGGTGAGAGACGAGGCAGTTGAGATGAAAGGAGTTCCCTCTTATTCCAATCAAACAGCGGTCATCAGAAAAATATCAAAGGCTGGCAAGGATGTGGATGAAAGGAAAACTTAGACATTGCTGGTGTGACTCTAAACCAGTCTCAGCCATCATGGAAGTCAGTATGGTAGTTCTTCAAAAGGCAAAAAATAGACCTATCATATGATGGCTGGGCCTTGTCTCGCCCCAGAAACTCCAAGTCATCACATCAGAGAGACAGTGCACAGCCAAGTTTAGTGCTGCACTGTTCACAGTAACTACATTATAGAGGCAACCTAGATGTCCGATGACACAGGGATGGATAAAGAAAATGTGGTTATATACACAATGGAATTGTGTTCAGCCACAAAAAAGAATGAAGTTGTTCTGTTTGCAGGGGAGTGGATGCAACTGGAGAGAGTTGTATGAAATGTATTCAGAGGGACAAATCCTGCCCTTTCTCTCATTTGGGGCCATAAAGCCATATCTATGCTGATGGTGTGACCGCAGAAAGGGAACTGGGTTCGAAGGGGTAATAGGAGAGGCAGGGGTAAAAGGAGAGGATCACACAGTGTGGCATGATAGGCTCAAAGCACGTACTGTGCTTGAAGGAAAATGCCTTATATAACCCTTGTACGATAGTTTAAAACTCAAAGAAGCAGCACTGTTTTAGTCTGCTCAGACTGCTATAATAAAATATCATAAACTTGGCAGCTTATAGGCAACAAACATTTATTTCTTGTGGTTCTTTTTTTAAAATATATATTTCTAGGACTAGAAAGATGGCTTGGTGATTAAGAATACTGGCTGCTCTTACAGAGGACCTGGGTTTGATTCCCAGCACCCACATGGTGGCTAACAACTGTCTGAAACTCCAGTTCCAGGGGATCTGACACCCTCTTATAACCTCCGTGGCCATTGCATGATACAGGTTCATTTACATATATGCAGGCAATACACTTATAAACATAAAATAGAAATAATGAATAAAATATTAAATATATACATTTCTATTGGGTTTTACACATTTTATACATCTTTTAAATTTTTTGTGTATTAATGTTTTGCCTGCATGTATGTAAGTGCACCAAGTCATGTAAAGACCATGGACTCTTGGGAAAGGGTGTCAGATACTCTGGAAGTGGTTTTGGATGGTTTTAAGCCACCATATGGGTGCTGGGGAATGAACCTGGGTCCTTTGGAAGAGCAGCCAGTGATCTTAAGCACTGAGCCATCTCTCTAGTCCCCAATGAATTACATCTTAATCATATTAATCCTCCCCTTGCTGTACCTCCTATAGCCCCAAACCAGATTTCACGCATTCTAACATATATGCTAAGACTTATAGAGTCAAGCCACCCACTGGAGGCTGGTCAGCCTATTGAGTATCACTCCCTTAAAGACTGACTGTCCTTCATCCAGCAGTGAAAACTGACATGTGTGCCCACCAGAGGCTGGTGGGTTATGCAGCTCTCTCCACCCTCAGAACTGATAGATTCTGATTGTAGGTCCCAGGCTACCCAGAGTGGGAAGGTTGCAATGTTGGGGGTTCAGTGCCTAATTAAAACTCATCTTGAGCTATCTTTAGCCCCCCGTAATCGCTATGCTTTGCCAACTTTTGTGTCAAACCTAACATCCCATGACTGACAGATCAAAAAAAAAACTTTTGGGGTGTGTTAACAAAACCTCAATTTCCACCAACCATAAAGCTAAGAGTGTTCTCAGATAGCATCTCGTTCCCCCACTTTTCTGTAATCTGCACTTGATGTTTCCTTCAACGTATTTGTAAAGTGTCTCGATTTATGGGTTTCTATGTTGTGTTACTATAAAAATTTCATGGAATTCTTACCATGTTGGAACATGGAACTTGGGGCAACCTTCATCTGTGTGTTCAGGTCATTGGTCACATATACTTGGCCATCCCCTTTGAAATGAGTTGTATTTTTGCATTGATAAAGGCCAATGTAACTCTTTAATGCCAATATAGTTAATATAAGCAGTTGTAGAACTCACAAGATCAGAGACTTTCGGTTTTGCCTGCATTCATTGGGGTGAAATGAAAATGTTTAAATGTGGCTCAGGGGAATAATGAAGCAGTTTCATTTTGGCCAAGAAGTATGATTTTTTTTTTTTACTAAGTTGACCTGAATGTTCTGATAATTTAAAAATAATCATCTAACAGTGCCAGCCTGAGTCCTTAGTTGCCTAGGCAATAGAACAGGTTTCCATGGTGATCCGTGGGTCTGTATCAAAGATACCTTGATTTTTAATGGAAGGAAGCAGCTTCATGTGAAGAGTGCTGAATCGCTGCTAGCTGCTCAGTCTCCCTTGGACACTGAGCTCTCTGTGGATAGTTTGGACAGTTCTTGAGATACCGGCAGTGGGTAATATACATGTCAAAGACATGTCTCTTTTTCTTCATAGAGCACAGACTGTCCAGCCCCAGGAATATTTTGCCCTTTATTGGAGATACGTGTTTCCTAATTACATCTCACAATTTCATTGTGTTTGTTGACCAGAAGTATAAAGTTTGTTGTGCAATGACCAAGGGGCTGCTCACCTTCTGAGGTGATCCCACACATCCATATCTAAAATCCTCTTCTCGTGATCCCCAGCCATCTGCGTTCACATCCTCCAGTGCTGTTGCCTGAGACACAGGGGCAGGGAGGGAACACATGCCTGAGGCTGGCCTCATGAGCTCAGGGCCGGAGAATGGGGTGGAAGGAAGGGTGGAGCAGACAGACTTTCATTGAGTCCTCACATGTGTTCGCCTGTCTTTGACTAAAGCAACAATCAACACCTCTGGTGTTCTAGTTCTCCAGTGAAGTCATGAACTAATTCATTCCAAACCCAGAGGATGGGCCATCAAGTGCTGTCCAAGGTGCTGGCACAGGGCAGTTAATGAAGCAGAATCCGCATCCAATGGAGCTTAGATTCAAATTAAGGGAGGGAAACGAATGTCAAAATTAATAAATTTAAATAGGTTAGATCACATGGTACTAATAAATGAAGGATAGGATGGGGCGGTAGAGAGAGATGGAGGTGCTGTCTTTGTAGGTGTGAGAAATCTATGGAATGGGAGATGCAGAGGAACTAAGGAGAAAGTTGGTGGGAGCGTCTCCGTGCGGAGAGCTGCCAGGCCTTGGGTGGCAATGTGTGGTTTCTGGACGGCTGCAAGGTGGGAGGTGGGAGGTGGGATTTCGTCCTCATCCCCAGCCTTCCTAATTTGACTGACACCTACAGGTGATAAGTTAGAATAACACATCTGTCCCTCTATGCAATAAAATCACCCTCAACTCTGGAAAAACCTGAGTCTAGCAGTCTGGGAGGATCAGGAGCTGACCCACAGCAGAGATTTCCCTGAATTAACTCGAATAGAAGACAGTCCTAAGGAGAGAAGAAGTAACACAAATCGTACGGTGTGCAGCTTCTCTGTGCATGTGTATGCGCAGTCTTGCCCTGGTGTCCGTGGGGTACTGGCTCCAGATCCCTTCAGACACCAAAGCACAGGGCACTTGAGGCCCTTCTGAGGTAAAGTAGCCCTTGTACAGAATGCTCCCGTCTCGCCGTGAGCTTTTGTTATCTCTAGATTCTTGATAACACCCAATGCAAAGTAAACACTATAAATAGATGCTGTTTATGCTGTTTGGGTGAAATTACAAATGCAGGATGTGAAGACATGGAGGCTTGAATGTACACAGCTGGTAACATGTCTGTTTTATTCCATGGGTATATATTTATGACATATTGTTAAGGGAAACTGAGGCACAGGACCAGTCACATACAGAGAAGGCACCAAGAAACTCACATGGAGAAATCAGAAAAGCTTATTCATGCTAGCAGACTCTCTAAGAACTTGGGTCCCTGGTTTAGTTCCTTCACATTTTTTAAATCTCCCTGCATTATTCTTTAACTGAAACAGCATTGATGAGCTTAGGCCACAGCCCATGTGGTCACCAGCACTGGTGGTTGCTTACGTGCCCTAAGACCACAAAAGGAAATTCCATCTGCAGCCATGTTTGCAGAGTTGGGTACGTAGGCAGGAACAAAGACATTTTTTAAACAGAGTTGATTGCAGGCACCTTGGCAGGCAAGGCCATCTCAGACAAATGTTTTGTTACATACTGTGGCATTCCTTCTCAAGATAACTTTTTCCGGGGCTGGAGAGATAGCCTAGTGGTTAAGAGCACCGACTGCTCTTGCAGAGGACCTGGGTTCGATCCCCAGCACCCACATGGCGGCTGAGAACTGTCTTTAACTCCAGTTCCAGGGGAATCCAAGACCCTCTTCTGACCTCCGCAGCATTGCACGACACGGGTGCACAAACCTACATGCAGACAGTACATTCATACACATTCAAAAATAAATAAAATAAAATAAATAACTTTTTCCAATTTAGTTTTGATTCTTTTTCAATGCATTTTAATGGATATTCATAAAACTAGTATAAAGTGAATAATACTATGTCTTAAAGTATAAAAATCAGTCATAAAATAATATTAGACACACATAAAAGTGACATTTAATGTATGGGTATATTTCCTTTCCCCTTCAACATATATTTTAAACTGTGGAGACAGCATACCCCATGGCTTGAATTTGGGTTCTGCTCTTGCCCAGGTAGGGGAGGCAAATAATTACTTTTGTCCCTCAAGGGATTTTTTTCTGGGTCTGATAATTAAATTGACACAGAGACTGTATGCTCAAGACTTGCCTGGGCTACAGAGTGAGTTCCTGTCCAGCCTTAGCAACTTAGTTGTCTCCAAATAAATAGTAAAAAGAGTCTGGGAGTTGTAGCTCAGTGGCATGGTACTTAGTTCACAGGTATGACACCCTAGGCTCAATCCCCAGTAATGCGCACGCGCACGCTCGTGCACGCACACACACACAGACACACACACAGACACACACACACACACACACACACGAAGACACATGAGCAGGAGAAAAACATACATAGTTATTATGTCCTAGATAGCATGTGCCATGCTTAATATTGTCAACTGGACAAATTCAAGCATCACCCGGGAGACAATTCTCTGGGCATGCTGAGAGGTAGTTTCTGGATTTAGTTAACTGGTGGGAAGATGTGCCCTAAATGGTGCCTATCCGAGGGTGAAGGCCTGGACTGACAAAAAGGAGAAGGGCTGAGCACCAGTGCCCATCTCTCCACATCCTGACCGCAGAGGCAGCGGGGCCCACTGCCGCACACCTCTGCTGCAGTGACGGTGACTTCCCCCTCAAAGCACAAGTCAAAAGTGAACCTTCCGTCCCCAAACTGCTTTTGTCAGGTATTTGGTCACAACAGTAAGAAAAGTCATTAACACGTAATGGAAGTCTTCATAAGGACATGAAAGACCAAAGACACAGCCGGAGAGAAATGCTTCCACACTGAACTGGACCAAGATCAATACCGAGTCCGAAAAGTGACTGAACTATGCAGGGATGCTAGAAGATAAGAGTTATTCCAGCAGGCCCCACGCCCAGCTCCCCAGCTCCCGCCCTTGGTGACAGGACTGCACTCTTCTCAGCAGAAGCTATCTTTACATTTTTCTCCCTAGGAGCTGGAGAGATGACTCAGTGCTTAGGAGCACTGGCTGCTCCTGCAGAGGATGCAGGTTCAGTTCCCAGCACCTACATGGTGGCTGACAACTGTCATTGATTCTAGTTCCAGGGGATATGATGCCCTCTTTGGAAATTGCAAGTACATGGTACACTTAGATACATGCAGACAAAACACTCAAATACGTAAAATAAAAATAAACTTAAAAACATTTATTTTGAAAATTCCATGCATGCATACAGTGAAATACAATCATGTCCACTCCCCACTTCTCTCCAGCTCACCCACACCCCCAACAGGCCCCATCCTAACCGCATGTCTTTATTTCTAACTTTTGTATTTTTGAGAATCTCATACACGAGTATTGTCTTTGTATTATCTGCATCCGTCCCAGGTCCCCACTGCCTCCTCCCAGGTCCCCCACTCCTTCTCAGTTTCTTGTCCCCTTCTTTATTATTGTTACATGTATAATGATATAGCTATAGATACAGATACGATGTACTCTGTGTACCTGTGTTCAAGATTATCCATTTGCATTTGTGATTAGTAACCTCTCAGGGAGCCAACTCCTGGAGAAACGCTTCTCACTCCCCCACATGCATTGATTGCCTGTAGCTCTTCGTTCTGACGTGGGAACTTGTGACATTGCCGCCACCTCCCTTGAAACACCAGCTGGTTTTGTAGTTATGCAGATCTCCTTAGATGACCCTTCTGCGGAGAGTTCGCTGGTGCAGCATCCCTGTCATGTCTAGATTGCAGTAACTAGCAGCAGGTGACTTGTTCCTGTGGTTCTTACCATCTTTCCACCTGCTAAGTCCAGTTAGAACTGCTCATGTGTGCACGGTCGCAGGGCTAGCCACCGGAGCATGGGAAGTCCACTGGTGGGAACGCCTTCAAAAACGAATGATTCTGCCTCCCTAGCAGCTATTCGCTGCCAGCAGTTTCACTGGGAGACGGGGCCTGGAAGTCCTCTTCCCCATCTATGCTGGAATTGTGGCTGGCTCATTCTTGTGCAGGTAACCGTGGCTTCTGTTCAAGAATGTGCTCGCCGTGTCATGTCGAGAAGACGTCTCCCCATCCTCCGGCTCTTCTGCTCTTTCTGCCTCCTTTCCTAAGATGTCCCCTGAGCTCAGTGCTGATGGGCGAATACAGATGTCTCCTCTAGGGCTGAGCCCCCAGTCTCTTATCTCGGCACTTTGACCAGTTACACATCTCTCTGTTGACTGCTGCCCACTGGGAAACAAACCCCTCTGACCCAGGTGGAGAGCAGCCCAGGTCTGTAGGTGTAAACCTCAGTATTTAGAAGGCACTTTGACAGCATGACCATTTAGCAAAATAATAATAGAAGGTTCTACCCCAGGGCCTATGACCTTCCCAGCCATAGACTTTTGAGCAGGATTATAGTACAAGGCATGAAATTTCATCCTGTGCATCGGGACTCAAATCCCATCAGAAAGCAGTTAGGTACCCTATAACCGAACTGCCACTATTGCATGTGTTGAGCCCATCTTGCTCGGCAGGTCAGTATTGCAGCATCCAGGGTCCAGTGCTGGCTAAGATCCATTGACATATTTTCTCCCCAGCAACCTACGTAGCACTATCTGGCATATGAAAACAAGCCAGCAAAGAGGAAAATTCCAAGTCAGTTTGAGATTGACTTCTCCTATGTCTTGAAGCCAAAGTGTGTGGCATTTCCGCACTAGGGACTCACCGTAGAGTATGGTGGGCGACAGGGGCAATGGCAGCAGCCTCTGCTGTTCTGGAGACTTTTTGAGCCTCTCCAACCATAGGGGGCATCCAGTGCTTTGTACTGAGATTTTTGTTTAATAGCCCATGTCTTCTGGGAGCAGCCTTATCCACCGTGCAGGGTAATTCTGATATGAGGAAATCGTGTTGAAGGGAAGGGCTAACCCAAAGGAAGAGAGTATGAGAAGTCATACGGAAACCTGCTGCCTGACAGCCCAACTTAAAAAAAATAATTGGACGGATAACTGAAGACATGGGAAATAAGAGGTGGGATAACGAGGGTTAAAGGATTAGACAGGGATGGGGCTGAGAAGACGGGAGTAGTAGACGGGTTAACCAGAACTGAGGATGCATGAAAAAGCTTTATGAAAACCTACTAGTTAGGAAGCTAATTTCAAACCAGAGCTAAAAAAGACAGAAGACCTTTTTTCATATGGCAACTCCATCTGTCTTTGAAGACACACCTGGTATGTCTTCCGCATACCTGGGTTTTCCAAGTACCTTCCATTTCCAGTAATCTCCATGACAGAGAAGCTTTCTCCAAGGTACTGTTTCCATTCTTTTCATCGGATCCTGCTTCCATCTGTGGGGGATCTGGGAGGATCCCCTGTCCACTGTGCGTTCTCCAGGCAGCAGACCTTCCTCGCCCATTTTCCAAGTTCCAGAAAGAGGGGAAGCCACAGCTGTTCACAAGTTGGTATTTTGCCTGACTTTGCTTCTGTTGAAGGAGAGGATCCTGGGTCTCCTTTAAGGAGAGCATCCAGGCCAGCTTCTGTCCCCATCTGTGGGGACAATGCTGAGAGTCAGTTCACCAGGACTTGCTGCTTGGCTCTCCTGGGATCCGTGCTGACTTTGAGCATGTGGGTTAATCCCTAGAATCTGTCAGAAGAGAATTAGCATCCTACAGTACTCTAGTATGGACTGAACCAGATCAGATGTGCAGAAATGCCATCTATAAATGGAAAAACAGTACGAAGTATTCACAGCATCTCAGGAGACCTTGAGCATCGCTCTTCTGTGTCTTCCATAAATGTTGGAAGAGTGTCATCAGGAAGCAAGGATCTCTATCTGCCCAGGCATTAGAAGCTTTGCTAATTGAGTCCTTCAGAAAAAATAACATCTATGCTCCTGCCTGGACATGAGATGGACACTAAAAACTAGGTCCTGTAATGTATGTTCTATTTAAAGGTATGCAGGAGGGCTGGAGAGGTGGCCTAGCGGTTAAGAGTGCCGACTGCTCTTGCAGAGGACCTGGGTTCGATCCCTGGCACCCACATGGTGGCTGAGAACCGTCTGTAACTCCAATTCCAGGAGAACTCCAGTTCCAGGGGAATCCGATGCCCTCTTCTGACCTCTGTGGCATTGCACGACATGGGTGCACAGACCTGCATGCAGACAGTACATTCATACACATAATAAAAAAATAAAAAAATAAAGGTATGCAGGAAGTGAGAAGTGCATATTTAATTAACACTCATTCCTGTAACACAGACCTTAATACTCTAAGTGTGGAGGGTCTGTTAATTCCATTCTTGGAATGAGGCATGTTTCCTGTTTTGTATTCCCCAACAGGAGCTTCTTTAGGAGTCACGCGTCCTGAGGCAGGGTTGGAGTGAACCAATCTGGACGTGGCATTTTCTCTGCCCATCAGCTTCCCATCAGTGCCAAAGGCTGGTGAACTGTGAAGGGTCCCCCTGCCGCTCTTGCTGCATTTCAGCCTCCCCTGTATGTATACAAGAGGACATGCTCCTCTGCCTTCCTTCCTGTCTCCATCCCGCCCCCTTCTATTTTCAGAGAAGTCTCCATTGGCTGGGGAGCCTACCCTTCTTCCCAATGATGCTCAGAAATGTCCTGCTGTGCTGTCTTAATGTAAAGGAAACCAAATTTTCTGAAAACCACATGCTATCATTAAAGCTTTGGGACTGGAAAGACTAATGTGGATATCCTAAGATGGGGAAGACACAGAATACAAGATAATAGATTCAGGGAGAAATTGAGAATGATTTTGCACACATTAGTCTGGGATACTCGCCATGGAGATACCTGCTAGGGTATTCCATATGTGACTTTGGAATTTAAGGGCCACCATGGCTGCAGCCATGCACTGTGAATCTCCACTCCATCAACGGTCTTTAAAAGCCAAATGTCAGGGTGCTTGGGATGCAACTCAGATGGTAGAGTGTTTGCTTAGCACATGAAGCCTTGGGTTTACTCCCTACCACTGCACAAAACAGGCTTCCAGCACCCAGGAGATGGAGACAGGAGAGTCAGGATTTCAAGGTTCTCCTCAGCTACCTACAAAATTTGAGGCCAGCCTGGGCCACAGGAGCCATTGTTATTTATAAGTCACTCAATCATTTGCCTTAGCAGTCTCAGCTGTCCAAAACAGATGACTAGGAGAACAAGCCTAGTTGTCCCACATCCTATCTTTTCTGGGGCTTACTACACGGCAGTTATTTAGCCTAACTCTGAACAATAAGCTCAATACACTGCTCTTTCCCAACAGCAGTCTTGAATGTCAAGAAGGGCTTTCCAGTGGTAGTTCCACAAAAGATTATTAGAGATTTCCCCAAGTGGTAAGTGAGCAGGGAAGGCCTGTGCCCAAAGCAATGCTAAGATTTCTTTTGAGACAGCAACTCATACAGAATAATAAAGAAATTGGGCTCGGAAGATAGCTCAGTGGGTACTGTGCTTATTGCTCAAGCATCAGGCCTGAGTTTGATGCATAGTCCCCACATGAAAAGCCAGGCTCAGTGGCACACACTTGTAATCCTAGCTCTTGGGAGACAGGAGGATCCCTGGGGTTTGCTGGCCAGCCAGCCTAGCCAGTCAGCAAGCTCTGGGTTTGGTGAGAGACCCTGTCTCAAAGCATAATGTGGAGAAGCAACTGAGGAACATACCTGATGTCAATCACTGGCTTCCACGCGCAGGCATGCACACACACACACACACACACAATATGATGAATAAATCATTTTAATTTTTTAATATTAAATGTTTAGGAAAACTCTCTGATCCACAAGCATGTCTAACTCTCAGATGTCATGGTAACTGCACCATAATTTCCACATGCCCTTGAATGTCCATAGAGATCTGAGGATTAATTTCTCTATTGTTTATGAAACACAAAATAGCCTACCAATAGCCTTCCAAAGTCTTAAATTGTTTGGAAATATGTAATGCTTCTTCTGAGTGTCTATTGTTAATCCTAATGTTAATGAAATAATAATCAAACATACCATCCATAGAACGCACATTTCTAAGTTCTCGTAAGAGGGGGAGTGCTGGCTTTCCATGTGACATTCACACCGCTGTCTCTCTACCTGGTCTCAGCAGGAGAACCGGGAGGTCCTGCTTATCAGTTCCCCACTGTTGCCTGCTTGATTGATTGGGTCACGCTTCTCTTTGGAAAGCAGCTTGCTTCAGTTCTGTTAGCATGGACAGCGGAGCCCACGGGCAGTCCCAGGAGGGGTTCTGAAATCTGCCTGCTCTCACCTGCTCGGACACTACTCTGTTTTTCATGAAATGTTTAGACAGATGTCTGCTGCCTGCTCCTGTGAGAGTTTTGTCCACATTGGTTTGTGAGAAAAAGACACTGCCCTGGTGGAATGTTTGGCATAAATTCATTTGGGCACAATTTGTGTATTAGTCAGGAAAATGAGAGGGGAAAGGATTCTTCATGATCAGGCCATTCAGGCTCTGTTTATGATGAATCTATGTGTGTACCTCCACTTCTTTCTTTCCATCACCTCTCATCTGTGCACTGAAATCTGTCATCTACTCATTATATCTGTCCATACTCAATCCATCAAACCACCAGCCATTACTCATTATCTACCCTCTGTATCTGTGTGTCATTTATATCAATCCATCAATCATCTATCCAACTATCTGTCATCTATCCATTGTATTTATCTATCACACATATCTATCTATCTATCTATCTATCTATCTATCTATCTATCTATGTATCTATCTACTATTATGTATCTATGATCTGTCTATCCATCTATCTACCATCTATCTACCTATCATCTATGTATGTATGTATGTATCTATCTACCTACCTATCATCCATCATCTATCTACCTATCATCTAATCTATCTATCTATCTATCTATCTATCTATCTATCTATCTATCATCTATCTACCTATCTATCATCTATCTACCTATCATCTATCTATCTATCTATCTATCTATCTATCTATCAATCATCTATTTATCTATCATCCATCTATCAACTATCTACCTTAGAATCTATCTATTTATCATCTATCTATCATATCTATCACTTTTCTTCTCTGTCTGTCTCTGTCTCTCTGTCTCTGTCTCTCTGTCTCTGTGTCTCTGTCTCTGTCTCTCTGTCTCTGTCTCTCTCTGTCTCTGTGTCTCTGTCTCTGTCTCTGTCTCTCTGTCTCTCTGTCTCTGTCTCTCTCTGTCTGTCTCTCTCTGTCTCTCTCTGTCTCTGTCTCTGTCTCTCTGTCTCTGTCTCTGTCTCTCTCTCTCCCCTGCTCCCAACCTTCTATGCATGTATGCTTCCATCATCATCTCTCTAGGAATGCAGATCAAACCCTCAAACCCTCTGTTGTAGCTCTAGCAATCTCGGAGACCCACAGGGTCTAGGCACACACATGCAGGTGTGTATGTGTGCCTGTTGTATGTGTATGCATGTATGTGTCTTTGCGTGTATGTGTACATATGCGTATATGTATGTCTTTGTCATATTGGGCTCCTCTACAACACAATTCCATAAATGGGGGGCAAATTCACAAAAGCATGCATTCCTTGCAGTTCTCAGGGGGAGGGAAATCCAAGATCAAGGCTCCAGGAGGCTCGATGTACTGTATTGTAAAAGTAAATTTCTTGCTTTATTGATGTCACTTTTCTGCTGTGACCTCACATGGTGGAAAGGGCAGACAACTCTGTGGCCTCTCTGTGGGCACTGGTTCCAATCACGACTGCTCTGCCCTCATGAACTTCTGCATTTCCAAAAGTCCCTGCCTCCAAACACCACCACTGTAGGGGCAGGGCTTCACAGATGATTGTTCTGGAGAGACAGATGTTCAGACATTACCTCCAGGCAAGCCATGCAGATGAGCAAGGCTAGTGTAGGGAGACACATGCAGACACACACATACGTACACACGTGCACACACATGTGCACACACATGCACATGCACAAGTAGACACACACATATACATATGCACACACACATATGTACACATACGCATGTATGCACACACACAAATACATACATATACACACATGCATGTACATGCACATGCACAAAGACACATACACATATGTGTATGCATGCATATACACATACATATACACACAAACATACACACATATACACTCACACACACATATAAACATATACACACATTAGTGGATCTGTTTGAAATGGCCTCAGGGTTGTCTTCTGTAAAATTAAATCCTAATGTTACTGGAAGCTTCATTCAATAGCAACCATTAAAGAAAAATGAGAAATTCAGATTTTGTACATGAGAATCCCCGTTTTAAAATCCTGGCTCAAATGTCTTTATGATGTAGGTAAGCATGTGAAAGGAAGGGCTCTGTGTCGTCACTCTATGTAAAATGAAAGCTGGGCTCTGCAGTACCAGTTCTGTTTTTAATTTTAAAAACTGATTTTCTGTGGATGAGTGTTTTGCCCGCATGTAGGTAAGTACACCCAGGAGGCCAGAAGAGGGTGTTGGATCCCCTGGAACTGGAGTTATGGAAAGTTGTTAGCTGCTGAGTAGGTGCTGGGACTCAAACCTATGTCCTCTGGAAGAGCAGTCGGTGCTCCTAACCCCTGAGCCATCTCTCCAGCCTCCACTTCACCAGTTTTTATCTCATTTTTGATCCATGACTTAAAGTCATCAGTGGAGAGCAGGAGAGAGGGCGCCTGGCCCTCGCACATGCTCACAGGCACACGCACTCAAGAGCATATACTCTCTTTCTCATACTCATAAATGAATGAATAAATCTCAAAAACAACAGACGAAAAACTTGCGCACACAGGAGCATAACAGTGAGACCCACACTAGGGATGGTGCTGCTTACAGTGCCCTGACTGAGCAAGCAGTAACAGCTACAGACAGCACTCGACTCCTAACTGTCCTGTTTCGTCTCTTCTCCATGACCAGAGGCTGTCATGCTGTCCTTTCACAGGCAGGAAAACTGAGACTCAGTGTCAAGGTACTCCCTCAAGATCACAAAACTATACAGTTTAGAGCAGGGATTTAACTTCTGTTTTGACTGTTTCTCAAGCCCACTTTATAACCTTGGACAGCACTGTCCTGTCCCCAGACCTGAACAGATTCTTATTCTTAAGAGTCAGTGACCAGGAAGAGACTGAGTGCTGGGGGCACAGAGTGGTGCAGTCGGTGCTGTGAGTGCAGAGTGGTGCAGTTGGCGCTGAATCCACCTAGGTGTGAGGCCCAGTGGTGCATTTCAGTGCTGAGAAGTCAGTCTTCTAACAGAAAGACTTCTCTGGGGTAACAGGGATTGCAGGTTCTCCAGGGTCCTCCACTTCAGAGCCTTTAGAGCTTGAGGGTAAGGAAGACTCAGAAACGTGACAAGTGACTGCAGAACCTAGACCTTGGGCTCGATCTCCATCAGAAAAGAAAAAGAAAAAAGAAGAGAGAAGAGGATATGGAGAGATGGCTCGGTGGTGAAGAGCACTGGCTGCTCTTGCAGAGGATCCAGGTTTGGTTCTCACCACACACATGGTAAATAACGATTGTCCTTAATGCGGTTCCAGGGGATCCAACAGCCTCCTCTGGCCTCTGTGGGCATTGTGCACATACATGTAGGTGATGTAGGCACTTACATACATGTAGGCAACATACCCATACACATAAAATAAAAAGAACTTAGTCTTTCCTTCCCTTCCTCCTTCCCTTCCTTCCTCCTTCCCTTCCTTCCTCCTTCCCTTCCTTCTTCCCTTCCTTCTTCCCTCCCTTCCTCCCTCCCTCCCTCCCTCCCTCCCTCCCTTCCTTCCTTCCTTCCTTCCTTCTCTGTAAGAAAGATTTATTCAATGTGACCACACTGAGAAGAACAAATAAGATCCTGTGACATCCCCGTCCATCTTCCAGGGCTGCTGAGTTCCTCCTGAGTCATCTCTGTGATCCGCTCTCTGAAGCAGTTTGACCTGGAGTGTGGTTATCTCATAAGTGGCCCAGCTCCACACCAGAAAGTTAAACCAGACAACCCCAAACCACATAACGCAAGCCCCGCCTTTTCTTCAAATACCACAGCTTCCTCCCTTTCCAGGGCTGTTCCTTAGGCCTGGAATCTTGCTTCAAAGCCAAGTTTGCCTTGTACCCTCTTCCCCTCCCTGTGCAGGGCTGGACCCACCAGGAGACTCCGTTCCCTTCAGCTTCTGTTTGCTTTGCATTCTACAAGGACAGAAGGCTTGCTTCCACACATGGTCCACGAGCCCCCTCCTCCTGCAAAAGTCTTCTCTGCTTGTAGGACTTGGGCAAAGAAATGATCAACTTTACTGTTGGACGACCACCTCATAGCGAAACTTCCTGATTGAGCAGGACAAGGCGCAGCATACAATTCACCCATTTGGCAGGCAGCAGTACAGACACTGGTACACTCACGAAGCTGTGCCCCAATGCAAGCTTGACTTGAGTTCGATCTCCAGCACCCTTTAATTTTCTTTCTTTCTTTTTTTCTTTATTATTTTTAAATTTTTTTACTTATTATTTTTTTATGTGTATGAATGTACCGTCTGCATGTAGGTTGGTGCACCCGTGTCGTGCAATGCCGCGGAGGTCAGAAGAGGGTGTCGGATTCCCCTGGAATTGGAGTTAAAGACAGTTCTTAGCCACCATGTGGGTGCTGGGGAATCAAACCTGGGTCCTCTGCAAGAGCAGTCGGAGCTCTTAACCGCTGAGCCATCTCTCCAGCCCCCTTATTATTTTTATGTGTATGAATGTCCTGTCTGCATGTAGGTTTGTGCACACATGTTGTGCAATGCTGAGGAGGTCTGAAGAGGGCATCGGATTCCCCTGGAACTGGAGTTAAAGACAGTTCTCAGCCGCCATGTGGGTGCTGGGAATCAAACCCGGGTCCTCTGTAAGAGCAGTCGGCACTCTTAGCCGCTGAGCCATCTCTCCAGCCCCCCCCCCCCCCCCCCGCCAGGATCCTTTAAAAAGCTCAGCATGTTGGGACATCTTTGTGATCCCAGTGCTGGGGAGGTGCAGAGTCACAGCACCATTACCGTAGGTTTTAGATGTAGGAGTGAGAGTTGCAAAAGGACACTGAGACAGATTACTTGGGGAGTAAGGAGTTTATTAGAATTACTAATGCATGGACAGAGAAGCAACAGCATGGTACAGACTCTCAGCACCAGAGACAGGCAGTGTGGTGGGGGTCTCTGGTGGAAATCAGAGCCCATGTGGCAGAGGAAGGAGTCTCCTCTCATAGTTCTCTGAGGATGAGGGAGGTTTCAGAGTGAGAGCCAGCATGCAGATTGCAGGAGTCAAGGAAGACAGAGGCGAGCAGGGTGTGTGGCTTGGACATAACTGCACTTCACTTCTCAGGTGAGATATCCTGGCCTCAGGATTGTGTGCTGACTAGGATCTTACAGAACATGTCTCCACAGGGTGCTTGCAGATGCCTGTGAAAGGGGGAGATCAGGCTGCTTGGGTACTGTGGCTGATTCTAACATTACATGCTTGCAGGTGATCTTGTCTGTGAGCCTACCTTACTCAGTGAACCACAGATGAAAGAATGACTCAAAAGAAAAGACAGGTAGTGATTGGGGAAGACCTCTGGACTCCACATGCACACACCAATATTTCACACTCACACACACATAGGTACACGCATGAACAGGTACACACACACAGCAGTCAATATAGAACATCTACAATTGCTACTGACACTTGGCTGTAGAAGGCAGGCCCTTCCACAGACGGAAGAGAGTGGGCCCTAGACCATTGGCTTCCTTTAAAGGACAGGTTGTTCAAGGGCCCTGTGGAGTTTGCAGCAGCCCTAGCCCAGTGTTCAAACCTGTGTGTGTGTGTGTGTGTGTGTATGCCTGTGTCTGTGAAGGGGATTCGTTGTATTTGTTCTAGAAAGAAATCCCCCACCTTCCTTTTTTTTTTTTTTTTTTTTAAATTTCTGTATGTGTATGAATGTACTGTCTGCATGCAAGTCTGTGCACCCGTGTCGTGCAATGCCGCGGAGGTCAGAAGAGGGTGTCGGATTCCCCTGGAACTGGAGTCCTCCTGGAACTGGAGTTTCAGACGGTTCTTGGCCGCCATGTGGGTGCTGGGGATCGAACCCGGGTCCTCTGTAAGAGCGGTCGGCGCTCTTAACCGCTAGGCCATCTCTCCCCACCTTCCTTTTGACTTAGGGCCATAATATCCTGAAAAGATACTATGAGTTCTAACCTTTTCTACTTTGTGCCTTATATCTTTTGAAGTCTTTTTAGAGTTCTGAACACTTCTCTATGTTGTTGTCTGCATGTAGTAACCAGCATTTGGTACACTCACACGCTCTGCAGCAGCCGCCGCTGTCCATCTCCAACTACAACTCTGCGCCATTGAACACTAACCTGCCCTTCTTCCTCTGAACTTCAGGAACCTCCATTCTTTCTCCTTTCTGTCTCTGATGGGGGGAGTGGGGAGGTGGGAGGGGGTGTTGTTTTGTTTTCCGTAGCTCTGGCTGGCCTTGAACTCACTACACAGACCAGATTGGCCTCAAGCGTGCAATGATGTGTCTGCGTCCTCAGCTGGGATTGCAGGTACGTACCACCACACCTGGCTCCTTAGCTGGGATTGCAGGTACCTACCACCACACCTGGCTCCTCAGCTGGGATTGCAGGTATGTACCACCACACCTGGCTCCTCAGCTGGGATTACAGGTATGTACCACCACACCTGGCTCCCTTCTGGATCTCTGAATCTGACCATCCGGGTGTTTCATAAGCAGAACCAGGCAGCACTTACCCTATGACAGGCTTATTTCATCTTCCAAAATTGCAGGTTCAGGTGCATCGCAGCAGGTGACAGAGCTTCCTTCTTTATTTCTGAGGTTGAATAGTTCTCCATTGTATGAGCACACAACATTTTGTTTCTGCAACTATACACCTGACCATCCTCTCACTCACCCTTCCATGCACCCTTTGGCATCATAAATAATGTTGCTTCCAATGTGGGCATGCAGATATCTTATGGACTCTTTGTTTCCAATTCTTTTTTAAAATATAGTTTATTTTTAAAGTTTTTTAACTGTATGTGTATGTGTGTGTGTATGTGTGTGTGTCTGTCTGTTTGTGTGTGTATGTGTCTGTGTGTTTTTGTGTCTGTCTGTGTGTTCATGTGTATGTGTATCTTTCTGTGTGTATGTGAGTGTGTGAGTGTGTGTGTGTGTGTGTGTGTGTGCGCACCAGCAGAGGGCAGAGACATCAGACCCCTTGGAGCTGGAGTTATAGGTGGTTGTGAGCCACCTTATATTGGTGTTGGGAATCAAACTCAGGACCTTTGGAAGAAAGGTGTACATCCTCCTAACCTCTGCACTATCTCTCCAGACCATACTTTTATATTAATGATCTCATGTGATGCAGTAACTTTTCTCTAGGGTGGAGATTTTCAACTCTATCATATTATGACTTCCGAAGGAGATATTCACTGCCTATGTTAAATGAAGTGCTTGGCGCTGGAGGTGGCCAGCCAGGACCTCGGTGCCCATGACTTCCTTTGGACTCCTCTGGAGTGCAGATGCTCCGGATGTGGCCGCAGGCTGTGTCCCTTCCCCATCTTTAGGACCCTAGCTCTCATGCAAGCATGAGACACCTGGGTCCCCCAGCTCCTGGCTGCAGCACCGGCTGCCAAGGGGGAGGGAAGCCACGTTCTTTATGAAGCCTTGACCAGCCTGGAACGGGAAGGCCAGGCCCGCAGGCAGATGGGAGCTGAGTCCAGGGACTGGAGCTCTGGGATCGGGAAGGAGGAAACATGTTAAGCCAAGCAAGGGATCAGTGACTTGAGGAGATGGTAGGACGAGGAAGAGGGGCGGTGACTAGCTGCCCGAGACTCAGTCTCTTCCTCATCTTCATTGCCTTCCTCCTCCTCCTCTCCTTCTTTTCCTCCTTTTTTTTTTCAGTGTGTGGGGTGTGTGTGTGTGTGTGTGTGTGTGTGTGTGTGTGTGGTATATGTCCATACAGATGGTGGGGGACTTGTGGTCTCTCTCTCTCTCTGCCTTATCCCCTTGAGACCTTGTCTCTCACTGAACCTGGCATTTGCCATTTCTGGATAGGCTGCAGGCACGTCCATTCCCCCCCCCCCCGTCTCTGTGCCTGTAGCTCTGGGTTACAGGTGTGCACATGACATGTCAGGCTTTCCATGGGTGCTGGGGATCTGGACTCAGGTCCTCCGCAGCAAGGGATTTACCTCCTGAGCCATCTCCTCAGCTCACAGTTTTGTGAGGCCCTGGATTGTTACTCATTCATCTCCTGTCACTATGAGAGTCACCTTTCCTTGTGGCAGTGGGTGGGTTTACCTGCCTGGAAGGGGCTGAGACACTGCAGGCTGCATCAGGACCCTAAGGTCAGAGGTAACACCGTGGCACTGAGTGCACTCAAATTATTCTTTTTCAAATATTTTATTAATCTGTTTGGGCAAACAGGTAATGGAAACTGAGAATAATAATTAGCTAAAAAGTTCAGGTCATGAACGCCCCTTTCCCCCAGGAAACAAAAGACTCCATGATCCAGAATGCACCATTGGGATATGACACCATTTCAAAATCATGTTCCCATTTATGTGTAACAATGTAAACTTCAAAAATAGTAAACTCTAACCCCAGTTCCTTTGTACAGATCTATCACAGATAGAAGTTTCTGGCAGACCTAAGTTGTGTAAGTAAACAGCAGGGTGCTTAAAAGTTTCATAAAAAGGTTACAGATTCAGTAAATCATTTTTCAGTCTTAGTCTGGAAGTGAAAGTCACCAGGAACCGCCTCCCACATGGCGCGCCTCTGTGCACACTGCACACCTCCAGCCTCCTCCCACACGGCGCGCCTCTGTGCACACTGCACGCCTCCAGCCTCCTCCCACACGGCGCGCCTCTGTGCACACTGCACGCCTACAGCTTTCTCCCACACGGCGCGCCTCTGTGCACACTGCACGCCTCCAGCCTCCTCCCACATGGCGCGCCTCTGTGCACACTGCACGCCTACAGCTTTCTCCCACACGGCGCGCCTCTGTGCACACTGCACGCCTCCAGCCTCCTCCCACATGGCGTGCCTCTGTGCACACTGCACACCTCCAGCCTCCTCCCACACGGCACATCTCTGTGCACACTGCATGCCTCCAGCCTCCTCCCACATGGCACGCCTCTGTGCACACTGCATGCCTCCAGCCTCCTCCCACATGGCACGCCTCTGTGCACACTGCACATCTCCAGTCGCCTCCCACACAGTGCGCCTGTGTGCACACGCACAACTCCAGCCGCCTCCCACACAGTGCGCCTGTGTGCACACGCACAACTCCAGCCACCTCCCACACAGTGCGCCTGTGTGCACACGCACAACTCCAGCCGCCTCCCACACGGCGCGCCTCGGTGCACACGCACAACTCCAGTCGCCTCCCACACGGTGCGCCTCTGTGCACTCTGCACACCTCCAGCCACCTTCCACATGCATTGGTCACCAGCTTCGTCACTTCTATACATACACATATACATATAGTTTGTATTTATTTCTAAAGATTTCTACATCTAAATTATAAGACGGCGCCAGTGACGTATAATGTCACCTCGCTTCACATAGGTAAAGACAAAGGTTCTGTAGAAGGCACTGTAAGTTCTCTTGCATGATCTTGTGAAGACACAGGAGAGCAGGCCAGCTGGGCTGGACTTCCTTTTCCATCCCATGACTGAGACAGGCCTGTCCTCCCAAGAGTCTTCATGTCCCTTGTCTTTTTTTAGTTCACCTCTTCTCTTTCCACCCACTTGTCTGTTCTCCACACATCCATCCATCCATCCACCCATCCATCCATCCATCCATCCACCCATCCATCCATCCATCCATCCATCCATCCATCCACCCATCCACGCATCCATCTATTCATCCATCCATCCATCCACCCATCCATCCACATACCTATCCATCCATCCATCCATCCACACATCCATTCATCCATTCATCCACACATCCATCCACACTCCATCCATCCATCCATCCATCCATCCATCCATCCATCCATCCATCCACCCATCCATTCATCCATTCATCCACACATCCATCCACACATCCATCCATCCATCCATCCATCCATCCATCCATCCATCCATCCATCCATCCATCCATCCATCCATCCATCCATCCATCCATCCATCCATCCATCCACATATCCACACATCCATCCATCCACACATCCATTCATCCACACATCCATCCACACATCCATCCATCCATCCACATATCCATCCATCCACACATCCCATCCATCCATCCATCCATCCATCCATCCATCCACACATCTATCCATCCATCCATCCATCCATCCATCCATCCATCCATCCATCCACACATTCATCCATCCATCCACCCACCCATCCAGATTAATCGACAATTATCTTTTGGTTCATTAAAATTCCATAAAATTAAGTGTACAGCTCTGGTATAAAGCAAAATATGACCTACTATAGCTGAAAAATAATCACAGTGTACAATGTCATTTTCGGTTGCTAAGAGGCAGAGCATTTGCCTGGGCTTGTCCAGCTCACCTGTCCTCTGAAACAATCGATGCAAGGCTCATTTTACCCCCCTTTACATTCATTGAAGAAGCACTGAGAGGTTCTTTACTCTTCCATCTTGAATTGTACCCTTAAGTGGAAGGTCTTATGTGGAAAAGTGCAAGCAAATTGGACATGCCAATAAATACCATAGAACTTACCGCAGGTTACCAAAACTGTACAGGTATGTACACCTCACCCAACTGAGGTTCCTCTGTCAGGAAAAGACCTCAAAAACATTACCGCGAGGGCGTCCCATATCCCTAGAGCGGCCTCAGCGTGTGAAGGACGGGCGGGCTCTTCTCCTGCCCTGAGGGCCGGTGCCTAGGTCCCCGATGCCCTCTGCTGTCTCCTCCTTCTTCCTCACTTTGAGGTGAGTGAGCAGTTTGATCAACCAGATGTCCCATTCTTCTGGCAGAAGCAGGAGTAGGAAGCCCAAGCCGATGATGATGATGGCAATGACCCGCACTCCATTGAAGACTATCTGACTGGTGTAGTGGTCAACCACTGCAGAAGACAGAACACGGGCTGTCACTCAGAGGCAGGGCTGTAGACCTGGCGACACACTGAAGCATCTGCCTGGGTGGGAGGCCGGCCTTCCTTTAGGATTGGGATCCCAGGATTTCTCTTGGCAGGGCCTCGCTTCACATAGGCAAAAGGGGTTGGCAAAAGGAAATCATCTTGAACTTTAAAACTTTTTTTGCTTATTTTTATTTTGTGTGTGGGTGTTTTGCCTCTATGTATATGCATGCAATGCCCATGGAGGCCAGAAGAGGGCACCAGATCCCCTGGAACTGCAGTTATGCATGGTTGTTAGCCACCAGGTGGGTGCTGGGAACAGAACCTGCGTCCTCTGCAAGAGCAGCCAGTGATCTTGGCCACCGAGTCTTCTCTCCAGTCCTCACTTTGAACTTCATAAAACCTATGAGGCTTGAATGTTCTCAAATTTACCCCAGCACCATGAGTTTAAACTGATTTTTGTATGAGAAAAAAAATAGCAGTAGTTGGGGTTGTATACATATTTAGAAAGAAATATGCCAAGGTTTAATTCTGGTTATTTCTGGCATTGGGATCAGGAAAATGTTATTGTTTTCTCTGTATTTTTTTATATTTCTCACATCCTCTATGATGATGAATGTGACACTTATTTTTATAATTTAATTCCACTATATGTACATGCATGTGCACAGGAGCTTTGATAAGCAAACCTGACTTAGTTCTTTTGGGATAATACTTAGGAATTTTCTTTTTCAAAGCATTGATTGCAGCATAGGTGCGGAGGTAGGGAGACAACTTTCAGGAGTCTCCTCTCCTTTCGCCACACAGGCTTGGTAGAAGTGTTGTTACCCACTGAGATATCTTGCCAGCCTATTTTTTTAATTCTATTTTTTGAAATGAGTCTCATGCATCCCAGGCTGTCCTTGAACTCACGATGTGACCTCATGCACCCTAAAAACAGCACTGCCCAGAGCCCTCCTACAAACTCTCAAAAATACTTCAGTTTTTAATGTTGGCAAAACGTTCTGCTAATTCATTAGGTGGGGGTGGTCTAGCCAGGGCCCCTTGGACAGACCAGGGCAAGCCCTGAAGGCTGGCTGCTCTGCTCTGCCAATCTCCAGGGACTTGGGACTCCCTCCTGCCAATAGGAAGTGGATGCCTTCCGGGACTCAGGATCAGCCTCTGGTAAACAGTAAGAAATGATTCTGACCAATCTTGCCAATATCTGGCCTCATGGTATTGCCAAAGTAACGTTCTGTGACAAACTTACTTGGGAGATGCCTTTTTTTTTTTTTAACAGGTCTATGTGAGTATTAAATAAAAATACGGAAGGTTTAAGGTAGAGGCTCCGGAGAAGGAATCTTCCAGAAACTTATGGTAGATGGACTGCTTTTTGTCAGCTATCTGAAAGCTCACATGCCTTCTGCAGTTTGAAATTCTGTGCGTGTGTGTGTGTGTGTGTGTGTGTGTGTGTGTGTGTGTGTGTGTGTGTGTGCTCTGTGGGTAGGGACTATGGGGCAATTTTAGCTTTTAGGCACCATATACTTTGATTTTTGAGATAGGATCTCTCGCTTGCTTAAAACCTGTTAGCAGGCTAAGCTGGCTGGCCAATAAGCCCAGAGATGCCCCTGCCTGTGCCTCCCTAGCACTGGGGATTGAGTATGCACCACTATGCCTGGCCTTTGTTATAGGCTCAGCACCGAGATGACTAATATGTGCTGCCACACCTGGCTTTTTGAAATGTGGGATTTGGGGATTGAACTCAGGTTTCCATGCTCTCTTTCTTTCTTTCTTTCTTTCTTTCTTTCTTTCTTTCTTTCTTTCTTTCTTTCTTTCTTTCTTTCTTTCTTTCTTTCTTTCTTTCTTTCTTTCTTTTTTTCTTTTTGAGACAGGGTCTCCCTGTAGCCCCAGCTGTCCTGGAACTCACTCTGTAGACCAAGCTGGCCTTGAACTCACAAAGATCTGCCTGCCTCTGCCTCCCAAGTGCTAGGATTAAAGGTGTGAGCCACCACGCCCGGCAGGTTTCCATGCTTTCAAGGTGAGTCCTTTACTGGCTGAGCCATTCCCTCACCCCCCACGAACTGCCTCGTAGCTGAATTCCTCTACTTCCCACACCCAGGGAGGCAGCAAGGGCAGGCACAGCCTTCAGTTGTGAGGGGACAGACAAAGGCTGACAGGCTGGCGAATGAGGACCACAGATATTTTGGGTTGGTTGGTGGTGCTGGGATGAGGCCAGTGTTCCAAGGTCTCTTCCCACTATGGCCACGGGGCACTCTGGAAGAGTCTGGCCAAGGAGAGGTGTGGTGTACAGACAGGGGTGTCATGGGGCAAGATCATAGCATGAGGTTCAGGAATCAAGAGTGACTTTCCTATGCAAACCTCACTGTCAGTAGGATATAGGCCTGGAAACAGGGCTCCAGAGGTTCTAGAGAGGAGGAGGAGGAGGAGGAGAGCAGGTACACAAAGCGGTCAGGCACAAGGCAGGGGATGCTGGGAAGAAATTTTCCTAGCATGAGTTGGGAAAGTGCAGGAAGCAAGGGACAGGTGAGGACAAGCTTTGAGAACAACCACCAGTGTGCGGCAGCTCCAAGACCCTGTGAGACACAGTGAGCCCCCATACCTAGACAAAAGGCTCTTGCCCTCTTCTGGGACACAGAAAAAAAAATAACATTCCTGTCTATTCAGTGTGCCAACCTGTTTCCACATGGCTGCCTGATGTAGAGATTTCTCCCCCACAGAGTCGCTTGTGAAAATTAAGTCATTTTCTGCTACATAATTAATACCCCCCCCCATAGAACTTATCACTGCTCCCAGCAGTAGTTAGAATGCAGATGGACTTGGACTTTTTGAGCCTTGATGGGACATGAAAATCTGTGCAGAGCTGGGCCTAGAGGCGTGAACCTGCAGCTCAGGAGGACGAGGCAGGAGGTTTGCAATTCAAAGACTGCCTGGGCTATAGAGTGAGTTCAAGGCTAGCCTGAGTGACTTAGTGAGACTGTGTCACAAAATAAAGTGTTAAAAAAGAGTAGATGTAGCTCGGTGCAGTGCTTGCCTAGCACGCTTGTGCTGAACAGTAGTGCAAAATGCAAAAACAAATGAACAAATAATGAATCTGTTATGCAAAATATCACACATATAACAAACTTCCTTTTTCTTTGTAGAAGGTTAAAAACATGCATTATACAGCCGTCACAGTAAGAACAGATGTAGGTGGATATGTTTGTGAATGAGTGTATAAGGTTGTGTTTATAATGATATAGAAATCCATGACTATGTGCTTACCTGCATTCACAGGCACACTGAGAACAATTCCAAGAGACATCAGTGTGGGATACGTAACAGCAATTCCAAAATTTAATACAATATTGAATGCTGAAATAAAGAATTTAGAGAACAGGAGTTACTCACGGCTGCCTGACCTCGACCTCCACGCTGGCCGACCCACCCTGGTCCTATCTTCCCATTGCTCTGGGAGGCAGGAAGCAGGAGTTACAAGGACTCCTGGCTGTCATTCTATGGACTTGAACTTTTTCCCTAGAGTTTCAGGATTGGAACTGAGGACCGGCATTCTGACAAGTCAGGGACGACCTTGTTTCCTTGAGCTTTGGAGAAGTCGAAGGACTGAACGGGGGTGACCCCTAGGAGCTGATTGTAGGAGAGAGGACTGGAGTGGGCTGGCAGCTCTGCTCTCCAGTCCTGGTCCTGGTCCCGAGAGGGTTGCACTGAGAGGAGCCCTGACAAGGAGTACGTGCTTGGTCACTTTTCTGTCTAGCAGTAGCCTTTTCTGGGGGTGGCATCTATGATATTAACTACGACAATGGTGGTCAGTCATTTTTACTGAACTCGGATGCCAGGAATGACTTAGGAGCCTTTGTTACATTAACTCACCCATCCCCTAACCAACCGTGATTTGTTAATATGAAGGACCTTGAACTGCCAATTTGCTGTTCAGAGCAGTAATGACAGTTACCATGACAGTGAGCAAGGTTCTGGAAAGACCTTAAAAAAAGCAAGGGCTAGGGCTGGGTAAATGTCTCAGCAATTAAGAGTGTTTACCACCCTTGCAGAGGACATGAGTTCAGTTCCCAGCACCCACATTGGGTGTATCGTAACCACCTGTAACTCCAGCTCCAGGGAATCCAACACCCTCTTCTGGCTCCATGGGTACCTGCACTCATGGCACATATTTACATACGTGCACACACAGGTACATACGTGCACACACAGGTACATGCATGCACACATAGGTACATATGTGCACACACAGGTACATACATGCACACACAGATACATACATGCACACACAGGTACATACATGCACACATAGGTACATTACATGCACACACAGGTACATACATGCACACATAGGTACATTACATGCACACAAATAGAAATTAATTTTTAAAATTTATTTTAATTTTCATACGTAGGAGTGTCTTGCCCGCATGTATGTAAGAGCATACATGTGTGCAATGCCTGTGGAGTCCAGAAGAGGAACTGGAGTTAAGGATGGTTGTTAGCCACCATGTAGGTGCTGGAAATCAAACCTGGGTCCTCTGCAAGAACATCCAGTGCTCTTGACTGTGGAGACACCGCTCCAGCCTATAAAAGCAAAGCTTTAAAAATAAAAACTGTCCTTTAATAGGGATACCAGGACTTTGAGCAATGGTGAGATCTTCAGGACAGCAATGAACCATGCTTTTTTGCTTCAGAACATGACAGTTTGTTCCAGGTTCTGGATAGGGCGGGGGCCACTCACTCAATAAGAGAACGGAGAATCCGCAAAGGTTTCCCCATGGAATGTCATCGAAGGAGCCCCAGTATTCAACTTTGGTGAAGTAGAGGACGATGGGGATGCAGGTGATGAAGAGGACGTTGAACACACCCAGGATGGACAGGAACAAGGCTGCTTCTCCAAACTTGGCACTGCCCAGCAGCAGCTTGAACAGGACCTGCCAACGAGAGGAGAGGTAAGGCCACCACTAGGGCCAGCTGTGTGGGAGTCAGGCAGTGCTGACCACTGAGTGGACACCATGGTTCTAGCTGCGTGGGAGTCGGGCAGTGCTGACACTGAGTGGACACCATGGTTCCAGCTGTGTGGGAGTCAGGCAGTGTTGACCACTGAGTGGACACCCTGGTTCCAGCTGCGTGGGAGTTGGGCAGTGCTGACACTGAGTGGACACCATGGTCCCAGCTGTGCGGGAGTCGGGCAGTGCTGACAATGATGGACAGCATGGTCCCAGCTGTGCGGGAGTCGGGCAGTGCTGACACTGATGGACACCATGGTCCCAGCTGTGTGGGAGTCGGGCAGTGCTGACACTGAGTGTACACCATGGTTCCAGCTGCGTGGGAGTCGGGCAGTGCTGACACTGAGTGGACACCCTGGTTCCAGCTGCGTGGGAGTTGGGCAGTGCTGACACTGAGTGGACACCATGGTCCCAGCTGCGTGGGAGTCAGGCAGTGCTGACACTGAGTGGACACCATGGTCCCAGCTGCGTGGGAGTCGGGCAGGGCTGACACTGAGTGGACACCATGGTCCCAGCTGCGTGGGAGTCGGGCAGTGCTGACACTGAGTGGACACCATGGTCCCAGCTGCGTGGGAGTCGGGCAGTGCTGACCACTGAGTGGACACCATGGTCCCAGCTGTGGGGGAGTCGGGCAGTGCTGACCACTGAGTGGACACCATGGTTCCAGCTGCGTGGGAGTCGGGCAGTGCTGACCACTGAGTGGACACCATGGCTCTATTAAGTCTGGCCTCAGCTGGCTGCCCCTGAAGGACAATGGAGCTTGATGGAACTTCTTGGTCTCATGCTGTGACACTGTGTCAGGATGAGTTACCATCTAGCCTCTCATGTCTGCACACTGGGTACGACCTTGTGCTGTGTGCACAACTCCACACCCCTATGGCATAGTCACACAACCTCTCAGGAGACAAAGATGGATCTTCAAATAGTGTGTGTGTTGTATGAGACAAAGATGGATCTTCAAATAGTGGGTGTGTTTTGTGTGTGTGTGTGTGTGTGTGTGTGTGTGTGTGTAGATCAGAGGACAACGTGCAGGAGTTGTTCCCCTCCTTCCACCTGATGGGTCCTAGGAATTGCACCCAGGGTACCTGGCTGGGTACCTGTGCTGTACTCACTGGGCCACCATGCTGGCTCCACCCTCTACTCTCTTAAGTTGCTTTGGTCACAGCCACACGTAAAGTAGTTAACACAGGTTTCCGGCAAGAGGGAAGATGGAGACAGAAGCCTGGGTTGGAGGTGGGCCGCGGCCTGAGTTTCCTCACTCTGTTCTGCATCATCGCACAGAGAACTGACTAGAGCACTAGGTGGCTGTCCGTGCCCTCTGCCTTTGGACAGTGGTCAAACGGCATTGTGCTTTCACGCCCCTCCTGAGATGTATGCAGAGGCGGAGGAAGGATAATAGTCTGCCTGCGGAGAGGGCCCGAAGCCAGAGACTGGGAGGGTGAAATGAATTTGCTTCCCCTGAACTCAAGCACAGGGTCCTCGGGGTGTGGGGACGCCCTTTCTCAGGACCTTCTGCATGGCTTTGTCTCTCAGTTCTGTCCCCAGGTTGCTCTCCAATCCTGGACACCTAACAAGTTTGCGATTTCTCTCCTCTGAGGAGACAGAAGACCCAGGGGACCCAGGGGAGGAATGGGGACCATATAGAAGAGGAAAGAAGTGAAGAGGGCCTAGGAGAGGATGAGGGGAGGAGGGAGGGAGAGAGAGGGCCTAGGGAGAAGAGAGGAGGAGGGAGGGAGGGAGGGAGAGAGAGGGCCTAGGGAGAGGAGGGGAGGAGGGAGGGAGAGAGATGGGAGGTAGAGGAAATGACAGCATGGAGCCTGAAGGAATTGGGGTTCACAGAGCAGGGAATCCTGTTGTGTAACAATTTGTCTCTAGACCTGTAGCTGGGATGGACTTTCCAATTGCTTCAAACATTGTATAAAAGAAAATACTTTTCTGTTCTGAAGGAAGATCTCGCTGAGTAGCCCAGGCTAGCCTGAAATTCAGGGCACTGCTCTCACCTCATCCAGCACTGGGACGACAGGCCGGGCTGCCACGCCCAGCTCTTGCCAGCACTTTCTGAGTATGCAGCTCACAAGCAGTGCTCTACCCGCTCACGGATAAACACTGGTGGTGTCAGAAAAGCCTGACCAAAGATTTACATGATAAGCAATACCACCTAATCATAGCCCATCAGGCACAAACACAGGGGCAGACTCAGGGGCCAGGCCTCCTCTACTGTCTTCTTGGGCCCTGCCCTTGGCAGCCTCTCTTGGTGTGCAATGAAAATACCTGCACTTCTGAAAAACCCAGGTCCCAAGTGAGCCTGGCTGCTCCAGCGAGGCCTACATGCTAGGAAGCGGGCTCTCCGTGCCTACATGCTAGGAAGCGGGCTCTCCGTGCCTACATGCTAGGAAGCGGGCTCTCTGCCTACATGCTAGGAAGCGGGCTCTCTGCCTACATGCTAGGAAGCAGGCTCTCTGCCTACATGCTAGGAAGCGGGCTCTCTGCCTACATGCTAGGAAGCAGGCTCTCTGCCTACATGCTAGGAAGCAGGCTCTCTGCCTACATGCTAGGAAGCAGGCTCTCTGCCTACATGCTAGGAAGCGGGCTCTCTGCCTACATGCTAGGAAGCAGGCTCTCTGCCTACATGCTAGGAAGCGGGCTCTCTGCCTACATGCTAGGAAGCAGGCTCTCTGCCTACATGCTAGGAAGCGGGCTCTCTGCCTACATGCTAGGAAGCAGGCTCTCTGCCTACATGCTAGGAAGCGGGCTCTCTGCCTACATGCTAGGAAGCAGGCTCTCTGCCTACATGCTAGGAAGCGGGCTCTCTGCCTACATGCTAGGAAGCAGGCTCTCTGCCTACATGCTAGGAAGCGGGCTCTCTGCCTACATGCTAGGAAGCAGGCTCTCTGCCTACATGCTAGGAAGCGGGCTCTCTGCCTACATGCTAGGAAGCAGGCTCTCTGCCTACATGCTAGGAAGCGGGCTCTCTGCCTACATGCTAGGAAGCAGGCTCTCTGCCTACATGCTAGGAAGCGGGCTCTCTGCCTACATGCTAGGAAGCAGGCTCTCTGCCTACATGCTAGGAAGCGGGCTCTCTGCCTACATGCTAGGAAGCGGGCTCTCTGCCTACATGCTAGGAAGCGGGCTCTCTGCCTACATGCTAGGAAGCAGGCTCTCTGCCTACATGCTAGGAAGCGGGCTCTCCGTGCCTACACGCTAGGAAGCGGGCTCTCTGTGCCTACCTTGTAGAGGGCTGACATGGATGCGGATCCCACCACCAGGGCTATGCCGATGACGGAGTAGCTGTGGAAGCCATCAGCATAGGTCATCATGACGATGCCGGCAATGGCCAGGATGGCGGCCACGATCTGGAAGGAGGGAAGGAAACATGCTCAGGCTGTGGGAAGCAATCAGAGGTGCCCGGGGGCTAGTATGTTCTCTTCATGTGCTTCTGCAGGAAGGGAAATGTAGCAGAGGGACTGATAGGTGTTGCTTACAGGGATAACTACCCAGTCTTGGCATGTGCAACCCTGGGACAGGTGGCAGCCTGGTGGTGGTGAGCCTTGGCCTCAGGCCACACCTGCAGCTGGCCATTGTGCCTTGAAGGCTTGGACATCATGCTGTGGCGACTCCATCATGACAGGACCTGAGAGACAGTCTCTGGTCAACACTTGGGACTACCCTGGGTCCCTGCCCGTCTTCTGCAGGCATCTCATGTGCCCCGGCTTTTGGAACTGACAGTGGCGTGAACAGAATTGTCCCCATTTTACAGGCCAGCAGTAGGGCCTGACAGAGCACACTGCAAGCCACACCGTGACCCCCCTAGGGGCGTGGCCTTCTTAGCTGTGCTGCCCCTTGTGCTCAGCACTACCGCACCGCACAGCACAGAAACTTCCAGGACAGGGCCACCCCGGGGCCAGCATTTCCAAGGACAAAACGCTGGCACCCAAGACAAGGACAAAGTGCAAACACGCAGCCACAGAGCTGACAGTGCCCCAGGGAAGGAGGGGTGGGAGTCCTGGCAGACCTGACTTGCAGCAACATCGGACAGCTAAGATTTACTGAGGAGCCCAAGAGATAACCATTTCCTATGTAGTTTCCCCTTTTATCATCTCTCTCATTTTATGGGCACAAGGACTTAGACTCAGAGAGATTAAAGAATCTGATCAAAGTCACACAGCTGGTGGAGGAAGAGCAGACGCACAAGCTTTGGGTCCGTTTGATGGCAAAGCTGGTTTAACGCATACAATAGGCAAGTATGATTCCCACGTGTGAGTTAATTGCAATTGCCAACTTTATGGGATTTAGAAATAGCACAGAAACACATGCTTGTAAGGGAATTTCAGGTTGGGGTTAATGAAGGTGGAGAAGCCTGTCCTAGACGCAGAAGGCGCCATCCCATGCGCTGGCTCTGGACTGAACTGGAAGGAGAAAGCACGCTCAGCATCAGGATTCATGTCGCCGCCTCCTGACTGCAGATGCAACGTGACCAGCCACCTCACACTCCTGTCGCCGTGCTCCCACCGTGATGGACAGCATCCCAGAACCGTGAGCCAGAACACACCCTTCCCCTTAGTTGCCTTTGTTAGGTATTTTGTCACAGCAGCGTGGTGAGCTACTGCCAGCTGTGTTCTCAGACGTGAATCGAGGCTTCCGTGGGAGGCCAGGCCGACAACCTTTAGTAATTAGAGGCAGGCTGGCTGACTGTCACAGTGCCTCTGAGCCATGTCCTTCTCCTAGCGCACGTCTCCTGCAACATTTCCCCACAATGCTTTATTTTCGGGAGGTCCTGCCCAGAGGCTGACTACTGGCTTGTTCTTGTTGACTTAATAGTTCCTTTGGAGTTGACGGCTCCCTCTGCACTCCTAATACACACATATTTCGTATCCAAATGCTAGTACCCTGGGAGCGACTGTCTACTACAAGAAGCAGCAGAGCTGGCAGAACAGCCAGCACCTCCTCCCCTAGAGCGAGGGGGCAGGTGGAAACACAGCCGAGCAGCCAGTGGGGCTCCTGCCCGAAAGGCACAGTTGGTACAGAGATGCTGCCGGGAATGGTTCGGCCCTCTGGGAGGCAGAGGTACCTGCCCAGAGGAAGAATTAATCAATAAAGGCTGCGGCCCAGATGGTAAAGTACATGCTTAGCATGCACAGAGGCCTGGGTTCCATCCCCAGAGCTACATAAACGGGGTGTGGTGGCATACGTCTGTCTGTAATCCTAGTGCTCAGGAGATGTGTGCAGAAGGAACAGAAGTTCAAGGTCGTCCTCAGCTACAAAGTGAGTTTGAGGACAGCTTGGGATAATGAGACTGTGTCTAAAGAAAAGGAAAGAAAAATAAAGTAAAAAGAAGGAAAGGGAAGGAAATAGCCACAGTTCTGATGATTCAAAAAATGCCTGAGTTCAAACTTATGGCTGACGTTTGAAGACGTGGAGGAGGATGGGCTATGTCCTTTCCTGGAGATTTGAGAGGCAAATTCTAGCTTTCTACTCTCTTCTTTATAGGTTAAAAATAGATAAGCACTTCTGTCTGAGCTGGGCTGCGCAGGAGAGGTGGCGGCAAGGTGCTTTCAGTACTTGGTAGGTGCTGTAGGGAAGGGCCAGGAGGCCAGGGTGTGCCATGTGATGTAACATGGAGGCACTATGCAGGCTTGGTAACTTCTGGCAGCACATAGCTGGACGTTGAAGAGCTTCCCACAGCTCCCTTTCATGTGGGAGGGGTCAGAGCTCACAGTATCTGTGAGACTGAACTGTACTCTTGAAAGACAACTGAAGGAAGAGGTGCAAGGTTGTGTCTAACTGCACCGATCGCTCAGCCTTTGTGCAGTCTTCTGGGACAGGCAGGCTATATCCCTACGAAATTTCCAGAAACTTCAGTGCTAACTCGGTTCCCATTCTGGGGCTGAATGATCAATGCCAGCTTCATAGCTGACTTCACAGACTTGAAGGGGATGACTGAGGTCCCCCTCATGTGTGGGGGCGGATGCACTCGAAACTTGTGTGATTAGAAGGACTGTCTAATCACTGGTCACAGCTTCCTAAGGGAGGGCTCCCAATCCAGATGGACAGATCTAAAAAGAAGAAGATGTATCTTATACTGTTGAGACCCTAGTCACTCCTGGTATCAGAGGAGATGCTGCCAAGTGTCTGTGTGAACAGAGCCCTAGCTGACCTTGCCTCTCTGCTGACAAGTAATTTTTACATGAGTTCTAGGCCAGAGGTTCGTGAGTGGGCAAAGTGGTTGGGCTAGGAGCAGGGGATGCAGCTGTGGGGCTTGGCTTCACTCCTATGTTGTCGTCTGACCTTGAATAGAATACCAACATCTCTGAGCCTTAGCTGACCTGGTCTTTAGTCAGAGGAGCCACCACCAGGCACCATGGACACTTGACCAGTCTGAAGGTGAATTCACCATAGTTCAGAAAATAGGCAAGAGAATACTTTCACATTGAAAGCAAGAAACTCCCACATCTTAGGGCATAAAACGTAAAGCAGACCGCCCTCCCTAACACACCCAGAAGCTCTTAAGCTGGGGGAGAGCCTGAACTCTGGTCTCTGACTGAGGGGTCTTGAAAGTGAGGAGGAAGCTGGGGGTGGGGGCGCATAGCTTTAATCCCAGCACTCAGGAGGCAGAGGCAGGTGGATCTCTGTGAGTTTGAGGCCAGCCTCATCTACATAGTGAGTTCCAGGACAGCTGGGGCTATAGGAAAACCCTGTCTCAAAAAGACCAAAAAAAAATTATAAATGAAGAAAGAAAGAAAGAAAGAGGGCTGGAGAGATGGCCTAGCGGTTAAGAGCGCCGACCGCTCTTACAGAGGACCCGGGTTCGATCCCCAGCACCCACATGGCGGCTGAGAACCGTCCGAAGCTCCAATTCCAGGAGAACTCCAGTTCCAGGGGAATCCGAGACCCTCTTCTGACCTCCGCGGCGTTGCACGACATGGGTGCACAGACTTGCATGCAGACAGTACATTCATGCACATACAGAAATAAAAAAAAAAAAAAAAGAAAGAAAGAAAGAAAGAAAGAAAGAAAGAAAGCTGCCCACACCAGGTTCTGGCACAGCCTGGGCCTCATATTCCATAGGGGCTGCTGAAATAGAGAAAACAGGTCCCCCACAGCCAGGTCACAGACCATGTGAATTATGCTGGGCCCTTCGGAGGTGACTATCCTAGGTGCCACCTGTCAGAGTGAACCCACAGGGCTCCGTGGCCACTGGGATGTCTGTGTCCACATCTGAGGGGAGCCATGTGGTCCCCTTTCTGTACAAAACTGAAGTGTTCAGTGGTTATCAAAGACCACTCCAATAAGAGGCCAACGTGGCCAGATGGTATCAGATTGCAGGGCTGTTGGGAAGCTCCGCCATCTATGGACCGTGACCATGCACAGATCTTCAAGCGCCACCCTGCTCGCTGAGTCTCTAGGCAGTTCATCTACATGCACACCCACGGCTCGGCTCTGAACCTCCAAACCATTCTCTTTTCTTTGCATCATTGACCTGGAAGGGGATCTTCTCAGTAACAAGAATTTGCTTGGGGCATCTGAGTCACACCCAAAGCTCCACGAATTCTCTTTGCACACTAAAGTCTGGACATGATGGTGGGTCAACCTCGCTTGGACATCCAACTCTTTACCCTGGAGTCAGGCAGGCCTGGGGACACTGACTACACGAAGCACCTGCAGTCTCCGCACAGCTGTATTAGATCATTTATTTGCAGAAGGCTTTTTTGTGTAGCAGCCTGGGGCGTGATTTTTTATTCCAAAATTAACACTGAGCCTCAAAACAAACTCCTCCTGCTTCCCTCCCCCTGCTACAAGCTAAAAATACAAACCAGCAGTTGACTCATGTCCACATTGGTGTTTGTGTAACTTGGGTGGGTGGGAGCCTACCCTTAAGTGATGTCATCCTGCCTAGGACAATGAGGAGAAGACGGAACTGTAGTCGGCCCCTCCATGCTTGCCAACACGGATGGCTCAAGTGGGGCTGCCCTGCGTTGGGTCCTGAACATCCAGTAGGAAGGGGGGATGAGAGCCAGGGAAGGGACCAGTGTTCTGTCCTGCTTTGTGGTAGAGATGAGCAGCAGAGGCAGCCCCTGGCCACCAGAGGGGGCCAGGCAGAAAGCCACTAAGAGTCTGTCCTGGCTAGACAGCACCTGCGCCTTTCCCTGGGCTGAGTGTCTCCAGGTTCCAGCGGGGATCTGATAGCACACTTACCACGTGCCATGTCACTGTCAGGCAATCTCATAGCTTTGAGTTTTAAGACTCTTCTGGGAAAGTTCCAGGTCACCCAAGGGATGTGTCTGCAGTTGCCCTTTCTCTACATGTCAAGTAGAACGGTCCCCTCCTCCCAGCGTGAACTTGGCATGAGTGTCTGGCTACGTGCTCCAGGCAAAGCCCCAAGATCCTCCCGCACAAGGGTCCCCAAGGGTCCTGGAGAGCCAGAGTGATGTCAGAGAGCTTCTGGCCGCAGGGCACACCTGTGGCATGCACTACTGCCACGGGATAAGGGGTGAGCACGCAGAGCACAGAGCACATCACCACTCCCCACTGGGCACACACTTGAGGGAATGCTTGGGATGAAGGGTGCTCTTATGGATGCTCATCTGGCATGGTTGGCAAGCAAGAGGGTTTGCAGGACACACCAAGAACGGAACTCTGCACTGGGCTCCTGCTGCAAATTAGGATGGCGGCCGGCAGGTGGTGCAGTCCAGCGCATGGAGCTAAGCAAGCCGATGGGTGGGTTTTGGTTGGCATGACTGAGGGAGGAGGAAGACAGAGAATAGAGAACTTACCCTCACTCCCATGAACCTGTCCCTGAGAACGATCCATGACAGCAAGAAAACAAAAGCTTTGTTGCAGCAGAACAACACGGAGACATCCGTAGTGTTTATTTTCTTTATTGCATGTAAGTACAGGTAGTTTGTGAGTGTCCAAAGAACCCCGAAAGGTGCTGCCTTGGTAAAAAACACCTTCAAAGTCAAGCCATTGTCTCCAAAAAATCGACAGCATTCCCTAAAACAAGGAGAGAGAGGCAGCGTTATTACCGTCTTGGGTTCACACACATCATAGCTTGTCCTATGTTCGGCTAATATATATGCATTTTAAAGAAAATATAGGAGGACTGGGGATGTAGCTCAGTTGGTAGAGTGCTTGCCTAGCATGCTTGCAGCTCTGGGTTCAGTCTCTACACGAGCCTGTAATCCCAGCACTTGGGAGGTAGAGGCAGGAGGATCGAAAGCTCAAGGTCATCTTCAACTACATAGTGAGTTTGAGGCCAGCCTGGACTACTGTTTCAAAAAATAAAAATAAAAATGGGGCTGGAAAGATGGCTCAGCAGTTAAGGCACTGGCTGCTCTTGCGGAGGACCTGGGTTTGGTTCCCAGAACCCACGTTATGGCTAACAACTGTCCCTAAACTCCAGTTCCAGGGATCCGATCCAATGTTGTCTTCTGCTCTGTGGGCATTGCACGCATGTAGTTCACATGCAAAACACATAAATAAAAGTTTACAAATTCAGGGGCTGGAGAGATGGCCTAGCGGTTAAGAGTGCTGACCACTCTTACAGAGGACCCGGGTTCGATCCCCAGCACCCACATGGTGGCCGAGAACCGTCCGAAACTCTAATTCCAGGAGAACTCCAGGTCCAGGGGAATCCGACACCCTCTTCCGACCTCTGCGGCATTCCACGACACGGGTGCACAAACCTGCATGCAGACAGTTCATTCATACACATATAGAAATAAATAAAATTAAAAAAAAGTTTACAAATTCATAAAAGAAAATGTGAGAGACAGGATCTTGTAGTTTTACTTTTATTGTTTGCATGTGCACATGTTCGCGTGTGTACATGCATGTGTGTACACATACATGTGCAGGTGCTTGCAGAAGGAGCTGGGGTTACAGGTAGTTGTGAGATGCCTGATGTAGGTGCTGGAAACTGACCTCGTGTCCTCCGGAAGAGCAGTCAGTGCCCCTAACTACTGTGCCGTCTCTCCAACTCCTATTATCATTTTTGGTAAACATCGTGCATTCACTCTCTTATCCAGTGACCCGATTCCATAGAACATTCCTTTAGCCTTCATCAAATTGGCTTCATGTGGAGTGTGTGCTGGGATATCTGACCTGGGGGCCTGAGTCCAGGATGGGCAACGGAGGGGTCCTGTGACTCTCTGAGAACCAGACAAAAGCCACTGCCAGAGTGTCTGACCCATAGCCCACGGGCTGGATGCAGCTCAGGATGGCTAGTCCTGCAGCCCAGCATAAAACTGTAAACTTAGTTAAAACATTCTGAGGCTCTGGTTTTTTTTTTTTTTTTTTTTTTTTGTGTGTGTGTGTGTGTGTGTGTGTGATTTTGGTTTTGCAACTCAATGTGTTGTACTTGAGAGTGAACTATGTATTTGTAGATGACAATATCATGCCACATTGTCAAAGGTTAGTCTTGGGTTGACTAGATCTTTTAAATTTTATTTTAGTTTTTGATGGGGAGGGTGATGGATATTTTGCCTTTATGGTCAGGTAGGGATAAGCACTTTTTATTAAAAAAGATTTATTTTTTTATTTATATGTCTCTGTGTGCCTCTGTGTGGGTGTGGATGTGAATGCAGGTGTCCACAGAGGCCAGAAGAGGACATTAGATTCCCTGGGGTTGTAGGAGATTGTGGGATGCTCAGTGTTCATGGGTCTTCTGCCAAAGCATTCAGTACTCCTAACCACTGTGCCATTTCTCCAGCCCTTGGACAGGCACTTTTTGAACAAATATATTCTGGCTGTGAAAAAGTAGTTCCAACTACCTACAAATCTTCTTACTGTATTCTACCACGTGGGGGTGTCTTCCTCTCCGAGAGCCTACCAGGAACAGAAGCAGTGAGCCCATCCAGGAGGTGAGGCTTTTAAGAAGGGTTAGACCAGGAAATGCCTCTGAAGAAAGCTTTCCAGCCCGTTCCAGATCGTCTGAGGATTGGTGGTGTTTTGAATGGTTAAGGAAAGCAAAGCCAACCTTCCACACACAGGAGAAAGCAGGGGAGGAGAGGCCTCGGGGGTATCAAGCCCGGACAAAGGCCATGGAAAGGGCCTCTTGATCTGTGGCTTTCTGGAGTGAAGGTATCATGTGAAGATCCTAGTGAAGAGAGAGATGACCAGGCAGGTACTCTGCCCAGAGGTCCCTGTCCATGGTATAGCTCAGCTCCGCTGAGAGATGGCATCCGAGCTGGAAAGCAACTGACTGTGACTTAGACTGAACCCTCACAGAGTCAGAGAAGACACCAGTTGTCAAATATCAAAGTACTCTAGACTGGGGAGTAATGTGGCTGGAGCCGCAGACTATTGAAATCAGGCAACGAAACCAGGAAATTAAAAACAGGAGTCAGAAGGGACTTGTGAATCCTTCACATTTAATTCTGTCATTCGTTCTTAATAGCAATTTGAAATGCAGCCTGCGTTGTTTACTTGTCAACTATGAAATAAACACAGAACAAACAGGAAACTCGTTAGAAGAGGGGCTGAGGGCCCGCGGGGTGCTTAGAAGTCACGCATCCCATCTGGAAAGACATAGGCAGGTTTTGCCCCGTGCTGACCTCTGAGTCCTGGGTGGCTTCCCCACAAGCCAGCACCAGGAAGAAGGTTCCATTCACTAACTCCGCCACGAGCCAGACCAACAGAGTCCCCTCCATCCTGGTGGGATGCAGGCATCGTCCCTTCTGGTGGAGGGGCTGGCGTCTGCGTTCACCGTGGGACAATCTGACAACATTCAGCTGTATTTCTGTGGGGTTTTGTCAAGCTCTCAAGGACCCTGTGGGGAGGATGGCTTCTCTGACGTTTGTCATGGTTTTTCCACAGTGAGGCTGGGTCTTTGAGTAGAACATTGGGCTGAATTCATACCACCTATTATTTCAACTGTGTTTACAGGTGTCCCTTCATAAGGGATTGATACACGTTATGATTCGAATCTGAACCGTCCCCCAAAGTTCACATTTTTGTACATTTGTTCCCTGCTGAGAAGTCTTTAGGGAGGTGGGGTCTGGACCCTGTGAGGTGACGGGGCAGGGCAGGCTTCCGAAGGTCATAACCAGGCCCTGGTTCCTGCCCGGTTCTCTGCTTCCCAATCCACCAAGATTCGAATAGCCTTAATCACAGGCTCCATCATGACCTTCCCACCATGGTGGACTGAAATCCTCTGAAACAGGGAGAGAAAAATTATCACTTCTTCTCTTGAGCTGTTCCTGTTGGGCGCTGGCTTCAAGGGGACGGAAAAGCTGCCAATCACAGTGCCAGTAGGACGCCGCGGTCTGCCCGTGCTGCTGGTACCGACGTGATTCACGGTGGGGCAGGGGCCAGCCAGAGCCAAATGGATAGCTTATATTCTTCCTGAAAATCTACATTTGACTTCTCTAAAGCCTGACAGCTGCAGGGAAAATGAAGGAGAGGTTGGCATAGACATAGTAGCATGGCTCAGCACCGGCTGCCCGAGCTGCTACACAGCCAGAGAGGAATGGATCTCCAGTAAGAATAAGACAAGGGTTCTTGTGTCTGGCAGAGCTTGGGTGGACTCTGAGACTTCATGGGCAGTGAACTGTGGTTGTTTAGCTCAGTGGACGTTTGTTCTAATGACACCAAGACGACCATGGCATGCTCCCTCCCCCAGTTGGGCTAGTGACATTTCTGCTATTTTAAGGCCAAGGAGCGCCCATCCACACCAGCTAGCTCACCTGCATATGCCCTTGCCTGCATGGGAAACCAGGAGACATGGGGGCACAGGTCTGCCTCTTCCCGCCACCCCCGCTGGCTTTACAGTGGATGCTCTTTTGATGCCATCCACATACCTGAACAGAACGCACTCGACTCCTCACTCACAGCCGAAACCCTGCACCCGAGCATGGAGGACGGCAGGCCGCTTGTCAGATCCTACCAGCCAAATCACAGGCTGGCCAAGACTGAGAAGAATTTGTTTACAGTCCTCCTGTGCCAATGTTCCTGGGTATGTCAATTACACAATTCAGTTAAATATTGCATGAACTAATAAAATATGAATAATGAAAGGAAGTATTTTTTCTCTATGAAATCTAAGTAGAGCACTTCAAGGGAGGTTTAATAAAACAAGGCATTGAAATATTGATACCACATTATATCAAGAAGTACAAGGAAAGACAGAGCTCATGATTAAAAATCTGTGAGTTCTAAATTCACAGTTTCTGACTAGTATTTATGTACTTGGTGTTCTGTAAAGAATTGCAACTTAAAAAAAGAACATTAAAAAACCTAAAAAAAAACAAACAAACTGCAACTTTGGCTGGGCGTGGTGCACACACCTTTAATCCCAGCACTCCAGAGGCAGAGGTAGGTAGATCTCTCTGAGTTCAAGGCCAGTCTGGTCTACAGAGCAAATCCCAGGACAGCTGGGGATACAGGAAGACCCTGTCTCTTAAAGACCCAAAACAGAATTGCAACTTGGATATCCTGTTGTGGTGGGTTAGGGTGGCTTGCCATGTAATTTAAATCAGAAAATACTTGGTTAGCATTTGTTATATTTTCAAGGCATTTTTTGCCCTTAAAGAGGAAGTAGATTTCTTAAAATAAAAAAAAAAATAAAAATGCGTGTGTGTGCGTGTGTGTGTGTGTGTGTATCTGTGTCTTTGTGTGTGTGTGTGTGTATCTGTGTCTATGTGTGTGTGTGTGTGTGTATCTGTGTCTGTGTGTGGGTTTGTGCACATGAGCACAGTGCCCGTGGAGGTTCAGAGAAGCCTTGGATCTCCTGGAGCTGAAGTTACAGGTGGTTGTGAGCTGCCTGATCTGGTGGCTGGGAGCTGTACTCAGCCCCTAAGTTAGAGCAGTATGTGCATGTGCCAGGAACCACAGTCCCTCTGTTAGAGCAGCATGTGCATGGCATGTGCCGGGAACCGCACTCGGCCCCTCTGTTAGAGCAGCATGTGCATGTGCCGGGAACCGCACTCGGCCTCTCTGTTAGAGCAGCATGTGCATGTGCATGTGCCGGGAACCGCACTCGGCCTCTCTGTTAGAGCAGCATGTGCATGTGACGGGAACCGCACTCGGCCCCTCTGTTAGAGCAGCATGTGCATGTGCATGTGCCGGGAACCGCACTCGGCCCCTCTGTTAGAGCAGCATGTGCATGGCATGTGCCGGGAACCGCACTCGGCCCCTCTGTTAGAGCAGCATGTGCATGGCATGTGCCGGGAACCGCACTCGGCCCCTCTGTTAGAGCAGCATGTGCATGGCATGTGCATGTGCATGTGCCGGGAACCGCACTCGGCCCCTCTGTTGGAGCAGCATGTGCATGGCATGTGCATGTGCATGTGCATGTGACGGGAACCGCACTCGGCCCCTCTGTTGGAGCAGCATGTGCATGTGCATGTGCCGGGAACCGCACTCGGCCCCTCTGTTAAGGCAGCATGTGCATGTGCATGTGCCGGGAACCGCACTCGGCCCCTCTGTTGGAGCAGCATGTGCATGGCATGTGCATGTGCATGTGCCGGGAACCGCACTCGGCCCCTCTGTTGGAGCAGCATGTGCATGGCATGTGCATGTGCATGTGCCGGGAACCGCACTCGGCCCCTCTGTTGGAGCAGCATGTGCATGGCATGTGCATGTGCATGTGCATGTGACGGGAACCGCACTCGGCCCCTCTGTTGGAGCAGCATGTGCATGTGCATGTGCCGGGAACCGCACTCGGCCCCTCTGTTGGAGCAGCATGTGCATGTGCATGTGCCGGGAACCGCACTCGGCCCCTCTGTTGGAGCAGCATGTGCATGTGCATGTGCCGGGAACCGCACTCGGCCCCTCTGTTAGAGCAGCATGTGCATGGCATGTGCATGTGCATGTGCCGGGAACCGCACTCGGCCCCTCTGTTGGAGCAGCATGTGCATGGCATGTGCATGTGCATGTGCCGGGAACCGCACTCGGCCCCTCTGTTGGAGCAGCATGTGCATGGCATGTGCATGTGCATGTGCCGGGAACCGCACTCGGCCCCTCTGTTGGAGCAGCATGTGCATGGCATGTGCATGTGCATGTGCATGTGCCGGGAACCGCACTCGGCCCCTCTGTTGGAGCAGCATGTGCATGTGCATGTGCCGGGAACCGCACTCGGCCCCTCTGTTAAGGCAGCATGGGCTCCTAACCAATGAGCCATCTCTCCAGCTCCCTCAAAGGTAAACATTTTTTTTTTTTTTTTCTTTTGAGACAGGATCTCCCTATAGTCCTGGCTGGCCTGGAACTCGCTATGTAGACCAGGCTGGCCTTGAACTCACAGAGATCCACCTGCCTCTGCCCACTGAGTGCTGGGATTAAAGGTGTGTGCCACCACGCTCAGCTTAAAGACTGTTCTTAGCTGTCATGTGGGTGCTGGGAATCGAACCTGGGTCCTCTGGTAGCGCAGTTGGTGCTCTTAACCACTGAGCCATCTCTCCAGCCCCAAAGGTAAACTTCTTAAACAGAACAAACCTTTTGATTTAAGCTAAGCAGCTTTCTTAAACGGTCTCCTTCATAGTATCTTCTGTATAGATTTTCCATCTTTTTCCGGGCTTCCTTTAAAAAAGCTTAGAGTTGGGGCTTCCAACTTGATCTTCTTCATCTGTTTTATGCCTTTTGTCTTCTCTCTATCTGGGTTTTATTTTACAAAAGATTATTTTGAATTTACATTCCAAATTCTTCTATTAAAAATTTAAAATTAAGCCAGGTGTGGTGGTGCACACTTTTAATCCCAGAACTTGGGAAGCAGAGGCAGGTAGATCTCTGTAGGATTGAGGCCTGCCTGGACTACATAGTAAGTTCCAGGCCAGCTAGGAAAAAATGCACAAAATTTTAATTAGCTGTTTTATATTTAATTTTCAGGAGCTGTCTCAGTTGGAAAGAATACAAAAGGCCATGGAAATCCTGCCCTATAGAGAGTTGAACTGATTGAATTTAGAACCATAAAAATTGTAGATTATGAAAAAATATGTAGATTCTGAGAACCATAAAAGATGTAGATTCTGAGATGAACCTTGAAGGGTAGGATGATTTGCCTAGATGGGTGAGTAGATAAGAAAAGAAGTTGTATCTATGAAAGATGAACAAATGGTTATGAAAAAAGAAAATAAACTTAGAAATTAAATATAGTATAAACAATTTAAAATTAGCAGAAGAGTTGGCATATAATCTTCCATAAAATGAGAATAAAATCAGAAGATTAAACCAGAGAGTCCAATATCAAACTAAAAGAAATTTCAAAAAGAGGAAACAGAAAAAATGAAAATGAGGAAATAATAAAAGAAATAGGTCAAAAAAGCTCTTCAGCACTGAAGGATACGAATCTTCTTACTACAAAGGTCTACTAACTACCAAGGAAACACAAAGAACCACAAGGCTTATGTTTGTGAAATAAAGTATGATTTTCAAACTCCCAAGACAAAGCTAGGTATGGCGGGGGCCACTTGTATCATAGCACTTGAATGGCTGAGGCAGGAGGGTGATGAGTTTGGGCAAAGCTTGGGTTGCAAAGTGAGAACCCATTTGAAGAAAACAAACAAATGGAATAAAACTGAAAAGTAAAGCGACAGGAAATCATAACAGGACCAGGTACTTCAGTGACCAAAACAGAAGCTAGACAGTCACGGATGCTATGCTGTAATAATCAAAGACAATTTTCCTAGCCAGAGTTATGTAGCGAGCCAAATGCAGATCCAATGTGAAGATGGTATGCGGACATTTTCAATGACAGTATATGAGAAAGCTTTGCATTCCAAGTCACTGGAGAGGATGCATGGCCCCAAGAGAAAAAGTACATGAAGGAAGCAGCAGTCGTAGTGGGGACAGCAGCGGGCAGGACGGCAGCGGACAGGACGGCAGCGGGCAGGACGGCAGCGGGCAGGACGGCAGCGGGCAGGACGGCAGCGGGCAGGAAGGCAGCGGGCAGGACGGCAGCGGACAGGACGGCAGCGGGCAGGACGGCAGCGGGCAGGACGGCAGCGGGCAGGACAACAGCGGGCAGGACAGCAGCGGCAGGACAGCAGCAGGGAGGACAGCGGCGGGCAGGACAGAGGACGGCAGCGGACAGGACGGCAGCGGGCAGGACGGCAGCGGGCAGGACAGCAGCAGGACAGCAGCAGGGAGGACGGCAGCGGGCAGGACAGCAGTGGACAGGACAGCAGCGGGCAGGACAGCAGCAGGGAGGACAGCAGCAGGGAGGACAGCATCGGACAAGACAGCATCGGACAGGACAGCAGCAGGACAGCAGCAGGGAGGACGGCAGCAGACAGGACAGCAGTGGACAGGACAGCAGCGTGCAGGACAGCAGCGGACAGGACAGCAGCGTGCAGGACAGCAGCGGGCAGGACAGCAGCGGGCAGGACAGCAGCAGAGGCTGGCATGTGTCTGCAGGAAATTTTTGGAGAGGAGTCTCCAGGGAAGGCTTACTAACTAATCAAGACCAGAGAATATAGGAAGTTTTTGAGATGCTGTTGGAAAAATAGCAATTATTAAATCAAAATAAAGACAAATTAAGTGTTTTTAAAGTGTGATGGTTAATCCTGGGTGTCAACTTGAGTGGACTAAGGAACAAATAAGAGAAAAAGGGTCTTCTGATTGGACCACCTCAACCCGGATGGCCCACCCCAAATGTGGGCATTACCTTCTGCCGGCAAGCAGTATGTAAGGCCAAGGCAGAGGGAGCTGGTCCCTTTTCTCCTGTGGCTTGCCTCTCTCATCTGATGAGTTTGTCTTGCTGCTGTGATCAACCTTTCGGATCCCAGCATGTACTGAGACCAGCAGATCTCCTGGAATCCATTAGGGCCTTCAGCACTAGATTGGGACTACTGAGACATCCAGCCTTGCGGGCTGAGCAGTTCCCTGGATTCTCGGCCTTTCCAGTTTGGTGCAGCTACTGTTGGACTCCTTGAACTCTGTCACGTGAGCAAATCAATAAATTGTATATAGCTATATATTCATCCTGTTGCTTCCATTTCTTTAGAGAACCCTGACTAATACATAAAGGTAAACATTGCTGACAGGAGGAATGAGGGGCTGCTTATGAGGGAACATGTTCAATGGACAAGCCTGGCTTACTCATGATAATAAAAACAATTTTAAGCCCATACTGGGATATTATCACATTGGAGGGAATGAAATTGGCAGAAGCAGGGGTGGCCCAGAAACCAGTACTTAAGAAAGACTATGAGAAGAATTTCATTGAGCTAGTTTGGCTTAAGTACCAGGGGAAATGATCCAGGATCCACAAGGCTGGGTGGCTTCACGTCGGCACAGTGGAGCAGGACCTGCTCTTCTCTCACAATAATTCCTGCATTAGTATTTTGGTTTTCAAAGTATGTACATGTATTAAATTGATAAAATGAAAATTAAAAACAAAGGAGAGGGAGGTCAGGTTGCTGTGGTGGAGGTTAATAAGCAGGCTAGAGAGAGAGAGAGAGAGAGAGAACATATGAACCTGCTCAGATTCAAACAGGTGTTGGGGCAGACTAGTCTGTGTCAGTGATTTCCCATAATCCTCTCTTTCTGGACTTGTCAGATTTCCATCTCAGCGTTGCTATGCCTCTCCACCCTGAGACCCCACACAGAAGCGAGCATCTCTCGTCAGCCCCTTTCCGCTTGTCACGCACCACCTGTACCCTGTCCTGACCCTCCTCCCTTGTCACGCACCACCTGTACCCTGTCCTGACCCTCCTCTCTCACTCTAGCTACTCTAACCCAGACCCCGAGACCAGCTGCTCACAGCCTTCTCATTCCCGATGCCAGCAGACACTGTTGGGTTCTCATCTGACCCTTGGATGGTCCAACAACGTGGACTATCTCCAGAATGTCCTCTTGGCTTCCAACTTGCCCATGCTCCCAGGCACCTCCCTGGGTTTGGAATTCTTGTGTGCTTTCTATCCTTTGGAGGTAGTGGTCCATCTGCACACCCTTCTAGGGTCCCTCACCTGGAAGCATTCCTCCAGGCTTCTCCCGAGAGCCTCCTTTAACTCTGAACAAACACCCATGTCATGTATGCTACAAGACACAAGCCCAGATGGTCTCTTCCCCAGTTTGATACCAGCTTTGTCTTGGACGTGCTCGAACACCTGAATCCAGTCTTCCTGAAGAACCCTGAAGCTCCCACCCCCAGCCGCACTCTCTAGAGGATGCTCATGTTTCTACTCAGAGCAGATACTTGGGAATTACTCTTAGTACTGCCTTTTTCTTTACGTCAAATTTACTACCAAGTCCTGGAGACGTTGTCTCCTCGATACTTTATCCCTAAGGCCGGGACTCTGGTCCATGTCCCATCCGTTCTCTCTCAGATTGCCCCAGAGCCCAAGAAGGTCTTCATCTGTAACCAAGCCTGCTGCTTCCTAGGCACATAAATCATTTCAGAATAAACAGATCAAAGGCTCATACATGGGGGACATGCTTCCCAGAACATCACCAAATTCAAACCAGATCTTGACTGTTTTCTGACAGACAGTGCCTCTCTGGCTCTTACCACCCAGTATTCCAGCACCATATTAACAGTGCTCGTGGCTCCCAGAACAGATACTGGGATTCTGTTTAATTCTCAAGATCTTGAGGAATCACATCATTTGAGATTTTATGCACAGATGAAACATTACTCATAGTTCGTTACTGAAAATTTGCATTAAAATACAATTGTATTGTACTTAATTTTTTCTACATAATTTTCATGTGAAGCCAAGTTTTCACTCAAACATGTTCTCTCTCCTTTCCTCTCAGTCTCTCCTTTCTTAAACAATTCTTTAAAAAAAAAACCCTTAATTGTGGTAAAATATGCATAATGTAAAATTTACCCTTTTAGTCAATTCTAACTGTATGATTCAATAGTGCTAAATACACTCATGTTGGTATGTAGTGGGTTCCTAAACTTTTCGTTCTGCAGAACTGAACTCTGTACCCATGAAAAAAGAGCTCTTTCACTAGCCTAGACAACCATCATTCCCCATTCTGCCTCTGAACTTGACCACTGGAGATAATCTTATATAAATGAACTTTTATAGTATTTATCTGCTAGTGAGTTATTTTATTTTACATTTATCTTCAAAGTTCAGCCCAGTTATACATAGCCGGTGTTAGAATTCTCTTCCTTTTAAAGGCTTAATAGTTGTCCATTGTGTGGAGGTAGCATATTTCTGTGGATGATTTTTCTTACTCTTGGGTACTACAGCAGCTTCACAGCACTTCAATTCCATTTGATCCTTACTACATTTTGGTCTATTGATGTCATGGTATTTTTTATTCTACATATTCTTTTTTTTTTAATTTTTTAAATTTATTTCTGTATGTGTATGCATGTACTGCCTGCATGTAGGTCTGTGCACCCATGTCGTGCAATGCCGCGGAGGTCAGAAGAGGGCGTCGGATTCCCCTGGAACTGGAGTTCTCCTGGAATTGGAGTTACAGACGGTTCTTAGCCGCCATGTGAGTGCTGGGGATTGAACCCGGGTCCTCTGCAAGAGCAGTCGGTGCTCTTAACCGCTAGGCTATCTCTCCAGCCCCCTATTCTACATATTCTTAAACCCGAGACATGTCATTGTTGTTTAAGACAGCCAGTATTCACCTAAGTTTAATCATGTGTTTACTCTTACTTTTTAAAAAATATCTCAGTCTTCCTTGAACTGTTTTGTCTCTCCACCTGAGGTCAGTCTTTCTTCTAGAAGAATCTCTTTAAGTATCTCTCCTACAGGATGGAGAGATGGTTAAGAGCACTGGCTGCTTTTGCAGAGGACCTCAGTTCAGTTCCCAGCACCCACATGGTGGCTAACAACCATCTGTAACTCCAGTTCCAGGAGATCCAGTGCCTAAACTCCACAGTCATCACATGGCATGGGTGCACGTACATATATGCAGGCAAACCACATGCATAAAAATATAAATAAAGTATCTCTCCATCTACTTTCATGAAAACATCTTTATTTTGTCTTCTCTTTTTTAAAAAGTGTCTATTCTATTATTGTTAATAATGTGTGTGTGTGTATCTGTGTGAGTGTATGCCACCTGTGTGCAAGTATCTATGGAGGCCAGAAGAGGGTGTTGAGTCCCTTGGAGCTGGAGTTACCAGTAGTTGTCATCTGCCTAACCTAGGTGCTGGGAACTAAACTCAGATCCTTTGGAAGAGAAGCAAGTGCTCTTCACCCCTGAAGCACCTCTCCAACTCCTGCCTTCTCTTTTTAAGGGCCACTTTCACTAGGTTTGGAATTCCATGATGGCTGCTGTGCTTTCTGCCCTTTGAAGATAGCATTCCATTTTCTTCTGGCTTCCACGCTTCCTGCTGAAAAGTCAGTTGTTTTTTTTTTTTTTTTTCTTTTGATGATCGTGTATCATTTTTACTTGAGTTTTTTTTAGCATCTGTGTGCTCTTTGCTTCAGTATTATTTGCTGTGATGCACTTGGGTGCTACTTCTCCCCACCATGTAGGAGTTACAACCCTTATTTGATCTGTGGCTTGACATCTTTCATCAGCTTGGAAACTTCTCGGCCTTCTCTACCCTCTCTACTGCTAGGATTCTGTTGTGTGCCAGTCACTGGAACCTACCCACTGTGCTCTCTATACCTTTGACCTCTCCATCCTTGTCTACGCAGCACTCAGTAGTTTCTAATGACTTACTTTCCAGTTTGTGAGTCTTTTCTTTTTTAATGTGTAGCTTGCTATTAACCTCACTTACAGATTCCAAATTTCTGTTATGCCTTTCATTTCTAACCCATCCTTTGATTCTTTATCTCCATGATTTCAGTTCTTTGGTGAAATTCTTCATAGTTTTATGTGTTCACTTACATATATTAGTCAAAGTTACTATGTAGTCTTCATGTGATAACCCCTAAATAGTAGACCTGCTTCTAATTGCTGTTTTATCTGTGCTTGTTTTTTTTTTTTTATCATCTGGTCCTGTGTTCTTGTAAGGCTTATGTATTTTTTATTGATGAAAGAATAAGTATGAAAAATAGCTAGGGTCTTGAAGATGGTATTTTCTTCTAATGTGGATTTATTTATTTGCTTGTTTATTATTTTTGGCATGAAGATCACTTCCACTAGCTGATGGGCATCAAGTCCTGTTTTCTCTCCTTTACTCTTAGTTCACACCTCTGCCACTGAGCTCAATGGAAAGCAATGGTTTCTTACCATGGCCTCTCCTGCTTGAAGGGTCTGAACTCCAGTTTTCTTCCCAGGAACATGAGACTACCAAAGTCTTTGCTTGGTGGACACTTTTCTGCTTGGTTCTGTGCCTGACCCCAATACCTCTATGGCTTGGGCATCAGCCAGAGCCTGTGGGAAAAGTGCAAGTGGAAGCTGGGTTCATGACTGTTCTCTCCCTCAGGGATCTTCGGTGGGTCTTGACCCACAGCCCCACATTCTCGGTTTTTTCTTCCATCTCAGGGGTGCCACATGCTCTCTGCTGGCGCTTTCTGTTTGCCTCAGATGATCCGCTCTGTGAACAGGAAAATTCTGCAAGAGGAAAAAGCAGCAGCAAATGTGAGGCCCTCGGACTGCCTTCCTTTACTCGGGGTCTTGATGTTTGAGTCCTGGCTCGCTCCTTGTTCTCTGATGCCCTCTAATAACTTTATTTTTGTAAAAACATTTCCCCCCCAACTTTTATAATTCTTCTCAGAGATTGGGTTAGTCTGGTTGTCATAGATTTGTCTCCTCTGATTACGCAGCTAACATCTGGGGACTCTGAGCAGGCAGGGGTGTGGTCTCAGCAGGGGATAACAGACCACTTGGAATAGTGGGAGGAGCCTGTTTCCTGGACCACAGTGCAGAACATTGATCCCAGCAGGTCTGGGATGAAGCTTGGGGTGGAGCTTAGGAATTCAGCTTTGTAAATTGCTCAGGGGGTTCGGATAGACTGTGGCCCATCTCTGGATCCGGGGAGGAAGTTCTCTGGTTCTTTCTCTTTCAAAGTGTTTCAGAGAACATCTGGGACACTTATTAACACCTGGCCTAAGATGATGTCATTTCTACTAAGGTGACTATTGTTCATCCTTTTGCTTTGTCTCCCTGTCTTAGGCATATCAAATAAGGTTGGTCTTTTTCTCATAACTTCCATTAGTTTCTCTTTTTTTTTTTTTTTTTTTTTTTTTTTTTATTGTCTTTTATCGACAGGGTCTCCCTGTAGTCCCAGTTTACTGGAACTTACTCTGTAGACCAGGCTGGCCTTGAATTCACAAAGATCCGCCTGCCTCTGCCTCCCAAGTGCTAGGATTAAAGGCGTGTGCCACCATGGAATCGGGAAGATTGCACATGGCCCTCATTCTTGCCCTTCAGGCCTCTGCTCAATTGTCGGCGAGGCCTCCCTGGACATTGTCCAATAGTGAATTCGCTTCCTCCCCCCTCTGGCACACCCTCACGCTTCACTTCCTCTGCACCTGCACTACCCTCCCATAGATGTTGCAGATCCACATTTTAAAAATATTGTGTCAAGGAATGACGGATACACAAAAGACTAAACATATTTACTGTATACAGCTTGATGGATTTGGAGATCAATATACATTTGTGCAACCAATGCCTTAATTGATCTCACAGACATGTCCATCACCTACAAAGGCTTCCCTAGTGCCTTCTTTTAAATTATTATTAAGAATATTAGGTATATATTCCCAGCTGCTTGGGGGTTGGGGCTGAGGAAGAAGACTCACAGGATCAAGGTCAGAGCTATTGAGTGAGTTTAAGGCCAACTTAGCCAACTTAGTGAGGCTTTGTCTCAAAAAAAATTTCAAAATGGACTAGGGATCATGTTTGTTCAGTGGCAAATTGGCTTGCCTAGCATTTAGAAGGCCCTGGGTTAACACTCCCCCCCCATATATATGTATATACATATATATCTCCACAGATAAAATGCAACATACATACATACAACATACATACATACATACATACATACACACACACCTAGTTCACATCCACAAATTTCTTCTTAATGAAATTTGAAATATGTCATATAGCACTATTGGCTACACTGTGATGTACAGTAGAATTCTAGGGCTTATCTTGTATAACTGAAATTTTATAGTTTTGGGGTGACTTTTCCCCTCTGCCCCACCTCCAGCACCTGCCCAGCTCCTGGAAACCACCATTCTACTGTCTGCGTCTATGAGTTTGACTCTTCAGGTTCCCCATATAATTATGACCCTGTAATACGTGCCTTCTAGGACTAGCTTATTTTACTTAGCACAGTATCTTTCAAGTCCATCTATATTGTCCCAGGTACTACTGCACAGCAGTAACACACACACACACGCACACACACACACACACACACACACACACCATTTTCTTAATTTATGTGTGACAGAACATTTGAATTGCTTCAATTTCTGGTCCACCATGAGGAATTCTGTGGGCAACACAGGGTTGTTCCTGTGTACACTGATTTTAATTCCTTTGTGTATAGATCCAGAAGTGGGGTTGCTGGGTCATATTATAACATCAAATTTTAAATTCCAAGAAGGCTCTTTTCTGTCTTCTGGGCTGTCTGTATTAATTTAATTCTCTCCAAAAGTGTGTAAGAATTCCCTTTTCTGCAGAACATCATCAACGTTTTCTGACTCTTGCTTTCTTACAGCAGCTATCCTGATGGGTGTGAGATATTATCCCCTGGTATAATTCATTTATTTTTCTATTTTGACACAGAGTCTCACTAGATAGCCCTGACTGGCCTGGAATTTGCTGTGTAGTCCAGGCTGGCGTCAAAATAATAGAGATCTCCCTGTCTCTTCCTCCTAAGTGCTGGGATTAAAGGTGTGCAGTACCACATGCACCGAATATTTTTTAATTGTATATGTATGAGTGTTTTGCCTGAATGAATCTATTTGTGCCTGATACACGCTGGGCCTACAGAGGCCAGAGGAGAAATGAGGCCATATCCTGTTGTAGTGGACAGGCCCCATCTGTCCAGGGTGTAGCACACAGGCAGAATGGGGAGGGGCAAGCTCAGTGATATGTAAGCTATGCCACTGTGCTGGACACCTCGAGTGTCAACTTGACACACCTGGGTTGAGGGAGCCTCAGTTGGGGAATTGGCTCCATTGGACTGGCCCGTGGCCATGTCTGTGGAGTATTGTCTTGATTGTTGAGCAATGTGTGGGTGGTACCACTCTGGGCAGGTTGTTGTGTATGGTATAAGAGGGCAGGCTGGGCATGGGCCAGGGGAGCAAGCCAGTAAGCAGCATTCCTCCATGGCCTGTGCTTCAGCTCCTGCCTTCAGGCTCCTGCTCTGAGTTCCTACCTTGGGCTTCCTGAGTGATGAACTGTGACCCAGGAGATGTGAGCTGAATAAACCCTTTCCACCCCAAGTTGGTGTCGGTCAGAGTGTTTTGTCACAGCAATGGAAGACAAACTAGAACAGCCAGACTGAATCATGTGGCATGGAGGTACTCACCAGTTCCTGACAACCTATGGAAGTCATAAAACCCCTTTGTTTGGGGGATTTATTTTCTCTCTCTCTCTCTCTCTCTCTCTCTCTCTCTCTCTCTCTCTCTCTCTTTCAAGGCCTTATCACGTGTCTGACACCATGCTGGTTACTCTCCTGACTCAAGGCCCAATGGTTCCGAGGATTTGTCTCCTAGAAGAGCTCATCTCTGAAGGGCAACTGGTCCCCACTTCCTCTTCCAGGAACCTAATGGGCTTCACACGGTTTTTAAACCTTCAGCCTGCTGTGCTCCTCCTGGTCCAGGCAGAGCTGCAGCGTGACACGGGTCCAACTTCTCCATTCCGGGTGCCCCTCTGCCCCTTCTGGGGGTGATTCTAGCATCTTTGATAAAGTCATTCTGAGGGGCTGCTTGTGATGCCCCTCTTGTTCCAGTGCTATTAGGCAGGAAGGCTTTTCTGAAGCAAAACAACCTACAAGATGAGATCTCTCCTGGAGAGGGAGGTGATGAGCGATGAGCTGTAGTGACAGTGGTCAGCTCTGGAATGGAAGAGGCGGCACGGCCCGTCTCTCTGCCACACAGAGGGCCTCATGTGCCTCTTCCTCAGCAGGTTCCAGACCACGAGAGTCGCTGGCCTCTCGCTCTCATTTTTCTGCCTTTAGCAGCTTCCGGCTGAGTGATGATTCCTTCTGCTTCACGGAGCAGGCAAGAGCTGGACTGAGAACACCACACCAGCCTCATCAACTTCATCCCAGACTTGGCTCCTCTGAAAGAAGCTGGAACTTGAACTTCCTGGGAATGGCGGGGTGAGCCAGAATCTGCTGGTGTGCTGGAAGTGGACCCCAGTGCGTGGCCAGCGCCTGTCTTCATCTGCTGGGGGTCGTTTATGGCTTTTGTTGTACAAATGGCCTTTTTTCCCTCTGTCCAAAACATGTTCACTTTTGCTAGTTGGGGTAGAGATTACCTTGGCCTGGTTACCATGACATTTAACCAAGCAAAACAATATAGAGGTAGCTAAGCCTACAGTAATGGCAGTGTTGTTAAGAGCTCTAGTAGGTGGAACACAGGACAGTCACAGGATCTTCACCTGGGAGTCCAGCTCTTACTCCGTCCTGCCCTTCCCCAGCTTTAAGTGACCTTGGGAGACACTGGAGCATACAGGAAGTGGGAGGTTCACTGAAAGGAGGTGGGGAATCCATAATGTAGCCAGTATGAGGTTGGCATCCCTGTTGGGTAGGACTTTGTGGCTGCGGCTATTTGGGGTTCGCCTACGCCTGTGTAATCCACCTGCACTGCATGTCAACCCAATCAATTTGCTGTTCAACAGGCTAGACCATATTGTTCCTCTGGTCTGTTTTAGTGCCTCACGTGGTGAAGAGACATGTGTTCACAACTCCCCAGAGGATGCTAACAGAATGCTTTGCTGCATGTCATTGTTAGCTTCCGCTGTCAAATGGACACAAAGCTAGAGTCACGTGGGAAGAGGGAGCCCCAATGGAAGAACTGCCTTGATAAAACTGACTTGTGGTCATGTCTGTGAAGCACTTTCATAATTACTAATTGGTGTAGGAGGCCCAGCCCACTGTGTGTGGAGCAACCTCTGGGCCTCGTCTATATAAGAAAGCAACGTGAGCAAGGCACAGGGAGCTGGCCAGCAAGCTGTGCTCCTGCATGCTTTGTGCTTCAAGCTCCTGCCTTGGCTCCCCTGGATGAGGGGGCGTGGAACCTGTAAGATGAACTAAACCCGTTCGTTCTTCCCAAGTGCTGCTGTTTATCACTGCAACAGAAAACAAGCTACGACATGGTGGCAGAAAGGAGTGCATTTAGCTTATAATAAAGAAAGCGTTTCCAATAATGGTTCAGCCAGAGAGTATCTGGGATTTCAAAGCCTGTCCTGTCTCCACCTTTCAGAGACTGAGACCCTATCTGTGTGGAGAGAGAGCCAGCAGATACAGCAAATATTTGGTCAAAGTTTCTGACGAAGCTGTGAGTGTAGCAGTGGCCCTCCCTGTTGGTCCCAGCTGGCCTCCTTGCAGTAGAAAGCCTGACACCTGACAGTGGCCTGCAGCGTGCTTGCTGCATGCATCACAGTGGAAGGTCGCACCATTCTTCAGACTCAAGCTTGGCAAGGTAGTGATCTGATGAGATGCTTGGTCTAGCTGTCTCACAGACCCTCCCCTCTGCTACCTAGGAGCTGAGCAGTGGGGTGCTGTGATTCCCCAATACATACTCTGTGATGGTTAGTGTTGTCTGCTTGACAGGTTCTAGAACTACTTAGAGGCCAGGTTTCTAGGCACAGCTCAGATCCAGGTTAGGTTAGCCTCTGGGCATATCTGTAGGAGATTGTCTTGATGAGTTAACTGAGGTGGGAAGACCTGCCTACTGTGGGTGGTGTCATCCCCTGGCCTGGATCTGGACCACATAGAAAGGAGACAGTGAGCTGAGCAAGACATCCGTCACCCTGCCAGGACTGTGGCTGTGACCAGTTCTCTCAAGTCCCTGTCCTCACCATGACAGACTGTAATCCTGAACTGTGAGCTGTTTCATCACAGCAGAAGTGTGTGAGAACAGATTCTACACTCTTTAGCCTGACTTTAGTTTGTTACTCAGGTTGGTTTCTGCTGTACTTGTCTTTCCTCACAAAAGCATGAACAATGTCTTGTCCCAGGATCTATCTGCTACTATTGGCTTTAGGAACCCAGAGTGACAGTGCTAAGGCTCAGCTGGGACAGCAGGGCATGGAGAAAGGTAGCTTGCCTCAGTGGGAGCCAAGGTTTTTTTTTTCTGTACGAGGCCAAGCTTGCTAAGGTGGTGTATGCATAGGCTTTAGATGGTGAGGGGCAGACCTTCCCCACCGACCTCTTCCTAAAGTTGTCAGCCCTTCCCTCCATAGGCCCCTCATCAGCCCTGGGCCATCCCCAAGCGCCCGAGATATTCCTCAGGGGCCTCTGGTTAGAACACAGTCCTGCACCCATAAAGCCAGATTACACAGCCTGAATCAGGCCACACCCCCTTGCAGCTCTCTACGGGACAGAGTTAAGAAGAAGTCTGTGGCTTGGTACAGTGATGTACACTTTTAATCTCAGCACTCAGGAGACAGAGGTAGGAAGATCTCTGAGACTGAGGCCAGCCTGGTCTACATAGTGAGTTTCAGGGCAGTTGGGGCTACAGGGAGACTCTGCCTCCATAAAGAAAAGAAAGAAAAGACAAGACAAGAAAAGAAAAGAAAAGAAAAGAAAAGAAAGAAGAAAGGAATGAAGGAAGGAAGGAAGAAAAGAAAAGAAAGAAAGAAAGAAAGAAAGAAAGAAAAGAAAAGAAAGAAAGAAAGAAAGAAAGAAAGAAAGAAAGAAAGAAAGTCTATGTTGTGACTGGCAGTTCTCAATTCATGGTACTGGCTCCTCAACTTCCTGGCCACTTACCCTGAACTAAATCACATGATGTAAAATTTCTTGTCATCCCCATAGAACTTATAAAAGTCAAAATTTTCCTTTGTTCTGGGGATTGGACTGGGGACTCCTAGGGGTATTTTGCTCAGGGAATGGCTCAAAAGACTGCTTTCTGAGGAGGCTTCTCTGACCCTCCTCAGAAGCTACCCCTCTCCTGCTCTCTCTCTCTCTCTCTCTCTCTCTCTCTCTCTCTCTCTCTCTCCCCCCTTCCCTCTCTCCCTTCCTCCCTCCCTTTATCCTCCTATTTCCCTCTCATTTCCACTACTAATGAAGCTTTTTTTGTATGTGGGGTTGTTGTTGTTGCTTGAGACGTGGCCCTGGCTGGCAAGGAATGCACTATGTAGACTAGTCTGGCCTCATACTCACAGAGATCTCCTGCCTCTGCCTCCTGAGTGCTGGGATTTAAGGTGTGTGCATCCATACCCAGCCTCCTCTCCAGGTTCTAAGAGGAAGCCTCTCCTCTTTAATGCCGGTCATATTCTTTTCTAGTTCTACATTGTTTCTATCTAACACCGTGCCTCCCACCCACAGGCTCCATCATATTCTGATCTAGCTCTACATTGTTTCTATCTAACACCCTGCCTCCCACCCACAGGCTCCATCATATTCAAATCTAGTTCTACATTGTTTCTATCTGACACCCTGCCTCCCACCCACAGGCTCCATCATATTCAAATCTAGTTCTACATTGTTTCTATCTAACACCCTGCCTCCCACCCACAGGCTCCATCATATTCTGATCTAGTTCTACATTGTTTCTATCTAACACCTTGCCTCCCACCCACAGGCTCCATCATATGCTGATCTAGTTCTACATTGTTTCTATCTAACACCCTGCCTCCCACCCACAGGCTCCATCATATTCTGATCTAGGTCTACATTGTTTCTATCTAACACCCTGCCTCCCACCCACAGGCTCCATCATATGCTGATCTAGTTCTACATTGTTTCTATCTAACACCCTGCCTCCCACCCACAGGCTCCAGCATATTCTGATCTAGTGCTACATTGTTTCTATCTAACACCCTGCCTCCCACCCACAGGCTCCATCATATTCTGATCTAGTTCTACATTGTTTCCATCTAACACCCTGCCTCCCACCCACAGGCTCCATCATATTCTGATCTAGCGCTACATTGTTTCTATCTAACACCCTGCCTCCCACTCACAGGCTCCAGCATATTCTGATCTAGCTCTACATTGTTTCTATCTAACACCCTGCCTCCCACCCACAGGCTCCATCATGGCCTCCAGGCCTTTTCTCTTAATAAACAGAATCTACTGAAGGGAATTACGTTGTCAGTTCCATTTCCAGAGTAACTGCTGTTACCCCCTTGGCTCTCTGTGTCTGGATACAGCTGGATGACTGTTTTTACAGCTGCCCCTTCTAGGTCATCCTCATCTTTCTAGAAAGAACCTACCTCTTCATCACTTTGTCTCAATATCCAGGAAAGTCCTTGGCTCTCAGAGAGGTAACCGGTAAATAGAACTGAATAGAGAAACAGCCCAGAGCTTGTGTCCAGGCAGAAGGGAACATGTGAACTGCCAGTAAGGTCCCAGGTGGGTATCTAAACCAAGCCATTAGTATAGACAGGGATGGTGGCTCTGCTTCCATTCCGCTGGATGGAGGATGCTCAGGCATACAGTTGGCATGCTCTGCCCATGGTCTTTGAACTGGTTAGCTGTGGGCTGGGCAGAGAGTGGGAGACTCCTCATTCAGATTCACCAGACTCGGTATTTATTCAGGTGAAACCCTTAACTGTGACTGTTGTGCCAGGTGGAGTGGATGCTTGTGACAGGAAGAGAGGTGCCCCGCATCCTGAAGGCTGGGGCCTGATGGGAAAACAAAGCTGGCCCTGATTGATGGGAAGGTTCTCTGCTGCTGAGCCAGGCACTGCCCAAGGACCACTGCGGAGGGCCCTGGACTTTGCAGGGTTGGGGTGTGGACTGCAGGAAGGCTCACAGCCACTAATCATGCAGGTGTGGACAGTGGTTCTTGCCATTTCAGGAGCTGTGTCCAGCTTGCCTGGACATACCATGGGCACAGATGTGTGTCCAGGCAAACTCAGGGACATGAACTTGAAGGCTCGCCCCATGGCCTTATCAGTGAGACTAAAACAGCTTTAAAACAGCTCTGTTCAGCCCCAGGAGGTTGGAGGAGCATGCCATTCTACAGGCTGTTTACTTCTTAATTTTTATTTATTTATTTATTTGTGTGTGTATGTATGTGTATATGTGTGTGTATGTGTGTGTATGTTGTGTGTGTGTTTTCATGCCATGATGTACAAGTGGAAGTCAGAGGACACCTTGGAAGAGTCAGGCCCCTTCTTTCACCATCTGGGGTTTCCATCTCAGACTGAGGTCCCTGGTCCCCAAGGAGAGTTTTATAACAGATGAAATTGTATCTTTTGAAAAAATAAAAAATATTTTATTTATTATTTTTATTTTATATGTAGAAGTGTACTGCCTGCATGTAGGCAGGTGCATTCATGCCATGCATTACCCACAGTGGTCAGAAGAGGGTGTTGGATCCCCTGGAACTTGAGTTATGGATGGTTCTTAGCCACCATGTAAATGCTGTGAATTGAATCCAGGTCCTCTGCAAGAGCAGCCAGTGCTCTTAACTACTGAGCCACCTCTCCAGTCCTTGAATTTTTTTTTTTTTTTTTTTGAGACAGGGTCTCCCTGTAGCTGGCATGGAACTCACTACATAGATCAGGCTAGCCTTGAATTCAGAGATCTGCCTGCCTCTGCCTCTGCCTCCCGAGTGCTGGGATTAAAGGCGTGTACCAGCACACCCAGTTCAGTCCCTGAAATTGTATCTTAAGAGGAGAAATGCGGGCTGGAGAGATAGCCTAGTGGTTAAGAGCACCGACTGCTCTTGCAGAGGACCCAGGTTCGATCCCCAGCACCCACATGGCAGATGAAAACTGTCTGTAACTCCAATTCCAGGAGAACTCCAGTTCCAGGGGAATCTGAGACCCTCTTCTGACTTCCGAGGCATTGCACAACACAGGTGCACAAACCTACATGCAGACAGTACATTCATACACATACAAAAATAAATAAAATTTTAAAAAAAGTTTAAAAGAGGAGAAATGCCTGCAGAGGGGTCAATTCCATGATGTGATGTTCGGACATTTGGGATAGAAGGGATTCACCTGAATTGCAAGTCTCCCCTGGGAGACTTGCCTGTATCTGTGTGCTTGGTTGTTTGCTTATTCACATGCTTCAGTGTAAGCATGAGTACCAGTGCGGGAGTGCCACAGTGCGCAAGTGGAGGTTGGAGAGCACCCTGGGTGTCCGTCCTACATGTCACAGTGCACAAGTGGACGTTGGAGAGCACCCCGGGTGTCCGTCCTATGTGCCACAGTGCACAAGTGGAGGTTGGAGAGCACCCCGGGTGTCCGTCCTATGTGTCACAGTGCACAAGTGGAGGTCGGAGAGCACCCCAGGTGTCCGTCCTACGTGCCACAGTGCACAAGTGGAGGTCGGAGAGCACCCCAGGTGTCCGTCCTACCTTCCAACTTGTTTGAGACAGGGTTTCTGTTCCTCTGGATAAGCCAGCCTAGATGGCCTGTGAGCTTCTAGGACCCTCCTGTCTCTGCCTCCATCTCCCAGCAGAGTGGAGGCTTAGATCCGTGCTACTGCACTCAGCTTCACAAGGGTTCCAGGGATCTGAACTCAGGTCCTCAGGCTTGCACAGCAACTGCTCGACCCACTGAGCCACCTCCCCAGCCCCAGTGCTATGGTTCTGAAGCCAGTTTTTCTCTTTGTGTCTGTATTTCCCTCTTCACCCCATCAACTCCCTCCACTGGCCAGAACTACCTCCCTCCTGACCAGTTGCATGGATTGTCTTGGTTCATGTTAAGGCTCTTTTTAAAAATAACTTATATGTATCCAGATGTGGTGACATCTGAGCCCTATGCTCAGGTGGCAGAGGCAGGCAGGAAGATGGCGAGTTTAAGGCCAACTTTGGGTACACAGAGACACTCCTGAAAAAAAGCAAAGGAAGTAGGGTACAGCTCAGTGGTAGAATGCCTGCCAGTTATGCACAAGGCTCTGGGAATTGACCATGGCATATAAAAAGAAAAGGGAGAAGAGAAGAAATAAAGAGGAGGAGAAAGAAAGAAGGAAGAGGAGGAACAGGAGGAGGAGGAGGAAGAGGAGAAGGAGGAGGAGGAGGAAAAGGAGGAGGAGGAAAAGGAGGAGGAGGAGGAGAAGGTAGGAGGAGGAAGAATAAGAAGAGGAGGAGGAGGAGAAGGAAGTAAGAATAAAGTAGAAGGAATAAAGAAGAAGAGGAAGAGAAGGAAAATAAGAGAAGGAAAAGGAGGAGGAAGAGGAAGAAAATGATAAGGACAAGGAGAAAAGGAGGAAAAGAGGAAGAGGAAGAAAAGGAAGAAGAAAAAGAGGAGGAAGAAGAGGAAGAGGAAGAAAAGGAAGAAGAAAAAGAGGAGGAAGAAGAGGAAGAGGAAGAAAAGGAAGAAGAAAAAGAGGAGGAAGAAGAGGAAGAGGAAGAAAAGGAAGAAGAAAAAGAGGAGGAAGAAGAGGAAGGGGAAGAAAAGGAAGAAGAAAAAGAGGAGGAAGAAGAAAGTTAGCTGTGACTGTACACTAAGTATATGCTTCCCAGCCCTGCATGTGACACAAACTACAGATAGGCACTGGTTAGCCTTGAAGAAGCCACTGGACATTTACCAAGATTCAACCATTGGGGAAAGCTGGGGGCTGCCATCGTTTTGGTGCACACTGTCTGCCCGCCACTCCATCTCCTGACCCCCAGCCTGCACCCCTAGGGTACACTGTCTGCCCGCCATTCCATCTCCTGACCCCCAGCCTGCACCCCTAGGGTGCACTGTCTGCCCGCCATTCCATCTCCTGACCCCCAGCCTGCACCCCCAGGGTACACTGTCTGCCCGCCACTCCATCTCCTGACCCCCAACCTGCACCCCCAGGGTACACTGTGCTGACCATTCTCTCTTCTGACCCCAGGCTTGGCCCCAGTGCCTCCTGGTGGCCTTTCCATTGCCATTGCCCTGCTCGTCCTGCTCATGGCTCCTTCCTGTCCACCCAGAGCCCACCAATACCAGTTACAGCCGCTCTGCCTATGGGAGAGGAAGGTGAATCTATTCTCTGAGTAGGGGTTTTCTGAAGTGGAGTTATTCCATCTGTGCAGAGTACCCGGGGTGGGGGGGGGGAGGCCTGGTTCCCAGGTTTCACTTAAGTGACTTGATGTTGAGTCTAAAGGATCTTAAATCTAAATATTAGTCAGCCTCACATTTCTGTTTATAAACAAAGGGTCCGGCAGTGTGGGCAGAATCAGACACACACACAGCACAACACCAGCATGTGCCCAGTGCACTGCGTGAGTGGACGTACACTCCCGGCCTCTGCAACATCAGCTTGCACCCAGGCGAGCCCCACCTACCTTGGTGCTTTGTGCACCCCTCCTCCCTCATGGAGGCTTGGTATCACCCGGAAATGTCCAACCTTTGGGTTCCAGTACATGGCATGGGAGGAGTTAGATGCTCGGACAGCAGGCCAACAGAGTACCAGTGCAGGCCAAAGTAGCAACACAACCCTGGATGCCCCCTTCCAACCTGGTGGTGCTGTGGTGCAGAGTATCCAGCAGGCACAGTATTAGTGATTATAGTATGCACAGCCAATGTTGAGGCACCAGAATCCAAAGAAACAAATAAACAAACAAATCCACACACCAAAGACATAAAGAAAATGACAAACTCCAGAAGGAAGTGGAAATGCTGAAAAGATCCCAGGCTGAAATGAAAAAAGAAACTGACCAATGAACCAAAGAGCTACAAGATGAGAATGACAGCCTCCAGAAGGAAGTGGAAATACTAAAGAAATCACAGGATAAAATGAAAAAGGAAATTGAATATTCATCCAATCAACAGGAAAGGATGGGGGGAAAGCCTCAGAAGCATAATGGAAGAAGCAGGAAAAAGAATATCAGACCTGGAGGATAACATAGAACAACTAGAATGCTCAAGTAAAGATTATGAAGAAATTTAAAAAACACAAGAGTGGAACAACCAGGAAGTGTGGGACACTATGAAAAGACCAAACCTCCACATCATACAGATAGAGGAAGGAGAAGAATCCCAAGACAACACTATTGACCAGATCTTCAACAGGATAATAGAAGAAAATTTCCCCAAACTGAAAAAAGACAAGCCCATACAAATACAAGAAGCACATAGAGCAACCAAATATACAAGACATGAAAAGAAATTTCCCACATCATATCATAGTTAAAATACTAGATGCTCAAAACAAAGACAAAGTACTGAAAGCCACAGAGAAAAACAACAAGTTACATACAAGGGGAACCCATCAGAATCACAGCTGATTTCTCAGTGCAAACTATGAAAGCCAGAAGAATGTGGAGCAAAGTATTCCCAGTGCTAAACGACTTTAGATGCCAACCCAGACTAATATACCTAGCAAAAATGTCAATTATAGTTGAAGGAGAAAGAAAAATCTTTCATGACATGAACGAGATGAAAGAATTCATGTCTAAGAAACCAACACTTCAGAAAATCCTCAAAGCAATCCAAAGAACGAGGAAAGGAGCAACTATCCCTAAACAATTAAAGAGAGAAATCAACAAGAGCATAAAAGAGTAAATACAAATCTAGACCAAGAATGCAAACAACAAATAAGGTAAAAGGAACCAATACACATCTCTCAATAATAACCTTAAATACTAATGGTCTAAACTCCCCAATCAAAAGACATAGACTGGGAGAATGGATTAGGAAACTGAATCCTTCTATATGCTGTCTACAAGAAACCCATCTTACCTGCAAGGACAGATACCACCTTAGAGTGAAAGGATGGAAAAAAATATCCTGAGCAAATGGTACCAAGAAACAAGCCAGAATGGCTATTCTAATATCAGACAAAATAGATCTCAATGTAAAATTAATCAGAAGAGACAAAGAAGGCCATTACATCCTTGTCAAAGGAACAATTAACCATGAAGACTTCACAATCCTAAATGTTTATGGACCAAACTCTGGTGCATAACTTTATAAACACTACTCTGTAGGACCTCAAGATAAAGATTAATCCTAGCATACTAATAGTAGGGGGCTGTAACACCCCACTGAGTCCCTTGGATAGAGCAATAGGACAAAAAATAAACAGAGAGACATCAGAACTGAACAGTACAATACACCAATGGACCTCACAGAGATCTACAGAAAATTCCATCCAAACACCAGAGAATATACATTCTACTCAGCACCTCACAAAACATTCTCCAAAATCGACCACATACTGGGGCACAAAAGAAATCTCAACATGTACAAAAGGACTGAAATTATTCCATGCATTCTATCAGACCACAGTGCAATAAAGCTGAATATGAACACCAGAATAAGTCCTACTAACTACAAGAACACATGGAGACTAAACAACACAATCCTGAATAATGAATGGGTCTGGGAAGAAATAAAGAGTGAAATAAAAGTATTCATGGAACTGAATGAAAAAGACAATACAACACAACAAAATCTGTGGGATACTTTAAAAGCAGTCTTGAGAGGGAAATTTATAGCCCTAAGTGCCCACCTCAAAACAAAAAAAAAACAAAAAACAAAACAAAAACCCCAGAAAGGGAACAAATAAACGATCTAACACTGCAGCTAAAACTACTTGAGAGACAACAACAAATGAACCCTAAACCTAACAGACAGGAAGAAATAACAAAAATCAGAGCAGAAATCAACGAAATAGAAACAAAGAAAACAATAGATAGAATCAACAAATCCAAAAGCTGGTTCTTTGAAAAGATAAACAAAATAGACAGACCTCTAGCTCAGTTAACCAAAAGAAAGAAAGAGCAACTCCAAATCAATAGTATTCATGATGAAAGGGGAAACATCACAATAGACAAAGTAAAGATCCAGACAATCATACTAGAATACTTCAAAAACCTATACTCCACTAAATTTGAAAACCTAAGAGAAATGGATGAATATCTGAAATCCTGGGAACCAACAAAGTTTAACCAAGAAGATACTGGCAGTTTAAACAGACCAATAATATTTGAGGAGATTGAAGATGTAATAAAAAACCTCCCAACTAAAAAGCCCGGGTCCAGGTGGTTTCACAGCAGAATTCTATAAAACAGTTAAAGAGGTCTTACAACCATTACTACTCAATCTGTTCAGAAGGATACAGAGGGAATTCTCCCAAATTCCTTCTATGAAGCCAACATCACTCTAATACCAAAACCAGACAAAGATACAAGCAAAAAAGAAAGCTATAGACCCATCTCATTAATGAACACAGATGCAAAAATTCGCAACAAAATACTTGCAAATCACATACAGACCCACATCAAAAAGATCATCCAACATGATCAAGCTGGATTCATACCAGAGATGCAGGGATGATTCAACATATATAAATCAATAAATGTCATAAAACACATAAATGGGCTAAAAGACAAAAACCACATGATCAACTCAATAGATGTAAAAAAAGCCTTTGACAAGATCCAGAATCCCTTTATGCTTAAAGTCCTAGAGGCAATCAGACTGAAGGGAACATTCCTCAACACGATCAAAGCCACTGCCAACATCATCTTAAATGGAGAAAAATTGGAACTATTCCCTTTAAAGGTGGGAACCCAGCAAGGCTGCCTCTTATCACCACTCTTCTTCAACATAGTGCTTGAAATGCTTGCTAGGGCAATAAGACAAGAGAAGGAAATTAAAGGAGTACTAATCGGAAAAGAGGAAGTTAAGCTATCCCTTTTTGCAGATGATATGATAGTCTACCTAAGGGATGCTAAAAACTCCACCAGAAAATTACTGGAAATGATTAAGAGTTTCAGTAAAGTAAAGTAAAAGAGATACAAAATTAATCTGGAAAAAGTCAGTAGCCTTTCTTTACACCAACAATAAACAAGTGGAGAAGGAATATAAGAAGACCTTCCCACTCACAATAGCCTCATAAATAATAAAATACCTGGGAACAAACCTAACCAAAGACACCAAAGATCTCTACAATAAAAATTTTAAACCCCTGAAGAAGGAGATTGAAAATGACATCAAAAGATGGAAAGACCTCCCATGCTCATGGACTGGAAAAATTAATATAGTAAAAATGTACATTTTACCCAAATTGATATACAGATTCAACGCAATCAAAATCAAAATCACCATGAGGTTCTTCACAGAGTTGGAAAAAAAATCCTTAAATTCATATGGAAAATCAAAAGACCCCAAATAGCTAAAGTAACCCTGAGTGAAAAATGCAATACAGGGGGGATTGCTCTACCAGACTTCAAGCTATATTACAGGGCCATAGTCATAAAGACAGTCTGGTACTGGCACAAAAACAGACCTGTTGACCAATGGAACAAAATTAAATCCAAACTTGAGCTCATACAAGTTCAGCCACCTCATATTTGACAAAGGGGCAAAAAAAAAAAAAAACAAAAAACCCTCAATGGAGGAAAGATAGCATCTTCAGCAAATGGTGCTGGCAAAAGTGGATCACCATTTGTAGAAGAACAAAATTAACCCCCTATCTCTCACCCTGTACAAAAATCAACTCCAACTGGATCAAAGATCTCACCGTGAAACCTGAAACCCTGAAGGTGATAGAAGAAAAAGTTGGCAACAACCTACAAGACATAGGCATAGGAAAAGACTTTCTAAATCAGACAGCAGCTGTGCAGGAAATAAGGTCAACAATTGACAAGTGGGACCTCATCAAACTCAAAAGCTTCTGTACAATGAAAGAAACAATCAAGGAAGTGAAGAGAAAACCCACAGAGTGGGAGGAAATCTTTACCAGTGATTCATCTGACAGAGGATTAACATCCAGAATATATTGACTACTCAAAAAACAAAGAAGAAAACAAATGACCCACTCAAAAGATGGAGTAAAGAGCTGAACAGAGACTTCACTAGTGATGAATTAAAGATGGCTGAGAAACATTTAAAAAATGTTCAATATCATTAATAATTAAGGCAATGCAAATTAAAACCACTCTCAGATATCATCTCACTCCAATATGACTAGCTAAGATCAAGAACACAAAAGACACCAAATGCTGGAGAGATTGCAGGGAAAGGGAAACACTCATACACTGTTGGTGGGAATGTAAACTTGTACAACCATTATGGAAAGCAGTGTGGAGAACACTTAAAAGACTCAAAATGAGCATACCACCTGACCTAGTCATACCACTCCTGAGTATATAGCCAAAAGACTCATCCTATCACAAAGATACATGCACATCCATGTATATTGCAGCTCTCTTCATAATGGTGAAGAGCTAGAACCAACCCAAATGCCCCTCAACTGATGAGTGGATGAGAAAAATACCACTGAATAGTATTCCATCTACACAATGGAATACTATTCAGTGGTAAAGAAAGATGACATCATGAACTTTGCAGGTAAATGGATGGAACTCAAAACCATTATGCTAAGTGAAATAACACAGTCCCAGAAAAACAAATGGTGAATGGTTTTCCTCATTTGTGGATGCTAACACCAAATCCCCAGTTGAAAGGCAAGCTGAACAACATTATTGTTATATTTCTTCTTATCTGAAAGCAACTATGTTGTTATAGTGTAAACCTCTTAATGGGCTCTAGAATCGACCCACCACTTATTTTCAGACTCTGTAGTTACTGTATGTGGATGAAAGGTATGTATTCATTTCTAGAGTAATATAAAATTAAAGGAGGAAAATGTGAATTCCTAAACCTTAAAAAAAAGACTGAGAGAAAGATGTAGGACATTTATGGCAGAATGCATGATCTGGGGTGGGGTGGGGGAGGGAAAGGGGAATATGTCTAAATTGAACTGAAAAATTATGTCTGAAATATACAAAACATCAATAAAAGCATTATATTTTAAAAAAATGAATCTTTAATTAAAAACAAAACAAAAAACCCGAAAAACAAAGGGCCCATTCAAATGGCTCCTGGATCCTTCCACGGTAAAAAACATCTACGATTGAGGTTCAGGTTTCCTCGAGGCTTCTAAATCCAGAGGCAGAAGTAACTCTCTGGAGCTGAGGCCTGGGCTCAGAAAGCAGCCATGCTGAGGTCTCAGGTGGGGTGAGTGGTATCCCGAAAGTCTGTTTCTGACAAGGGCTTGGAGGCTCATGAGAAAGACCACTCTATGCAAGGGACATTCCTCTGACGAAGGGAACACTGGACCACTCTATGCAAGGGACGTTCCTCTGATCAAGGGAACACTGGCCCAGGGTGGCCCATGGCTTCTCTCCCATCAAAAGCAGGACATTTGGGGGCAATGTACTCATAGGTGGGATTCTGACATTTACTACAGCCTCCCAAGATGCCCCACAAGAACCATAATCATCTTATTTGTTTCTGTTAGAAGATCAGGAGCCAGTGTGAGTCTCTTGACTGTTACCCGGGCAAGCCCAGATTCAGCATAGAAGTGAGTGGCCCTGTTCAGATGCTGAACCCTCAGCTTCCAGAGCAAGGGCTGTAGGTACTCTGTGTTAGTGCTTGGATACTTGGAAGAGCTAGATGCCTTTTTATGTCTGATATGGGTGAAAGTAAGGTGTAAGCTACAGGATCATTGGTAAGCTAAAGTGACAGTTTGTGGGGAAGTACAGTTGGTGTTTCAACAGTACTTTTGCTATAGTGCAAAACTCAGGACATTTGAGGAAGTCAATCCTGCCTTCATAGTCTCTAATAGGATGCTTGCTCTCTTTTCATCCCAGATCATAGTCTCCATATGGTTCCTATATCCTGGTCCCAAATTTTCCTATCTATCTATCTATCTATCTATCTATCTATCTATCTATCTATCTATCTATCATCTAGCTATCTAGCTATCTAGCTGTCTCCATACGGTTCCTATATCTGGTCCCAAATTTTCCTATCTATCTATCATCTATCTATCTATCTATCTATCTATCTATCTATCTATCTATCTATCATCTAGCTATCTAGCTATCTATCTAGCTATCTAGTTTTTTTAGACAGGTCTCACTACGTAGCCCCTGGCTGGCCTGGCATTCACAGAAATCCACTGGCCTCTGCCTTCCAAGTATTAGAATTAAAGGTGCATGCCACCATGTTTGGCCCTAATTCTACTTATTTTTTTATTATTTTTTATGTGTGTGAGTGTACTGTCTGCATGTAGGTTTGTGCACCCATGTCATGTAATGCCATGGAGGTCAGAAGAGAGTGTCAGATTCCCCTGGAACTGGAGTTAAAGATGGTTCTTAGCTGCCATGTGGGTGCTGGGGATTGAACCCGGGTCCTCTGCAAGAGCAGTTGGTGCTCTTAACTGCTGAGCCATCTCTCCAGCCCCCCTAATTCTACTTCTTAAAACCAGCCTGAGACTGCTTCTATTTAGAGATATAACCAAATAGTTGGAAGCTCTTTTTCCTCCAAAATAATTGTCCAAACTGGCTTCTTCTGCCTCTTCTTTTAGGCATTGACTTGAAGCTTCCTTGTCCCCCTTACCACCATCTTCCCAGCTCCTTTAAAGTGACCCTACACATGACTAGTCTCATCTGGTCCATACAGAAGAGCGTAATTGTCACTACCTTAGTTTGAATTACTATGTCTATTATGTAACCTAGATGAAACTTAGATTTTTATGACCTTAGTTCTTGTCAGTTCTTTTTCTATCCCCACCCACACTAAACAATGTTCCTCTATTTTGTAGCTAGCTGACACTTATTCCTAACAAGCCTCCATTATGCTGGGTACTTCTCCCAGTCACCCCCAACCTTTGCATCCTGACTTGGTCACAGAAGCCATCACTACTCCTCCTGGAGCATCATCTGTAACTCTGAAAGATGCAGTCTTAATGATTTTACCAAAGCCAAAGATAAAGATACCAGACACTGGACAAAACTCAGTTACAGGTCTTGAAGAACTCCCCTTGTGGTTGGCCTAGTTATGGGACTCACATCTCCAGAACAGTTCTAACACCTATATGCCTTGCTTTTAATTCTTGTTTCTCCACCCTTATGTCTTACAAGGGCTTGTTATGGCTTGAATATGAAATGACCCTGACTGGCTTATGCATGGAAAGCTTGGTTCCCAGCTAGAGGGGACATTTTGGGAGGTGGTGGACATGGGAAGTGAGGCGTAGCTGGAAGAAGCAAGTAGGTCAGTCCTTGTTGTTCATTTTCTCCCCCTCCCATCCCTCTCCCCCTCCCCCTCTCCCTTCCTCTCCCTCTCTTTCTCTTTCTTGGCCACCAATTCTGTTCCACGTTTGACCTCACCACAGACCTAGGAAGAATGCAGCCAAGTGACCACAGACTGAAATGTCTGAGGCCATGAGCCAAAATCATCTCCCCCTTTGAACTTAGATTTTTCTCAAGTATTTGTCACAGCAAGAGAAAGTAACTAACAAACGAGGCTAGATGCATGTTGAAGTTCCACTGATATGTTTATATTCTCCAGCTACCATGTAGCAATCCTCCCTCCAAAAGGAACCATGTTTGATTGATGTATCTCTGGAGGACGAGTTCCTTCTTGCCAGTGTCCACGTGTGCTAATCTGTAGGTCCACAAGCCATCCGCTTGGGAATCCAGCCCAGTACTGGGATCAGAGTCATGCATCATCTCTTTGAAACCTTGTGTTCTAGCTTCCTTTCTGTTGCTGAGATAAAACACTCACCAATCTGAGATCTACTGAGCCCAGCGGAAGGTACTGGGGCACTGGCTGAAGAGCCCCCCCCCCCACCAACTGGGATTACGAAGAGGCATCTGAAGGACGCAAGCAAAGCAAACCTTAACACAGTGAAGAGGCATTTAGGACTCACATTGGAATACAGGCAAGAGAAGCCCACATGCCAGGATCACGAAAAAGAGACTACACTGGAAAGGGCAGGATACTCCCGTGCCAAGCTTTACCAACATATGGAAGACTCCTGCAGTGGATCCCTCTGGGGATGCCCCAAGACACAGACATCAGAAACACATTGGGAACAAACACAATGGAACTACAAGATCATAAAGAAACAAATTAAAGAACTAAGAAAAGAGATTGAGACTCAAGAAGGACCTAGAGAGAGAGAATGGACAAGCATCTGAAGGAAGGGAATGAAACCTGAAAAAGATCCCATGCTGAAAAAAAGTAAGAAACCAACCAGCAAACCAAAGGCTACAAAAAGAATCGAGAAGCTCCAAAAAGAAAGTAGAAATACTAAAAAATCAGAAGAGGAATGAAAAAAGAAATCAACCACTCATCCATTAGAGGAAAGGATGATGAAAAAAGCCTCAGAAGCAGAATGGAGGAAGCAGAACAAAGAATATCAGACCTGGAAGATAACACAGAACAACTAAAACCTCAGGAAAGATTATGAAAAATTTTAAAAATACACAAAAATGGAACAACCAGAGCTGTGGGACACTATGAAAAGATCAACTCTGCTCATAGGAATAGAGGATGGAGAAGAATCAAGAAAATGTGTATTGATCAGATCTTCAAAGAATATAGATGAAAACTTCCCCAAACTAAAAAAGGACAAACCAATACCAATACAAGGGCACATGAAACTCAAAACAGACAAGTCAGAAAAGATTTCTCCACACCACATCCTAGTTAAAATGCTAGACACACCAAACAAAGAAAAAATCCTTAAGCCACAAGAGAAAAAACAGTGACCTACTAAGGGGAAACTATCAGATTACAACTGACTCTCAACACAAACTACGAAAGCAAGAAGAACCTGGAGCAAAGCATTCCAGTGTTAAGGGACAATAGATGCCAACTCAGGTTACTATACCCAGAAAAATGTCAATTATAGTTGAAGGAGAGAGAAAAATCTTCCATGACAAAAACAACTTGAAAGAATACATGTCCGGAAAACCAACCCTTCAGAGAATACTTGAAGCAATTCAAACAAGAAGAAAAGGGAGCAACCCCCCCCAGGCACCTATAAAGAGAAATCAATAAAAGCACAAACTGCGAAGTAGAAAACCTAAACAAAACCGCAGATGGATAATAAAGCAAAAAAACAACAAAAAAAAAAAAAAAAAAAAAAAAGACATAGACTGGGAGACTGGATTAGGAAACAGAACATGAATGCTGTCTACAAGAAACAATCTTACCTTCAAGGCCAGGCACCACCTAAAGTTAAAAGGATGGAAAAAAATATCCAAGCAAATGGTACCAAAAAGAAAGCAGGGGTTGCTTTTTAATATTGGAAAATAGACTCACAAGTAAAAGAAATCAAAGAGACAATGAAGGCCATTACTTTTTCATCAAAGGAACAATTCACCAAGAGATTTAACAATTATGAATATATATGCCCCAAATTCTGGTGCACCAAACTTTATAAAGACAATTCTCCAGGCCACAAGTCAACAGGACAACCCCAGTCACTCTAGTGGGAGATTCAATACCCACTGAGTCCTTGGATAGGTCAAAGGACAAAAAATAAACAGAGACCCATCGAACTGAACGATATATGCACCAAATGGACTTCATGACCTCTACCGAACTTTCATCCTAATACCAGAGAATACACTTTCTACTCAGCCCCCCACGGACATTCTCCAAATCGACCACATACTGGAACACAAGAAAACCTTTACAAATACAAAAGATTGAAATAATTTCATGCACTTCCGTCAGCCACGTGCATAAAGCTCAACATCAACCCCGGACAAGCCCTCCTGCCTACAAGAACCATGGAGATAAACAACACCACTCTTGAATAATGAATGGTCAAGGAAGAGATAAAGAAGAAATAAAGCATTCCTGGAACTTGATGACAATGAGTAATACAACACAACAAAACCTATGGGGTACCTTAAAAGCAGTGCTAAGAGGGAAGTTTATAGCCCTGGGTGCCTACATTAGAAAAAACAGAAAGAGCACAAGTGAATGATCTAACACTACAGCTAAAAGCACTTGAGAGGCACACACAGATGAACCTAAACGCAACAGACAGGAAGAAATAAAAAAAATCAGAGCAGAAATCAATGAAATAGAAACAAAGAAACGATACAAAAAATCAATTGAGGCCAAAAGTTGGTTCTTTGAAGATATAAACAGACTAGATAGACCTCTAGCCAGTTAACCAAAAGAAAGAAGGAACAACTCCAATCAATACAATCATGATTGTGAAAAGGGAAATCTCCACACGGACAAGGAAAAGATCCCGAAAATTATATGGGAATATTACAAGACCTATATTCTACCAAGTTTGAAAACTAGAAGAATGGATGATATCTTGAAATCCTGGAAACACCAAAGCTCGGCCAAGAAGGAATCAGCAGCTTAAACAGACCCATACACATTATGAAGAAATAGAGGAATGTAGTGAAGCCTCCCAACTAAAAAAAGCCCAGGCCCAGACGGTTCACAGCAGAATTTTATAAAACATTAAAAAGACTACAACCATTATTATGAAACTGTTTAGAAGGATCAATCAGAGGAAATTCTTCAATTCCTTCTGTGAAGTCAGCATCACTCTATACCAAAACCAGGCAAAGATCCAACTAAAAAGGAGAATTATAGACCATCTCCCTCATGAACACAAAGATGCCCAAATTCTAAACAGAATACTGGCAAATCCATTACAGAACCACATCAAGAGATCATCCATCATGACCAAGTTGGATTCATACCAGAGATGCAGGGATGGTTCAACATATGAAACCAATAAACATTATCAAAGACATAAACGGAATAAGACAAAAAACCACACCATTCATCTCAATGCTGCTGAAAAAGCCTTCGACAAAATTCAGCATCCCTTCAGTTAAAGTCCTGAAGGAATTGGATTGGAGGGTATCATTTCTCAATGTATCAAGCCGTATACAGGAAACCCACGGCAATATCATCCTAAATGGGACATGACAGAAACATTCCCTTTAAAGGTAGGAACTCAGTCACGGCTGCCCCCTGTCACCACGTTCTTCAATATAGTGCTGACACTTGCTGACAATAAGGCAAGAAAAAGGATATTAAGGCGAGTACTAATTGGAAAAGAGGAAGTCAAACTATCCCTCTTGCTGCTGATTGATTGTTTACTACGGGTGCTAAAACTCCACCAGAAAACTCCTAGAAACGATTAAAAGCTTCAGCAAGGTGGCAGGTACAAAATAAACCTTAAAAAAATCAATGGCCTTTCTTTACACCAGAACAAGCAACTGGAGAAGAAGAATTCAAAGAGACCTTCCCACTCACAATAGCCTCAAAAACATAAAATACTATGGAACAAACCTAACCAAAGACACCAAAGACCTCTCAACAAAAATTTTAAACCTTTAAAGAAAGAAATTGAAGAAGACATCGGAAGATGGAAAACCTCCCATGCTCATGGATTGGGAAATTAACTTGTAAAAATGTCCATTTTACCAAAACTCTTGTATAGATTTAACCAATCCCAATCAAAATCCCCAAGAGTTTCTTCACAGGCTTGAAGAAACAAATGTCTTAATTCATTTGGAAAAACAAAGAGCCCGATAGCCAAAACAACCCTGAGGAAAAGAGCTACACGGTGGGGGATCTCTATACCAGACTTCAAAACCTATACTACAGGGGCTATAGTCATAAAAACAGCCTGGTACTGGCACAAAAACAGACCTGTTGACCAATGGAACAAAACCGAAGATCCCAAATCTGAGCACACTACAATTTCAGCCATCTCATATTTGACAAGGGGGCCAAGAAGCCACAATGGACAAAAGACAGCATTTCAGCAAGTGGTGTTGGCAAAACTGGATCACCACTTGGGAAGAATAAATAAAACCCCTACCTCTCGCCCTTGTACAAAAGTGAACTCCAGATGGATTAAAGACCTCAACGTGAAACCCCAAACTCTGAGGTGATAGAAGAAAAAGTTGGCAGCAGACTACAAGACATAGGCGTAGGAAAAGACTTCCTAAACAGCAGCTGCACAAGAATTAAGGTCGACCAATTTCCCCACTGGGACTCACCAAACTCAAAAGCTTCTGTACATCAAAAGAAACATCAAGGAAGTGAAGAGAAATCCCACAGAGTGGGGGGAGGAAACTTCACTGCAGATACATCTGACAACAAACATTGATTTCCAGATATATAAACTACTCAAAAACAAAGAACAAAGAAAACAACAGACCCACTCAATAGATGGAGCAAGAACTGAACAGAGATTCACAAGTGAGGAATAGAGATGTCTGGAGAAACACCTCAAGAAGTGTTCAACATCTAATCATTAAGGAAATGCAAATGAAACCACTTTAAGATATCTCTTACTCCAATAAGACTGACTAGGATCAAGAAACAAATATACCAAATGCTGGAGAGGTTGGGGAAAGGGGAAACACTATCCACTGCTGGTGGGAATGTAAACTCGTACAGCCACTATGGAAAGCATGTGGAGAACCCTTGGAAGACTTGGAATGAACTTGCCACCCGACCCCGCCATACCACTCCTGGGCATGTTACCCTCAAGAATTACCCCCACAGAGATACATGCACGGCCATGTTTATTGCAGCCCTCTTCACAATAGCAAGGAGCTGGAACCAACTAAATGCCCCTCAACTGATGAAGTGGATAGAGAAAATGTGGTACATCTACACATGTAGTTCCATGCAGCAGTAAAGAAATGACATCACAAGCTTTGCAGGAAAATGGCTGGAGCTAGAGGACCTCAGCTGAGTGAGTAACACAGTCCCAGAAAAAAAAAAAAAAAAAATCTGTGGATGCTAGTGCCAATTACCCAGTTGTAAGTATTTCTTGTGTAGGGCCCCCTGCTTTTGTCCAAAGCTGTGGGCGTAATGCATCTTGGAAACACAACAACAACACAGAAAGACTGCATCTAAGAACTGACTGAAACAGTGAACTTCTGCTCAAACAGTCAACTTCCCCATGGAGAATATGAGAAAACTAAGATGTAAAGGCATGTTTGGCAGAATGCATGAGCTCTGGCGGGGTGGGGGAATGGGCGGAACACGGGTCTAGATTTGTTAAACAAAAAATAACATAAACAAATTTATGTGAAAAAAAAAACACTCACCAAATGCAACTTGGAGATAACAGGATTTACTTGACTTGCATTTCGAGGTCACAGTAATCCCTGAGGCAAGTCAAGGCAGGAACGAAAGGCAAGAGCCTGAAGAGAGACCTGCCTGGTGTCTACACAGGATCACCTCTGACCTCACAGCCTGAAGACAGACCTGCCCGGTGTCTACACAGCATCACCCCTGACCTCACAGCCTGAAGACAGACCTGCCTGGTGTCTACACAGCATCACCCCTGACCTCACAGCCTGAAGACAGACCTGCCTGGTGTCTACACAGCATCACCCCTGACCTCACAGCCTGAAGACAGACCTGCCTGGTGTCTACACAGCATCACCCCTGACCTCACAGCCTGAAGACAGACCTGCCTGGTGTCTACACAGCATCACCCCTGACCTCACAGCCTGAAGACAGACCTGCCTGGTGTCTACACAGCATCACCCCTGACCTCACAGCCTGAAGACAGACCTGCCTGGTGTCTACACAGCATCACCCCTGACCTCACAGCCTGAAGACAGACCTGCCTGGTGTCTACACAGCATCACCCCTGACCTCACAGCCTGAAGACAGACCTGCCTGGTGTCTACACAGCATCACCCCTGACCTCACAGCCTGAAGACAGACCTGCCTGGTGTCTACACAGCATCACCCCTGACCTCACAGCCTGAAGACAGACCTGCCTGGTGTCTACACAGCATCACCCCTGACCTCACAGCCTGAAGACAGACCTGCCTGGTGTCTACACAGCATCACCCCTGACCTCACAGCCTGAAGACAGACCTGCCTGGTGTCTACACAGCATCACCCCTGACCTCACAGCCTGAAGACAGACCTGCCTGGTGTCTACACAGCATCACCCCTGACCTCACAGCCTGAAGACAGACCTGCCTGGTGTCTACACAGCATCACCCCTGACCTCACAGCCTGAAGACAGACCTGCCTGGTGTCTACACAGCATCACCCCTGACCTCACAGCCTGAAGACAGACCTGCCTGGTGTCTACACAGCATCACCCCTGACCTCACAGCCTGAAGACAGACCTGCCTGGTGTCTACACAGCATCACCCCTGACCTCACAGCCTGAAGACAGACCTGCCTGGTGTCTACACAGCATCACCCCTGACCTCACAGCCTGAAGACAGACCTGCCCGGTGTCTACACAGCATCACCCCTGACCTCACAGCCTGAAGACAGACCTGCCTGGTGTCTACACAGCATCACCCCTGACCTCACAGCCTGAAGACAGACCTGCCTGGTGTCTACACAGCATCACCCCTGACCTCACAGCCTGAAGACAGACCTGCCTGGTGTCTACACAGCATCACCCCTGACCTCACAGCCTGAAGACAGACCTGCCTGGTGTCTACACAGCATCACCCCTGACCTCACAGCCTGAAGACAGACCTGCCTGGTGTCTACACAGCATCACCCCTGACCTCACAGCCTGAAGACAGACCTGCCTGGTGTCTACACAGCATCACCCCTGACCTCACAGCCTGAAGACAGACCTGCCTGGTGTCTACACAGCATCACCCCTGACCTCACAGCCTGAAGACAGACCTGCCTGGTGTCTACACAGCATCACCCCTGACCTCACAGCCTGAAGACAGACCTGCCTGGTGTCTACACAGCATCACCCCTGACCTCACAGCCTGAAGACAGACCTGCCTGGTGTCTACACAGCATCACCCCTGACCTCACAGCCTGAAGACAGACCTGCCTGGTGTCTACACAGCATCACCCCTGACCTCACAGCCTGAAGACAGACCTGCCTGGTGTCTACACAGCATCACCCCTGACCTCACAGCCTGAAGACAGACCTGCCTGGTGTCTACACAGCATCACCCCTGACCTCACAGCCTGAAGACAGACCTGCCTGGTGTCTACACAGCATCACCCCTGACCTCACAGCCTGAAGACAGACCTGCCTGGTGTCTACACAGCATCACCCCTGACCTCACAGCCTGAAGACAGACCTGCCTGGTGTCTACACAGCATCACCCCTGACCTCACAGCCTGAAGACAGACCTGCCTGGTGTCTACACAGCATCACCCCTGACCTCACAGCCTGAAGACAGACCTGCCTGGTGTCTACACAGCATCACCCCTGACCTCACAGCCTGAAGACAGACCTGCCTGGTGTCTACACAGCATCACCCCTGACCTCACAGCCTGAAGACAGACCTGCCTGGTGTCTACACAGCATCACCCCTGACCTCACAGCCTGAAGACAGACCTGCCTGGTGTCTACACAGCATCACCCCTGACCTCACAGCCTGAAGACAGACCTGCCTGGTGTCTACACAGCATCACCCCTGACCTCACAGCCTGAAGACAGACCTGCCTGGTGTCTACACAGCATCACCCCTGACCTCACAGCCTGAAGACAGACCTGCCTGGTGTCTACACAGCATCACCCCTGACCTCACAGCCTGAAGACAGACCTGCCTGGTGTCTACACAGCATCACCCCTGACCTCACAGCCTGAAGACAGACCTGCCTGGTGTCTACACAGCATCACCCCTGACCTCACAGCCTGAAGACAGACCTGCCTGGTGTCTACACAGCATCACCCCTGACCTCACAGCCTGAAGACAGACCTGCCCGGTGTCTACACAGCATCACCCCTGACCTCACAGCCTGAAGACAGACCTGCCCGGTGTCTACACAGCATCACCCCTGACCTCACAGCCTGAAGACAGACCTGCCTGGTGTCTACACAGCATCACCCCTGACCTCACAGCCTGAAGACAGACCTGCCTGGTGTCTACACAGCATCACCCCTGACCTCACAGCCTGAAGACAGACCTGCCCGGTGTCTACACAGCATCACCCCTGACCTCACAGCCTGAAGACAGACCTGCCCGGTGTCTACACAGCATCACCCCTGACCTCACAGCCTGAAGACAGACCTGCCTGGTGTCTACACAGCATCACCCCTGACCTCACAGCCTGAAGACAGACCTGCCTGGTGTCTACACAGCATCACCCCTGACCTCACAGCCTGAAGACAGACCTGCCCGGTGTCTACACAGCATCACCCCTGACCTCACAGCCTGAAGACAGACCTGCCCGGTGTCTACACAGCATCACCCCTGACCTCACAGCCTGAAGACAGACCTGCCTGGTGTCTACACAGCATCACCCCTGACCTCACAGCCTGAAGACAGACCTGCCTGGTGTCTACACAGCATCACCCCTGACCTCACAGCCTGAAGACAGACCTGCCCGGTGTCTACACAGCATCACCCCTGACCTCACAGCCTGAAGACAGACCTGCCCGGTGTCTACACAGCATCACCCCTGACCTCACAGCCTGAAGACAGACCTGCCTGGTGTCTACACAGCATCACCCCTGACCTCACAGCCTGAAGACAGACCTGCCTGGTGTCTACACAGCATCACCCCTGACCTCACAGCCTGAAGACAGACCTGCCTGGTGTCTACACAGCATCACCCCTGACCTCACAGCCTGAAGACAGACCTGCCTGGTGTCTACACAGCATCACCCCTGACCTCACAGCCTGAAGACAGACCTGCCTGGTGTCTACACAGCATCACCCCTGACCTCACAGCCTGAAGACAGACCTGCCTGGTGTCTACACAGCATCACCCCTGACCTCACAGCCTGAAGACAGACCTGCCTGGTGTCTACACAGCATCACCCCTGACCTCACAGCCTGAAGACAGACCTGCCTGGTGTCTACACAGCATCACCCCTGACCTCACAGCCTGAAGACAGACCTGCCTGGTGTCTACACAGCATCACCCCTGACCTCACAGCCTGAAGACAGACCTGCCTGGTGTCTACACAGCATCACCCCTGACCTCACAGCCTGAAGACAGACCTGCCTGGTGTCTACACAGCATCACCCCTGACCTCACAGCCTGAAGACAGACCTGCCTGGTGTCTACACAGCATCACCCCTGACCTCACAGCCTGAAGACAGACCTGCCTGGTGTCTACACAGCATCACCCCTGACCTCACAGCCTGAAGACAGACCTGCCTGGTGTCTACACAGCATCACCCCTGACCTCACAGCCTGAAGACAGACCTGCCTGGTGTCTACACAGCATCACCCCTGACCTCACAGCCTGAAGACAGACCTGCCTGGTGTCTACACAGCATCACCCCTGACCTCACAGCCTGAAGACAGACCTGCCTGGTGTCTACACAGCATCACCCCTGACCTCACAGCCTGAAGACAGACCTGCCTGGTGTCTACACAGCATCACCCCTGACCTCACAGCCTGAAGACAGACCTGCCTGGTGTCTACACAGCATCACCCCTGACCTCACAGCCTGAAGACAGACCTGCCTGGTGTCTACACAGCATCACCCCTGACCTCACAGCCTGAAGACAGACCTGCCTGGTGTCTACACAGCATCACCCCTGACCTCACAGCCTGAAGACAGACCTGCCTGGTGTCTACACAGCATCACCCCTGACCTCACAGCCTGAAGACAGACCTGCCTGGTGTCTACACAGCATCACCCCTGACCTCACAGCCTGAAGACAGACCTGCCTGGTGTCTACACAGCATCACCCCTGACCTCACAGCCTGAAGACAGACCTGCCTGGTGTCTACACAGCATCACCCCTGACCTCACAGCCTGAAGACAGACCTGCCTGGTGTCTACACAGCATCACCCCTGACCTCACAGCCTGAAGACAGACCTGCCTGGTGTCTACACAGCATCACCCCTGACCTCACAGCCTGAAGACAGACCTGCCTGGTGTCTACACAGCATCACCCCTGACCTCACAGCCTGAAGACAGACCTGCCTGGTGTCTACACAGCATCACCCCTGACCTCACAGCCTGAAGACAGACCTGCCTGGTGTCTACACAGCATCACCCCTGACCTCACAGCCTGAAGACAGACCTGCCTGGTGTCTACACAGCATCACCCCTGACCTCACAGCCTGAAGACAGACCTGCCTGGTGTCTACACAGCATCACCCCTGACCTCACAGCCTGAAGACAGACCTGCCTGGTGTCTACACAGCATCACCCCTGACCTCACAGCCTGAAGACAGACCTGCCTGGTGTCTACACAGCATCACCCCTGACCTCACAGCCTGAAGACAGACCTGCCTGGTGTCTACACAGCATCACCCCTGACCTCACAGCCTGAAGACAGACCTGCCTGGTGTCTACACAGCATCACCCCTGACCTCACAGCCTGAAGACAGACCTGCCTGGTGTCTACACAGCATCACCCCTGACCTCACAGCCTGAAGACAGACCTGCCTGGTGTCTACACAGCATCACCCCTGACCTCACAGCCTGAAGACAGACCTGCCTGGTGTCTACACAGCATCACCCCTGACCTCACAGCCTGAAGACAGACCTGCCTGGTGTCTACACAGCATCACCCCTGACCTCACAGCCTGAAGACAGACCTGCCTGGTGTCTACACAGCATCACCCCTGACCTCACAGCCTGAAGACAGACCTGCCTGGTGTCTACACAGCATCACCCCTGACCTCACAGCCTGAAGACAGACCTGCCTGGTGTCTACACAGCATCACCCCTGACCTCACAGCCTGAAGACAGACCTGCCTGGTGTCTACACAGCATCACCCCTGACCTCACAGCCTGAAGACAGACCTGCCTGGTGTCTACACAGCATCACCCCTGACCTCACAGCCTGAAGACAGACCTGCCTGGTGTCTACACAGCATCACCCCTGACCTCACAGCCTGAAGACAGACCTGCCTGGTGTCTACACAGCATCACCCCTGACCTCACAGCCTGAAGACAGACCTGCCTGGTGTCTACACAGCATCACCCCTGACCTCACAGCCTGAAGACAGACCTGCCTGGTGTCTACACAGCATCACCCCTGACCTCACAGCCTGAAGACAGACCTGCCTGGTGTCTACACAGCATCACCCCTGACCTCACAGCCTGAAGACAGACCTGCCTGGTGTCTACACAGCATCACCCCTGACCTCACAGCCTGAAGACAGACCTGCCTGGTGTCTACACAGCATCACCCCTGACCTCACAGCCTGAAGACAGACCTGCCTGGTGTCTACACAGCATCACCCCTGACCTCACAGCCTGAAGACAGACCTGCCTGGTGTCTACACAGCATCACCCCTGACCTCACAGCCTGAAGACAGACCTGCCTGGTGTCTACACAGCATCACCCCTGACCTCACAGCCTGAAGACAGACCTGCCTGGTGTCTACACAGCATCACCCCTGACCTCACAGCCTGAAGACAGACCTGCCTGGTGTCTACACAGCATCACCCCTGACCTCACAGCCTGAAGACAGACCTGCCTGGTGTCTACACAGCATCACCCCTGACCTCACAGCCTGAAGACAGACCTGCCTGGTGTCTACACAGCATCACCCCTGACCTCACAGCCTGAAGACAGACCTGCCTGGTGTCTACACAGCATCACCCCTGACCTCACAGCCTGAAGACAGACCTGCCTGGTGTCTACACAGCATCACCCCTGACCTCACAGCCTGAAGACAGACCTGCCTGGTGTCTACACAGCATCACCCCTGACCTCACAGCCTGAAGACAGACCTGCCTGGTGTCTACACAGCATCACCCCTGACCTCACAGCCTGAAGACAGACCTGCCTGGTGTCTACACAGCATCACCCCTGACCTCACAGCCTGAAGACAGACCTGCCTGGTGTCTACACAGCATCACCCCTGACCTCACAGCCTGAAGACAGACCTGCCTGGTGTCTACACAGCATCACCCCTGACCTCACAGCCTGAAGACAGACCTGCCTGGTGTCTACACAGCATCACCCCTGACCTCACAGCCTGAAGACAGACCTGCCTGGTGTCTACACAGCATCACCCCTGACCTCACAGCCTGAAGACAGACCTGCCTGGTGTCTACACAGCATCACCCCTGACCTCACAGCCTGAAGACAGACCTGCCTGGTGTCTACACAGCATCACCCCTGACCTCACAGCCTGAAGACAGACCTGCCTGGTGTCTACACAGCATCACCCCTGACCTCACAGCCTGAAGACAGACCTGCCTGGTGTCTACACAGCATCACCCCTGACCTCACAGCCTGAAGACAGACCTGCCTGGTGTCTACACAGCATCACCCCTGACCTCACAGCCTGAAGACAGACCTGCCTGGTGTCTACACAGCATCACCCCTGACCTCACAGCCTGAAGACAGACCTGCCTGGTGTCTACACAGCATCACCCCTGACCTCACAGCCTGAAGACAGACCTGCCTGGTGTCTACACAGCATCACCCCTGACCTCACAGCCTGAAGACAGACCTGCCTGGTGTCTACACAGCATCACCCCTGACCTCACAGCCTGAAGACAGACCTGCCTGGTGTCTACACAGCATCACCCCTGACCTCACAGCCTGAAGACAGACCTGCCTGGTGTCTACACAGCATCACCCCTGACCTCACAGCCTGAAGACAGACCTGCCTGGTGTCTACACAGCATCACCCCTGACCTCACAGCCTGAAGACAGACCTGCCTGGTGTCTACACAGCATCACCCCTGACCTCACAGCCTGAAGACAGACCTGCCTGGTGTCTACACAGCATCACCCCTGACCTCACAGCCTGAAGACAGACCTGCCTGGTGTCTACACAGCATCACCCCTGACCTCACAGCCTGAAGACAGACCTGCCTGGTGTCTACACAGCATCACCCCTGACCTCACAGCCTGAAGACAGACCTGCCTGGTGTCTACACAGCATCACCCCTGACCTCACAGCCTGAAGACAGACCTGCCTGGTGTCTACACAGCATCACCCCTGACCTCACAGCCTGAAGACAGACCTGCCTGGTGTCTACACAGCATCACCCCTGACCTCACAGCCTGAAGACAGACCTGCCTGGTGTCTACACAGCATCACCCCTGACCTCACAGCCTGAAGACAGACCTGCCTGGTGTCTACACAGCATCACCCCTGACCTCACAGCCTGAAGACAGACCTGCCTGGTGTCTACACAGCATCACCCCTGACCTCACAGCCTGAAGACAGACCTGCCTGGTGTCTACACAGCATCACCCCTGACCTCACAGCCTGAAGACAGACCTGCCTGGTGTCCCCCCAGCATCGCAGCAGGAATTGGAGGACACTGCCAGCAGGCTCGCTCCCAGGCTCCTGCTTGGCTAACTTTCTTTTAGAATATTTATTATTTTTATTTAATGTGTATGAGTGTATTGCCTGCATGCATGTGAGTGCACCTGTGTCACAGAGTGCCTGAGGAGGTCAGAAGGGGGAGTCAGGACCCCTGGAATGGGAGTTACTGATGGTTGTTAGGTGCCATGTGGATACTGGGAACCAAACCCAGATCCTATGCTAGAGCAACCAGTGCTCTTAACCATTGAGTCATCTCTCTGGCCCCTTGGCTAGCTTTTTATACAACCCAGAACTACCTAACCAGGGACAGGAGCTGACCACGTTGGCTGGGGCTCCTACGTCAATTAACAAGGTAATTCCCTCCCCCCCTCATGTCCATAGGGCAATCTGAATTGGGCAATTCTTTTTTTTTTAATTTTATTTATTTCCGTATGTGTATGAATGTACTGTCTGCATGTAGGTCTGTGCACCCGTGACGTGCAATGCCGCGGAGGTCAGAAGAGGGTGTCGGACTCCCCTGGAACTGGAGTTCTCCTGGAATTGGAGTTTCAGATGGCTCTCGGCCACCATGTGGGTCCTAGGGATCGAACCCAGGTCCTCTGCAAGAGCGGTCGGTGCTCTTAACCGCTAGGCCATCTCTCCAGCCCTTGGGCAATTCTTTAATTGAGCCTCCTTCTCAGGTGACACCAGGCTGTGTCACACTGACATGGACAAGCTAGTGAGGCAACTTGGAATGCTCCCATTTCGACCCACGTGCCCTGACCCCTGCATCTCTCCTCCCTTCCTCGCCTCAGGAAGTCACCATGGCTCCTAGTTCTTCCTCTCTGCCAAGTTCCCTAACACAGGAGACAGAGTCACACCTCAACACACTCTCTCTTCTTTCAGGAATCTTCCAGTCTCTCTGAAACTATTGGAACAGGGCCAGGCGCCCAGGTGCAACTCCATCAGTATCTTCCCAGTGTCTGACAGAACCAGCAGTTCGGGTAGTATTTCACAGAGGGAAGAGAGAGCACAAGAAGCCGCAGAGCTGATGTGCACAGGGGCAGAGAGAGCTGCAGTGTGCAGCATGCAGGCAGACTCAGACACCGGGCCCTAGACAGGTCTGAATTCCCCCCTTGTCTTCCCGTAGCTGTGTTGTCTTGGGAAAATGAATTTTCTTCTATGGGCTTCAGTTTTGTCATCTACAAAATATCAATTATAAGCCTACTTTAAAAAGCTATCATCATGTCTGGACAGTCAGCTCAGTGGACAGAGTGCTTGCTGTGCAAAGTAGAAGGAGCTGCATTTAGATCCCAGCACCCATGTTCAAGGCTGGGCATAGTCACACACACCTGTAAGGCCAGGGCTGGGAGGGGAAGAGTTGAGACAGGAGGATGCCTCGGGCTCCCAGCTTAGCTCCAAGTTCAGTGAGAAGCCCTGTATCAAGGGTAAGACGGAGAATGATGGAGCAGGACACTTGAAGTTCTCATTTGGCAAACATGCACACACACATACACACACATACACACATACACATACATACATGCACACACACATATACATACACACATATACACACATACACCATACACATACATACATATACATACACACATATACACATACACACATACACACACATACATACACATACACACATATACATACACACATATACACACATACATATACACATACACACATACACACATATACATACATACCTATACACACATACACACACATCGATGTTCAATGACTCATTGTACCAAAGGGTCCTGATGTTCAGTAAGTGGCCCCCACGCAGGATCAGAGGCTGCCAGTGCCGTGGATCACAATAATCACTGGGAACGTCTCAGGGCTGAGGGCGCGCAGTGCCATGTGTGCTATTTCTGGGGAGCACCCGCTGGGGGCTGGCTGGGGACAGCAGCCTTGACGGCTGCTCACCTAGGCCTGCGGTCTTTGGCAGGCTGGAGTGGGCTTCTTCTGAAGACTTCTGCCCTTCAGAAGAGTCCAGAATTCAGCTCTCCTTGGCTGCACCAATGCAGCAAATCCAGGCACTATGACCGTGTCTGTCCAGTACTCTCCCAGCGTTCCCCAGCACCTTCTACAGAGCACCAAGCTCAATTAGACCCACAGCTGCAGATCAGCACTGAGTTACACAGCTGCTTATTCTCAGTTATTTGTGGAGAGAATGACAAGAGCAATCATAGAGCACGCAGCCTTGGTGTATCAGGAGCCTTCGCGTGGGGGAGAGGAGGAGTGTGGTGGTCCTGAAAAGCAGAGTCGGCCTCAGCGTCCACAAGTGCTGCCTTGACCCTGCCTGAAAACCACCGGCCACAGAACTGGCCATTGCCTTGGGAAGCACAAGTCGTGGCCTTGGAGGGCATGACAAGGGACATGGACTGCTGTCCCCACGTGGTGACAGAGGTGGCGTGGCCAATGCCACCACGAACACCCAAAGGCTGCACCTGGGCAGCAGGAGGCTTTTTTCTCTGTCCAACAAAGGGCAACGGCTGGAGCAGGTGATTTCAGCCCCCTGGCTGGTGATTTCAGCCCCCTGGCTGCTGGTCGGAGACAGCAGACGGCACATATCAGGACGCCACACAGGCCCAGGAAGGAGAATGCGCATCTGGCCCAGGACCAAGTAGGGCTCGGAGAGCAGTGCAGCCTTTGTGGGGGAGGGGGCACCGAGGGCTGTGGAAGGTGCCAGCAGCCCATATGCGCAGAGCCGCTTTTCTCTCTGCAGTGCCCTGCCTCCCTGGGCTCCAGGGGCTGCCTGTGCAGACCAGGCCCTGCCCAGCAAGGTGGGTGGGTGTCCATCTGGGTTCTAGGACAGCAGCTGGGAAGCAGCCAGGACGGCCATCCCTGCTCTGAACTGTGAGAAAGTCCTGCCCCTCCCCCTTCCAAAGAGGTGGGGGCCAGGGTATTTTCTTCCTGGATACCGAGCTGAAGGAGAGGCCTGGGGCCTGCCTTACCCGTCATTAGCTTGCAGGCCACAGTAAGCACCTCTGCTCCTGTCCAGTTAGCCTTAGAGACAGGATCTCAGCTCTGTGGGTCTGCAAACATCCGACGCTCCTCCACATACTACACAGCAGCTGTCTGGGGAAGGACTCAGGGCTCACTACACCAGCAGCTGTCTGGGGAAGGACTCCGGGCTCCTCTGCTTCAGAGAGTGATTGACGGGGCTGTGTGTGTCTGGGCACAAGGGCTTCACAAGGGTACCAGGAAGTCCTTTGGCCTGGCAGCTCACTCCACTGGGCTGTGAGATGGGATTCTACTCCATGGGGGCTTTGGAGAAAACCAACACCACCATCGAGTGTAAGCTGAGCCGCAGCTTCTCTGTCAGGCGTGCTCCCTGCACTCTGGCCATGGCTAGAGCTTTGACAGTAATTTGACCTGATGTATGATAGATGAGCAAGGGCTGGCTGGTTCTGCACAATGTACCGTAATCCTGGGACAAAGTCCACAGGCATATTCACCCCCGCTCCACAGAGCTGATTCATGTGACCTGACAACACAGGCTCTCTTTCCAAGTGAGGGGCAGTCTGTCTAAAGGTCTCCCTGGGGTCCAGAGTGATTTTACCACCATCATGGATCCCTTCCCAGTTCAAGCCTACTTTGAACATATGCATCCCATGACATAGGTCTAAAGATGTTATTTGAAAGGACTGGCTGTTGGAAGTTGTTCTAGAGTTTCTCAAAAAAAATTTTTTTTTAATTTTATTTATTTCTGTATGTGTATGAATGTACTGTCCTGCATGTAGGTCTGTGCACCCGTGTCGTGCAATGCCGCAGAGGTCAGAAGAGGGTGTCGGATTCCCCTGGAACTGGAGTTCTCCTGGAATTGGACTTTCAGACGGTTCTTGGCCACCATGTGGGTGCTGGGAATCGAACCCAGGTCCTCTGTAAGAGCGGTCGGCGCTCTTAACCGCTAGGCCATCTCTCCAGCCCCGAGTTTCTTAAAATTTATATGTGTAGAGATCTTCTGAACCCAGCAGAAGGAAGAGCGGGAGACAGGTAGGAACTGGGTGCCTCAGCAGAGCTGATTGTTGATACCTTGGTCCAGTTGTCTTTGGCTTGATTGGCGTTTGTGGCTGTGGGGTCGGAGTTATCCTCCCAGCTGGGATTAAAGGTGCAGTCATTGGCTTGATCAGATTTTGTGGCTGTGGGGGCGGAGTTATCCTACCAGCCATTATTAAAGATAGGCTTGTGTGACTCTTGAGATCTGAGATCTCCTGAGCCCAGTGGAAGGTACCCGGGCACGGGCTGAAGAGCACCCCCCCACTTCCCCACCCCCCCCCACCCCCCGCCAACTGGGATTACAAAGAGGCATCTGAAGGAGGAAAGCAAAGCAAGCCTTCAACACAGTGAAGAGGCATTTAGGATTCACATTGGAATACAGGCAAGGAGAAGCCCATATGCCAGGATCACAAAGAAGAGACAACACTGGAAAGGGGCAGGATAATCCCAAAAAACAATCACCAAATGCAACTTGGAGATAACAGGATTTACTTGACTTGCATTTCGAGGTCACAGTAATCCCTGAGGCAAGTCAAGGCAGGAACGAAAGGCAAGAGCCTGAAGAGAGACCTGCCTGGTGTCTACACAGCACCACCCCTGACCTCACATCCTGAAGACAGACCTGCCCGGCGTCTACACAGCATCACCCCTTACCTCACAGCCTGAAGACAGACCTGCCTGGTGTCTACACAGCATCACCCCTGACCTCACAGCCTGAAGACAGACCTGCCTGGTGTCTACACAGCATCACCCCTGACCTCACAGCCTGAAGACAGACCTGCCTGGTGTCTACACAGGATCACCTCTGACCTCACAGCTTGAAGACAGACCTGCCCAGTGTCTACACAGCATCACCCCTGACCTCACAGCCTGAAGAGAGACCTGCCTGGTGTCTACACAGCATCACCCCTGACCTCACAGCCTGAAGACAGACCTGCATGGTGTCTACACAGCATCACCCCTTACCTCACAGCCTGAAGACAGACCTGCATGGTGTCTACACAGCATCACCCCTTACCTCACAGCCTGAAGACAGACCTGCCCGGTGTCTACACAGCATCACCCCTGACCTCACAGCCTGAAGGCCAGACCTGCCGGTGTCTTACACAGCATCACCCTGACCTCACAGCCTGAAGACAGACCTGCCCGGTGTCTACACAGCATCACCCCTGACCTCACAGCCTGAAGACAGACCTGCCCAGTGTCTACACAGCATCACCCCTTACCTCACAGCCTGAAGACAGACCTGCCCGGTGTCTACACAGCACCACCCCTGACCTCACATCCTGAAGACAGACCTGCCCGGCGTCTACACAGCACCACCCCTGACCTCACATCCTGAAGACAGACCTGCCCGGCGTCTACACAGCACCACCCCTGACCTCACATCCTGAAGACAGACCTGCCCGGCGTCTACACAGCACCACCCCTGACCTCACATCCTGAAGACAGACCTGCCCGGCGTCTACACAGCATCACCCCTGACCTCACAGCCCGAAGACAGACCTGCCTGTTGTCTTCTACACCGCATCACCCCTGACCTCACAGCCTGAAGACAGACCTGCCTGGTGTCTACACAGCATCACCCCTGACCTCACAGCCTGAAGACAGACCTGCCTGGTGTCTACACAGCACCACCTCTGACCTCACAGCCTGAAGACAGACCTGCCTGGTGTCTACACAGCACCACCCCTGACCTCACAGCCTGAAGAGAGACCTGCCTGGTGTCTACACAGCATCACCTCTGACCTCACAGCCTGAAGACAGACCTGCCTGGTGTCTACACAGCATCACCCCTGACCTCACAGCCTGAAGACAGACCTGCCTGGTGTCTACACAGGATCACCTCTGACCTCACAGCTTGAAGACAGACCTGCCCGGCGTCTACACAGCACCACCCCTGACCTCACAGCCTGAAGACAGACCTGCCTGGTGTCTACACAGCATCACCCCTGACCTCACAGCCTGAAGAGAGACCTGCCTGGTGTCTACACAGGATCACCCCTGACCTCACAGCCTGAAGACAGACCTGCATGGTGTCTACACAGCATCACCCCTTACCTCACAGCCTGAAGACAGACCTGCCTGGTGTCTACACAGCACCACCCCTGACCTCACAGCCTGAAGACAGACCTGCCCGGTGTCTACACAGCATCACCCCTGACCTCACAGCCTGAAGACAGACCTGCCTGGTGTCTACACAGCATCACCCCTGACCTCACAGCCTGAAGACAGACCTGCCCGGTGTCTACACAGCATCACCCCTGACCTCACAGCCTGAAGACAGACCTGCCTGGTGTCTACACAGCACCACCCCTGACCTCACATCCTGAAGACAGACCTGCCCGGCGTCTACACAGCACCACCCCTGACCTCACATCCTGAAGACAGACCTGCCCGGCGTCTACACAGCACCACCCCTGACCTCACAGCCTGAAGACAGACCTGCCCGGTGTCTACACAGCACCACCCCTGACCTCACAGCCTGAAGACAGACCTGCATGGTGTCTACACAGCATCACCCCTGACCTCACACCCTGAAGACAGACCTGCCTGGTGTCTACACAGCATCACCCCTGACCTCACATCCTGAAGACAGACCTGCCTGGTGTCTACACAGCACCACCTCTGACCTCACAGCCTGAAGATAGACCTGCCCGGTGTCTACACAGCATCACCCCTGACCTCACAGCCTGAAGACAGACCTGCCTGGTGTCTACACAGCATCACCTCTGACCTCACAGCCTGAAGACAGACCTGCCTGGTGTCTACACAGCACCACCCCTGACCTCACAGCCTGAAGACAGACCTGCCTGGTGTCTACACAGCATCACCCCTGACCTCACAGCCTGAAGACAGACCTGCCCGGTGTCTACACAGCATCACCCCTGACCTCACAGCCTGAAGATAGACCTGCCCGGTGTCTACACAGCATCACCCCTGACCTCCCAGCCTGAAGACAGACCGCCTGGTTTTACACAGCATCACCCCTGACCTCACATCCTGAAGACAGACCTGCCTGGTGTCTACACAGCATCACCCCTGACCTCACAGCCTGAAGACAGACCTGCCTGGTGTCTACACAGCATCACCCCTGACCTCACAGCCTGAAGACAGACCTGCCTGGTGTCCCCCCAGCATCGCAGCAGGAATTGGAGGACACTGCCAGGCAGGCTTCGCTCCCAGGCTCCTGCTGGCTAACTTTTTTAGAATATTATTATTTTTATTAATGTGTAGAGTGTATTGCCTGCATGCATGTGAGTGCACCGTGTCACAGAGTGCCCTGAGGATGGTCAGAAGGGGGAGTCAGGACCCCTGGAATGGGAGTTAACGATGGTTGTTAGGTTGCCATGTGGATACTTGGGAACCAAACTCAGATCCTTATGCTAGAGCAACCAGTGATCTAACCATTAGGTCATCTCTATGGGCCCCTGGGGGGGCTACGCTTTTTATACAACCAGAACTACCTACCAGGCGAAAGGGAGCTGACCACGTTGCCTGGGGCCTCTCTACGCAATAAAAAGGTAATTCCCTCCCCCCCCTCATGTACTAGGGGCAATCTGAATTGGGCCATTCTTTTTTTTTTAATTTTATTTATTTCCGTATGTGTCTATAATGTACTTGTCTGCATGTAGGTCTGTGCACCCATGTCATGCAAAAAAAAAAAAAAGGTCAGAAGAGGGTGTCGGACTCCCTGGAACTGGAGTTCTCCTAGGAATTGGAGTTTCCAGGGCTTGGCACATGTGGGTCCTGGGATCGAAGCCCCAGGTCCTCTGCAAGACGGTCGGTGCTCTTAACCGCTAGGCCATTCTCCAGCCCTTGGGCCAAATCTTTATTGAGCCTCCCTTCTCAGGTGAACACCAGGCTGTGTCACACTGACATGGACAAGCTAGTGAGGCAACTTGGAATGCTCCCATTTCGACCCACGTGCCCTGACCCCTGCATCTCTCCTCCCTTCCTCGCCTCAGGAAGTCACCATGGCTCCTAGTTCTTCCTCTCTGCCAAGTTCCCTAACACAGGAGACAGAGTCACACCTCAACACACTCTCTCTTCTTTCAGGAATCTTCCAGTCTCTCTGAAACTATTGGAACAGGGCCAGGCGCCCAGGTGCAACTCCATCAGTATCTTCCCAGTGTCTGACAGAACCAGCAGTTCGGGTAGTATTTCACAGAGGGAAGAGAGAGCACAAGAAGCCGCAGAGCGCTTTGTGCACAGGGGGGGCAGAGGGCAGTGCAGTGTGCAGCATGCAGGCAGACTCAGACACCGGGCCCTAGACAGGTCTGAATTCCCCCCTTGTCTTCCCGTCGCTGTGTTGTCTTGCGGAACGAAATGTGACTTTTCTTCTCTGAGCTTCAGTTTTTTCATCTACAACATATCATTATAAGGCCTACTTACAAAAGCCTATCATCATGTCTGGACAGTCAGCTCAGTGGACAGAGTGCTTGTGCTGTGAAAGTAGAAGGAGCTGCATTAAGATCCCAGCACCCATGTTCAAGGCTGGGCATAGTCACACACAAAAATGTTAAGGCCAGGGGCTCGGGAGGGGAAGAGTTGAGACAGGAGGATGCCTCGGGCTCCCAGCTTAGCTCCAAGTTCAGTGACAAACCCTGTATTTCAAGGGTCAAGACGGGACTGCTATGGATGGAGCACGACATTGAAGTCTCATGTGGCATAACCTTGCCACACACACATACACACACATTAACACATACACATACCTACAGGACACAACCATAATACACACACACTATACAACACATTACACCATACACATACATACAATACTACACACATTATACACATAACACATACACACATCATAAATACCACTTTCACACATATACAATACACCACACAATATAACACATACCATATACACTTAACACATACACAACATTAATACCATACATATACACCATACACACACATCGATGTTTCAATGACTCATTGTACCAAAGGGTCCTGATGTTCAGTAAGTGGCCCCCACGCAGGATCAGAGGCTGCCAGTGCCGTGGATCACAATAATCACTGGGAACGTCTCAGGGCTGAGGGCGCGCAGTGCCATGTGTGCTATTTCTGGGGAGCACCCGCTGGGGGCTGGCTGGGGACAGCAGCCTTGACGGCTGCTCACCTAGGCCTGCGGTCTTTGGCAGGCTCTAGGATCAAGAAAACAAATGATACCAAGTGCTGGAGAGGTTGTGGGGAAAGGGGAACACTCATCCACTGCTGGTGGGAATGTAAACTCGTACAGCCACTATGGAAAGCAGTGTGGAGAACCCTTGGAAGACTTGGAATGAACTTGCCACCCGACCCAGCCATACCACTCCTGGGCATGTACCCTTAAGACTTACACCACCACAGAGATACATGCACGGCCATGTTTATTGCAGCTCTCTTCACAATAGCAAGGAGCTGGAACCAACCCAAATGCCCCTCAACTGACGAGTGGATAGAGAAAATGTGGTACATCTATACAATGCAGTTCTGTGCAGCAGTAAAGAAAGACGACATCACAAGCTTTGAAGGAAAATGGCTGGAGCTAGAGGACATCATGCTGAGTGAAGTAACACAGTCCCAGAAAAACAAACAACGAATGGTATCCCTCATCTGTGCATGCTAGTGCCAATTACCTAGTTGTAAGTATTTCTTGTGTAGGGCCTCCTGAGCTTTTGTCCAAAGCAGTTGGGTGTAATGCATATTGGAAACAACAACAACAACAACAGAAAGGACTGCATCAAAGAACTGACTGAAACAGTGAAGTTCTGCTCAAAACAGTCAACTTCCTCATGGAGAATATTGAGAAAGACTGAGAGGAAAAGCATGTTTGGCAGAATGCATGAGCTCTGGTGGGGTGGGGGAATGGGTGGGAACATGGGTCTAGATTTGTTAAAAAAATAAAAATAAATTTATGCGAAAAAAAATTTATATGTGTAATGTGTATATCTATGTGCGTGTGAATGTGTGTGGAGGCCAGATGCTGAACGTCTTTGTTGGTTACCCTCCAAGGGTGGTGGTAGTGGTTGTTGTTGTTATTTTGAGACAGGGTCTCCCTGTAGCCCCAGCTGGCACAGAACTAGCTATGTAGACCAGGCTGACCTCTATCTGCCTGTTTCTGAGTGCTGGGATTAAAGGCATGTACCGTCACACCTGGCTCTCTACTTTATTTTGGAGTCAAGGTCTCTCGCAGAACCTGAAGCGTTCTGAGTAGGCTAGGCTGGCTGGCTGGCCAGTGAACCCCAGGGATTTCGTCTTTCTGCCTCCTCAATGCTGAGATTACAATGCATGCAGTTCTGTGAGTGTTGGGGATCAAACTCAGGTACGCACGTTTGCACAGCGAGCTCTTTACCAGCCGAGGCCCCAGTGCATTTTGAACTCTGTTTTGCTGCCCCACTAAACCCCTGCTTTGCAGCAGAGCATCCCAGGAGACACGTGCTGATTTAGGTGCAGGCCAGCTCTTCTCTCTTGCAGCACAGAGGAAGCAGGGCCTCTGACCCCTATTACTTGGGCTAAAAAGCAGCCATCATAGGACCTTGCGGATAGGGTCTGACAACAGAGCCTTATTTCCTTGTAAGTCTGGAACTAGAAGTTCAAGATCAAGGTGCTGTTGTTGGGGTAGGAGGGTCCCAGGATCCTCCTCCTTAGCTTGCGGTTGCCTCACTTCTCCCTGAGTCTTCATGTGATCAGGACATCCATTTATATGGATGTCCTGATGGCCTCTTGTTAAAAGAGAGCCGGGCGTGGTGGCGCACACCTTTGATCCTAGCACTCGGGAGGCAGAGGCAGAGAGGCAGAGGCAGAGGCAGGCAGATCTCTGTGAGTTCAAGGCCAGCCTGCTCTACATAGTGAATTCCAGGGAGACCCTGTCTCAAAAAAGACCGAGAGAGAGAGAGAGAGAGAGAGAGAGAGAGAGAGAGAGAGAGAGAGAGATCAGTCAGAATGATTAGGGCCCACCCTGTGACCTTGATGATTTTTCCTGTTCTGGGGTTGGAACCCAGGGCCTTGTGCAAGCTAGTAAAACCTTCTGTCACTAAGTTGTACCCCCAGGTATTTCTCTAAGGACTCTTTATCTCCTAATGCAGTCAGTCTGCAGTGCTAAAAGGTTATCGATAAGAACCAGGGGCACAAGGTAAGACCCAGTCACCTGGAGAAGGGTCCTATCTTCCTTGTCACTTGCTCATGTGACCACTTAGAGGATGCGGGCACTGAGTGCCAGCTGCACTCAAGGCCTACAGTACCCCTACTGGATCCCCAGAAGCCCAGCGGTCACAGTCAACCCCTGCTTTCCACCAGGGTGCTTTGGCTTATGCAGGCTGAATTCAGGTCCACAGGTGGGATCCTCTCTGGTTGGGGGGACGCTGGTAACATGGGTCACTCTGGTTCAGATGCTACCTGTGATGACTGAGAAGTTGTTCAATTTCCTGGAGCCTCCACCAGCCAGCAAGTAGAATAATCCTCACCTCCTGGGAGGACTGTGAGCAGAAACCAGGTAACACACAGGTGCCCACAGTGATGCCTAGTGAGCCCGGAGATGCAGCTGTTCACAAGAATGTGCAAAGTCTAGTTCCTGCTAATGTTGGCAGGAATTTCCCAGGATGCTTAGGGGCCAGTCATTGTACTACCTGTCCTTTGTTCTGTTCTACTCAACTTTGCTTTCTTTTCAAAGTCTAATTGTTTTGACAGTCTGAATTTTGTCCTTTATATTTATTATTTATATGTTATTTTACATTTAAAAATTGTATACTTTTTAAATTTTATTTTTTTTTAATTTTTTAAAAAATTTTATTTATTTCTGTATGTATATGAATGTACTGTCTGCATGCATGTTTGTACACCCGTGTCGTGCAATGCTGCGGAGGTCAGAAGAAGGTATCAGATTCCCCTGGAACTGGAGTTCTCCTGGAATTGGAGTTTCAGACTGTTCTCGGCCACCATGTGGGTGCTGGGGATCGAACCTGGGTCCTCTGTAAGAGCAGTTGGCGCTCTTAACCACCAGGCCATCTCTCCAGCCCCTACTTTTTAAATTTTAAATTGAGAAAGGGTCTCATGTATCCCAGGCTGGCCTTGAACTCACCCACTATGTGGTCAAGGGTAAGTTTGAACTTCCGATCCTCCTGCCTCCACCTTTTAAGCCCTGGGGTTGCTGGTGTGCATCATCATGTCTGCTTTGCGTGGTGCTGGGGACAGAACCCAGGGCTTCGTGCATGCAAGTTCACTACCACCTCAGCTGATTCCCAGCCCTTTCTTCAATTTTTAATTGACACATGACAACTTTCCAGTGTGCTATTAATACATGTATATGATGTGCAATGATCAAGTCTGGGTAACTACCATACAGGGAGGTAAGTACAAGGTGAGTGCAAGGTGAGTTGGCTCTGTGGATAGAGCAGTTCCCACACAAGCTGATGACCTGAGTTCCATCCCCAGAACCCATGGTGGAGCCAGAGCACTGACTCCCCAAGGCCGTCTTCTGGCATCCACACACGTGTCCCCCCAATTATAATGAATTATTTTAAAACAAAATTAAAGGGGAGGAATTGGTTGTAGAGTTCTCTGCAAAGGAGGGTGATGTTAGTTCACAAGAATTTATTGTAAATTTGAAAGTAGCTGCAAGAATGGACTTTGAATACTCCCTGGTCTGACCATAGCATTCCATTCCCCTCTTGGAAAACTCAGTTCTGGGCAGCTGCTTACTGAGGGCCAGATCATCTACCATCTCTTCTTTAGTTTCCAATAAACAGACAGCCAAATCCAGCTTCGGTTTGAGAGTGAACCCCCGTAGAATGCTTAAAACACAGCCAACAGGCTGCTCCAGCCCCAGCACTTCCTTTGTTCCACTATTGTGCTTGCCGACTGATGGTCAGTTAGCAGGCTGGAGACGAAGCCCAGAGCAGGTGGTTTAGGAGGAGACCTGCTGATTGTGAACAATGATTTGGTGCCATCTTCCTTTGCCTGAACCAGGGCCCTAGAAGTCAGGAGACTTCCATCAATGATGATGGGGGCTAACAAGGACTCTTTGATTTTGTGATACTCAGATGGTGCCTGTGGCCACAGGTGGCCCCTGTGTGGCACTTGAATCAGGGTCCAGGACCCCAAAGGAGCAAAACTTCTCCATGCAGAACATAAGCCACTGACTGAATGGTGCCATTTTTAAGGCACTGTCCAGGAGGTTCTGAGCCCTCATTTAGAGAATGTAGCAAGGTCAAGTCTGATCATGGAACGGACACTAGGCCAGTTCATGAGCTCGTATAGTTGGCCTTTGTCCTCAGTCATGAAGCAGTCTAGGGTTGCAGTCCTTTCTCTCTATGTGCACATGAGGAAAACCCATACCCAGGCCTCTCCTTGGGCAGCCTGGAACCCCACACACATCCCGTCGATGGCTACGGCATGCTGGGCCCCTGGTCCTTGAGTCCCACGTTACTTTCCACCTAAGGTCACCCTGAACAACAATTTGACAGCCTGGTTAAACTGCTGTCCATCCTGAACTCTGCTTCTCTTTAAGAACAAGATGTTATGGGCCCAAAGAACTTGGTTACCAGATCCAAGATGGCTACCCACGAAACCTCTAACAGACCTCAGAGCCCATTATAACCCATCCTACATGCTAAACGACTCAAGCTCAGCACCATGACAGTAGATAACTGCCTTGACAATGACCTCAAAGATCCATAAAACGAGCAAAAAGGGGACCCGGAATTCATAGAGGATTTCTGTCCCTTTCCATAGACGACACAGGGATTTTCCTACTTTATTACCTGATTTTTCTACCTCATTTCTTTTGTGTGTAGGTACTCATGCACATGCACGTGTGTAATGTACACATGTGGAGGCTGGAAGTAACTCTGGGTATCTCTCAATCGCTCACCACCTTATTTCTGGAAGTGCCGTCTCTCACTGAACCTGGAGTTTGCTTATACTTGGGCCCAGATCTCCTGCCTCTGCCTCCACAGTGCTGGGATCACAGACACACACTCAGCTTTATGTGGATGCTGGCATCAAACTCAGGTCCTTATGCTTATGTGGCAAGCACTTCGAATTTTTTCATTTGTTTTTTTTTGTTTTGTTTTATGTGTATGAATGTTTTACCTGCATATATGTAATACATGGTTGCTGGAGTTGAAGCCAGGTCCTGTACAAAAGGAGCCAGTGCTCTCACCTCCTGAACCAGCTCTTCAGCCCACGTGGCAAGCACTGTACTGAGCCGCCTCTCCAGCCCTTCCCATCTCTTTTACCTTATATCCATCTACAGTGCTCCCACTCACAACGGGGTGGACCAGATTCTCACTTCTTTGTTCCCTGGCCAGTCAATAAACGTCCACTGTAGGTATTCAGCTTTGTTTCCTTCACTCTAGGATCTTGAATCCTGTTCTGTCCAGTTTCTTATCCTCATTAAAAAGCTTCACTGATACCAATCCATTGCTCTTTACTCCTGCACACTGGCAAGCTCACAGCTCTAGACAGCAATCCATTGCTCTTTACTCCTGCACACTGGAAGCTCACAGCTCTAGACAGCAATCCATTGCTCTTTACTCCTGCACACTGGCAAGCTCACAGCTCTAGACAGCAATCCATTGCTCTTTACTCCTGCACACTGGAAGCTCACAGCTCTAGACAGTAATCCATTGCTCTTTACTCCTGCACACCAGAAAGCACATGATATTTTATTAAGATGTCCAACCGATAATTCTTTTTTTTTTTTTTGGTGTTTTTGAGACAGGGTTTCCCTGTAGCCCCAGCTGGAACTCATTCCGTAAACCAGGCTGATCTTAAACTCCCAGAGATCTGCCTGCCTCTGTCTCCCAAGTGTTGGTATTAAAGGCATGCACCACCAGAACTAGCTGAGAATTCTTAAATATGAATAGATTTTTAAAATCACCTCCTGTCTGCTGTCTCCATACATTTTTCTGTGTATGAATAGATATTCATGTTTGGGGGTGAACATGTGTAGGCACACATTCACATGTATATGCATATGTGTGGAGGCCAGAGGTCAATGTCGGGAGTCTTCCTCAATCATTTCTCTACTTTTTCAGACAAGGTTTCTGAACCTGAGCTCTCTGATTGGCTAGACCAGCAACCTCAGGGGTCTGCTTGTCTCTGCTTCTCTGGAGCTGGGACTATGTATACACCTGCTTTTTAAAATGCAGGTTCTGGGAATCGAACTCAAGTCCTCATGCTTGCAAGTCAGACAGTTAACCCACTAAGCCAATCTCCCCAGCCACACCCCCACATTTCTTTTTTTTTTTATTATTAATTTTATTTATTTCTGTATGTATATGAATGCACTGTCTGCATGCAAGTCTGTGCACCCGTGTCGTGCAATGCCGTGGAGGTCAAAAGAGGGTATCGGACTCCCCTGGATCTGGAATTCTCCTGGAATTGGAGTTTCGGACGGTTCTTGGCCGCCATGTGGGTGCTGGGGATCGAACCCGGGTCCTCTGTAAGAGCGGTCGGCACTCTTAACCGCTAGGCCATCTCTCCAGCCCCTCCCCCCACATTTCTTAATGAGGCTTATCACAGGATTACTTAAAAGTCAAGGAATTAAATTATCACCTCCTCTGAGATGGGGGCATTAGGCTGACTCAAGGCCAGTATTTCAGATTTTCATTGTGGGAGAAATTTTTAATGACTCTATGGAATTTGAGACCCAAACCTTGGATGAATGAGGCTTTTGCTTTAGGGTAGATTTTTACTGTTAAATTACACTATGATAAATATCATTTTCAACTTACATCAGGTTTTCCAATTCCATTACAGGTCTCAAAAATACCTCAAGAATGGAGTCTGGGGAGATGGCCCAGCCATTAAGTACTTGTCAGGTAAGTTAAAGTTTGGGTCCCAGAACCACAAATGTCAGGTGGGTGTGGCAACCTGCACAGAAATGGGATCCTCAGAGCAAGCTGGCTCATGAGACTAGCCTCACCGGGGGGCCCTGGGCTTGATTAAGAGCCCCTGCCTGAAAAACTAAGATGAAAGAGCGAGTGAGGAAGAGTCTTGAGGAGGATGGATATTACCTTCACTGCTACACACACACACACACACACACACACACACACACACCACAAACACATACACATGAAAAGAGAAGCAAGGAAAAAAATCTACCTCCTATGATCAAAGGAACCATTACCTCTATTTTGCAAAAAGACTCAACCTTGAAGCACAGAAAATCAGACATTCACTAACATCCTAAGAACAGATCTTCAGATTAGCAGTATTTTCAGTGTCTGTATTATTAGCAATTTCCACAAGATCCGGGCAACAAATACTTTAAAGACACTTTAACTATCTGAACATAATGAAAAGTGCCTCATCAGGCTGCAGATGCTCCACACAGCGCACAAACTGCGGCCTCTCTGCTCGGTCCCCTGAACTCTCTTCCCAACTGTAGGTGTGGCCGCCACAGGTGTGGCCACCACTGGTGTGGCTGCCACAGGAGGTGTGGCCGCCATGGGAGGGCCATCCCAGGAGTCACCCCTAGGCCACCTGACACACCAGGTGCACTTCTACCCCCACCATCTTTCCAGCTCCCCTCTTGCAACTATTTTAGGAAGTCTGTAATTTGAACTTCATCCAATTTTTAATTTTGCAATGAAATTCCAAGAAGCGCAAGTTTAGGCTTACAAGAAATTCTCCTGGGGGGCGGGGGGGGATTACAGTGCAGAGGTGGTGATCTTCCTTCCTATGTAAGAGGCCACGCACTGCAAGGACTGGGCCTTGGTCAACTGCATTTAGTGTTTGATGAGTGTGTAAGGCCTGCCTCCCACCTCAAACATCCCACCAGGTAAATGCCCTCCACACTCGGGCTTGAGAGAGTCACACAGAATGTTCCTAAAAGCTCAGTTATTGGTTGTCTTTTTTCCTGCTGGAGAGACTTCTTTTCTAGCTTTTGTTAGAATGGCCATCCATCACAGTGGGCTGGACCAGCACAGGTGTCCTGAAGGGGCCATGAGCCGTGTGGGCAAGCAAGGCTTCCACAAGGACCTCAGAGGATGAGGGTGAAGGAGGACACAGTCTGAACGGCTGTTATGTCGAGTGTCACACTGCCACAGAGAACCACAATAAAATAGCTGCACAGATACACACTCATTTGTTAATGCATTACCCACAATCCCATACAAAAATGACTTGATGGTAGTTTTCAGCTGAGACTTCCCACCTATAAGATTACATTACTTTAACTCTTTTGGAAATAGCACGAGTTGTTTGAAAAGCCAATTTAAGTGGTCTGTGCCTGCTTTTCTTTCCCTTTCCTTTATGTTCTTGTGGACTGATTTCCTATAATAAAAATAAATTTTCAAAATACTTAAGCATACTCATTTGTCCTTATATTTTTCTAAAGCCTAAGGTTGAGTGGTATCTCAGGCTTACTTTTTCTTTTAAAGATTTTTGTGTTTTTTATTATTTTTATTGTGTGTGTCTGTTCTGCCTGCGTGTATCTATGTACACCATATGCATCCCTGGTGCCAACACAGGCCAGAAGAAGGCACTGGATCCCATGGAACTAGAGTTAAAAATAGTGGAGTTAAGGATGGTTGTGAGCCACCATATGGGTGTTGGCAATTGAACCTGGGTCCTCTGCAAGAGCAGCCAGTACTCTCAATGGGTGAGCCATCTCTCCAGCCCTTGTTTTTGTTTTACTTGTGTGCATGTGTGTGTCTTTGGATAGGTATGTGCCTGTGAGTGCAGGTGTCCAGAGAAGCCAGAAGAGGGCATCAGATCCTCAGGAGATGGAGTTCTAGGCAGTTTTTGGCCATAGGTGCTGGGAACCAAATTCAGGTCCTATGTAAAAGCAACACTAACTCCTGACCACTGAGCCATCTCTCCAGCCTCTCTGGTTTACTGTTGAATAAGAAAGAGCAGACAGAACAAAAACCAGGGCATTTAACCTCCTCCTTAAAGCTCCACTTATACTCTTCAGTACCTGGGTCTACTTTGTTTTTATTCTCCATATATATATGAGAATATATATATATATATATATATATATATATAAATGTACATTCTGTGTGAGTTTTTGTGTTTGTATGTGTGTGTGTATGCGCATGAGGCCAGAGAACTGGGAAGTGGGAGTCTACCATGTGAGACCCAGGGATTGAATATAGGTCCTCAGGCTTGGCTGCAGACACCTTTACCTGCTGGGTCCTCTCACTGGCCCCCTCCATTAATTGTTTTATAGTCAGGGGCTCCTTGTAGCTCCTGCTGGCCTAGAGCTCAATATGTAGACCAGGATGGCCTCAGTCTCACAGAGATCCACCTGCCTGTGCCATCTGAGTGCTGGGCTTACAGGTGTGTGCTACCACGCCTGACCTCCATTCTTTTTTTTTTTTTTTTAATTTAAGAATCATGGCCTGGTTTCCTTCATCTCATCTTTCTAGGCTGTGTGTTTTGGGTAAACATTTCAGCATTTCCTGGAGTTCAGAAACTTTCTTTCCAGGCAACTACAACCTACTTTTACTGAATTTAAATGTGACTGTGTTTACCAAGTTTGAGATGTCAGTGGTTATATCTCCATTTGCAGGTTTTCCCTGTGCTCTTCCAGGTTTGTCTCTCCAACATATCTTCTTGGTTGTCTATCATTGCTCAAACAATTGACCATGTATTCAGAAGTGGAAGCCACATCAATGGCCCCACACAGTTCTGACTGCGCTGGCATCAGCTGGGGCAAGCTCTGGCAGCTGGGGTACCTTTGGGGAACAATGCATTTCTGTACTCATTCAAGTCCAGGGCAGAATTTGAATCCTTGTGTTTGCAGGTTCTGTCCTTGCTGTCAGTTGAACTGGTCCAGCATTCAGAGCTTGCCCACACCCATGAGTCTGTCTCCCTCCACTTCCCCACAGTCCTGCTGAGAGGTCAAGTCTCCTTCTGCTTGGAGCCTCTCCTGTCCCTTCTGTCCTCTGCAGTCCTGACTCATTCCTTGCCCATCTCATCCCATTCTAAGGAGCCCTGTGATTAAGCTGCACGCATCTGGATTCTCCAGCCTGCTCGCCCACCACCAGGTCTCCTTGCTATGAGAGTGATACTGTCACACAGGTTGAGGAACAGGACGTTGAGGAGCAGGATGTGGCCTCCTTTGGGGAGAGGTCATTGCCCTACCCACCTTGTGTTTTTCTTTTTTTTTTTTATTTATTTCCGTATGTGTATGAATGTATTGTCGGCATGCAAGTTTGTGCACCCGTGACGTGCAACGCCGCGGAGGTCAGAAGAGGGTGTCGGACTCCCCTGGAACTGGAGTTCTCCTGGAATTGGAGTTTCAGACGGCTCTTGGCCGCCATGTGGGTGCTGGGGATCGAACCCGGGTCCTCTGCAAGAGCAGTCGGTGCTCTTAACCGCTAGGCTATCTCTCCGCCCCCACCTTGTGTTTTCTGTGCCACAGGTCCAGCTATGTCCTTGGTCTCTCTGAATATAAAACTGATTGATGTTGAGGTTGGCTCTGAGCACCAAACAGTAATTTTAATGGGAATTAAAATTCTCAGTATACATCTCTATCCTTTGAATTCTTCTGGTTGTCTTTGAAATTCTCCTCTTGAAATTAATTCTTCCTTCCTTCCTTCTGTGTGTTTGCATGCATATGGGTGCACGCATGTACACATGTGTATGCTTGCATACATATGGGCGCATGCATGTACATATGTATGCTTGCATGCATACGGGCACATGCATGTACACATGTGTGTGCTTTCAGACATATGGGCACATGCATATACACGTGTGTGCTTGCATGCATACAGGCATGTGCATGTACACATGTGTGTGCTTGCAGACATATGGGCACATGCACATACACATGTGTGTGCTTGTATGCATATGGGCACATGCATGTACACATGTGTGCTTGCAGACATATAAGCACATGCACATGTGTACATGCATGCACCCATATGGGCGTGTGCATGTACACACGTGTGTGCTTGCAGACATATGGGCACATGCTCATACACATGTGTGTGCTTGCATGCATACAAGTGTGTGCGTGTACACATGTGTGTGCTTGCGGACATATGGGCACATGCACATACACATGTGTGTGCTTACATGCATATGGTTGCATGCATGTACACATGTGTGTGCTTGCATGTATATGGGCACATGCATGTACACATGTGTGTGCTTGCATGCATATGGGCACATGCATGTACACATGTGTATGCTTGCAGACATATGGGCACATGCACATACACATGTGTGTGCTTGTGTGCATACATGTACACATGTGTGTGAAGGCCAGAGGCCATCTGCTTGTGTTGTTTCTCAGTCTCTGTGTACCTTGTTCTTTGAGACACGAACTCTGGCTGGCCTGGAGCTCACTCATGAGACTAGACTGGCAGGCCAGTGAGCCAGAGGCGCTCCTGTCCTCACCTCCTCAGGGCTGGGTTACAGGTGTTTTCTATCATGTTTGCTTTTTATGTGGGTTTTGGAGGAATTGAGCTTAGATCTTCATATTTGCTCAGCAAACATTTTACAAACTAAGTTCTCTCTCCAACTTGAAATTCTTTTCTTTCTTAAGCTCTCCATCTTTAGAAGAACCTGAATTCATTCAGAATCTAGACCTGAGCTCTGCCACATTCCCCACTATGTCTACCCAGTCTTGTTCTGGAAGGCAGCACCTGCTCAGATTTATCAGGGCCACTGATTTTGTGATTGTACATGTCATATAACTTTCCAGCTTTCCTGTTACGTGTGTGTGTGTGTGTGTGTGTGTGTGTGTGTGTAAGAGAGATAGACAGACAGACAGACAGAGACAGAGATGCTCAAATGCAAAGCCTTGTGATTACTGGTGCACCTGCTCTGGATACAACTGTAGCCCAGCACTGTGGCAACCCAGGAATGTTCACAGTCAGCTCTTGGCCCAAGGCCAAGGTCATCAGCCAAAGAGATGTTTGCTTGATACAAACTCTGCTGCATTTTAGAACACACATAGTCCCCCATGCAGATGGAGTTCTAATAACCCCCTTCTGGGGGGTGAGGAGAGTGGGGGGGGCGGGGCCAGCAGCTCAGTAGTGCAGAGGGTTCACCAGATGCCCTGAGTCACAACAGCACTGATTTCGGAGACAGCATTGGACAGAACGTCACAGGTCACCCTTAGGACATGCAGTGACCAGGGGGTGCAGAGAGGCTTCATGGAAGTACTGGGAGTGTCCCATGCCAAAACCAAATACCAGGAAATAGAATAATGAGGGCAAGTTTCCTGGTTTTCTAGAAGAGCCATGCCCTGCGGAGATAATGCAACCAATTCCTGGGGGACAATCACCCCATCCCTGAGTGCCAGGCAATGAGTTGGGGTCTTCTATATCTTTGTTATTAATGTATTTATCATCAAATTTTTTTAAATTTAGTTTTTAAATTGGGGTTGGGCATTGAGGAGGGATCAGATCCCCTGCAGCTGGAGTCACAGGTGGTTGTGAGCTGCCCACCCTGGGTGCTGGGAACTGAACTCAGGTCCTCTGCAAAAGCAGTAAGAACTCTGAAGACCACTGAGCCATTTCTCCAGCTCTCTCCTCAAGTTATTTCTTATAATCAAATTAAAGAAATCTGTAAAGTCGGTTTTATTAATCCCACCTTACAGGTGAGAAAGCCAAGATCCAGAAGGGGAAATGCCTGGTCCCAATGCAGGCCAGACACAGGCCAGACGCAGGCCAGATGCAGGTCAGACGCAGACCAGATGCTGGCCAGATGCAGGCCAGATGCAGGCCATCAAGTCAGTGCCCCACAGGATGCCCCTGCAGAGCCCCACAATCTTGCTACTCATTGGTACTAGCAGCCAAACTCTTTCCTTTTCCATTGAACTCCTGCCTGTTCCAGACCATAGAATGCCCTGGAAATGGAGTCTTTGTGCTCCCACCACATAATAAGAACATAGCATACAGGAAGTGCTAGGTAAATATTGATGGAACCTAACACCAAAAGCCTTCTCTTTACCCAGCTGGGTAATAGTCCCGGATGGAATAGAGGCTGCAGAGATGTCAATCACCTGAGGGTGGAGGGGAAAATGTTCCTTGCCCGAAAACCCATGTTCAAGTTCCTGCCTTGCCAGTTACCAGACACTGAACACTCATTAAGCCCTTCCGTTCTTCTCAGAGCCCTTATCTATGTAGATACTTAGAGGTGTGGTGGCACCCTAAAATACCTCATCCCAATAGGATGCTAGAGAAATTGGGTATGCACATACACAGGGATGGAAGTTGACTCTGGTCACTAGCTGCTGAGTATGCCTGTGGGGGATGTCTGGGTTGTTGCTGGACGTAGGAGGGCCCAGTCCACTGTGGGCAGCACGATTTCCTGAGCAGGAGGTCCTGAGCTGTATAAGAAAGCCAGCTAGACAATGAACACGACTCTCACACAGAGCCAGAGCCAAGCAGCAAGCAGCGTTCTAAGGTGACATAAACCCTTCCCTCCCTAAGCTGCTTTTGGTCACAGCGACAGAAAGAAAACTGGAATGCCTACACCGATAATTTGATTTTTAAACTCTTCTTAAATATGCACTTGGACTTAGAGACTAGAACTGAGTGAAGCAAACACGGAGGTCTGGTGTCATATTTCTGAGTACTTTTGGTGGAGGGAAGCGAAGCCAGGAGCTGGGGGAAGAGGGAAGGTCCTTCTGTGTGTGGAGTTTCCCTCAACGAGTGCGTTCATTCGCAGAATTAGTCTTCTAGTCTATATAGTGGACATTCTCGAACTTCTTCACAAAAATGGAAACAAACCCACTCATAACAGAACCACAAAAGAGGCTGTCCAGCCAATGCAACCTTGAGCCAGAGGAGGAGAGTTAGAGGCATCACACTACTTGAGTTTGAAATTTCCTATAAAGTTATATAGAAACCCAAACCTCATGCTATGGACACAGAAAGCTGTGTGACCAACAGAGCAAAGCAGAGTCGGGAAGAACCACACACATCTACAGCCAACTGGATTTCTACCAAAACAATGCAGTCAAGAATACACAATTGGGAAAGACCAGTCTCTTCATCAATAAGCTTGGGAAATTGGACATTCACGTATAGAAGAATCAATCTGGATTCCTATTGCTTGCTGTTAAGTGACGTGGGGACCTTTGGGAGCAAACTCCTACATTAACCTACTTTTTCTTTGCCTTTTTTATTTTATTTTTTTTTATTTTTATGTGTATGAATGTATTGTCTGCATGCAGGTCTGCGCACCTGTGTCGTGCGATGCCGCGGAGGTCAGAAGACGGTCTCGGATTCCCCTGGAACTGGAGTTCTCCTGGAACCGGAGTCACAGACGGTTCTTAGCCGCCATGTGGGTGCTGGGGATCGAACCCGGGTCCTCTGCAAGAGCGGTCGTCGCTCTTAACCGCTAGGCCATCCCTCCAGCCCCCTTTCTTTGCCTTTTTAAGACAGGGTCTCCCTGCAGACCCAGCTGGCCTGGAGCTCTCTATGTAGACCAGGCTGGCCTTGAACTCACAGAAATCTGCCTGCCTCTGCCTCCCAAGTGCTGGGATTAAAGGCATGTGCCACCACGCCTGGCCTAACCTACTTTTAAAGTATCATTTTCTTATTTTAGGTGGAAGTTTCTGGAGAAAGCTCAGCATGCCTAGAAGTATTCTGGTGTACTATCTTAGGCTAGAAGCTGAGTGTGCTCAGAGGCAGTCTGTCTGTCATCTTTATGATGGAATTGAACATGCTTTCCAAAATATGTCTACCATCTTTCTTTTTCGAGGATGTAGTTCTTCAAAGTCTTTCCTATATGGACATGTGTTGGCCCCTGGCATTAAAATGACCACGCTTCCTTTGTTAGAGGAGAGCATCGCTTTGGAAATAATGTTCTTTTACCTTTTGCTGGTAATAAATCTTCTACCATTGTTTCTTTGCCAGGATGCAGGCTCAGTCTTTGTGCTGTCTCTTACAACATACAAAAACCAACTCAAAATGGATTAAAGATTTACCTGTAAGACCTCCTGAAACTATGACACTACTGAAAGGGGATGGGGAAACAATTCAGGACACTGAAATTTTGGATATTACTCCAAAAGCACAAGCAATCAAGCAAAAATTTGACAAGAGGAGACACACCAAACTCAAAAGGTTCCACACATTGATGGAAGCAATCAACAAAGCTAAGAGACAACACACAGGGCAGGAGAAATGGGTTTACAGACTGAACACCTGACCAGGGAAGGCATATCCAGAACCGGTGAGAAACTCAAACAACTCAATAGTAAAGAATCAAAATAATCTAATTAGAAATGGACTTAAAGACAAGAGCAGACATCTGCTGGAAGATGACATGCATGGAGCCCAAAGGGTGACTAGCCATCAAGGAAATGTAAATGAAAGCCACTGTGAGATAGTGTCTCCATTCAGTAAGGATGGCTACTACAAAAAGGGAACAAACGTTAGAAAATGAGAATTCTTATAGATGGGTGGTAGGAATGCAAATGAGTGGAGTCACTGTGGGAAAAGTAGGGCGGGTCCTCCCAAACCTAAAAACAGAATTACTACAAGATGCAGAAATTCCACCACAGCCAAAGAAAGTGAAGTTGGTTTCTCCACAAGATACCCGCACTGTGGTGTTCAACGCACCAGCATTTAGGGTCCCACGTGCCCTAGACTGCTTCTCTGTTGCTGGGACAGAACGCTGACCAAAGACAGCTTGAGGAGGAAAGGTTCTCTGGCTTGTAACTTACAGTCCTTCGTGGAGCGAAGCCAAGGCAGTAACTCAAGGCACGAAGGCAGAGACCACAGAGGAACGCTGCTCACTGCACAGCTCCCCATAGAGCCCAGACACACCTGCCCAAGGATGACAAGCCCCCAGTAGCTTGTTAAACTCACTAAGCCTGCCCCCAGTGACATACTTCCTCTAGCACGGCCACACCTTCTAAGACATCCAAGAACAGTGCCACCAACTGGAGACAAAATGTCTGAATACTTAAAGCCTATGGGGGACATTCATTCAAACCACCACAACATGGAATCAACCTGGATGAGCATTGACAGATAGATGAATAAAGGAATATGGCATAGAGACACAATGGCCTCCTATCTAGCCATAAACTGTTTTTTGGGACAACATGGATAGATCTGAATGACATTGTTATTCACATAAGTGAAATAATTCAGACAAATAGAGAGAAATGCTAATCAACTATTTTCTGTATGGAACCCAATAAAATTGACCTCATGGAAAGAAGTAGCCTAGTAGTTATTAGAGGCTGGACAGGAAAGAGAGTGAGAAGATGTGGATCAATCAGTGAAATGTTACTGTTGATAAGAGTATGTTCTGGTGTTCTGTGAATAATTAATAATAACATATTACATATCTCAAAGTAGTCAAAAAAGAAGTTTAGGGATATATTTACCACGAAGACATGATGATAGTATAGATTTAATGATTACGCTGATCATTACCCAGTGTATACACAAATCAAAACATCAGATTCAGCCCATAAAGAGGTACAATTATGTTGCCAATCAACAACATTGGGGGTGGGTCTAGAGAGATGGCTTACTGGTGGAGAGCACTGTTAAGTTTGTATTCAGGGGAGACCCCAGTGCAAAAGTCTCTGATAAGGATAACTCTGGTTTTATTTTAGTGTGCGGGTCTGACTTGGGAGCAGGATAGCAAGCAGCAATATGGCTGCTTTAGCAGAGTTTTTAACAGGCGCTTAGGGGAGCAAGCACTAGTGTGTGGACAGCAAGACACGGGCACCCAGGGAGACAGGCAGTAGGTGAGTAGGGAAGAGAGCAGTAGTGTGTGGACAACAGGGCGTGAGCGCCCAGGGAGACAGGCAGTAGGGTGCAGGGTGTGTGTGTGGGGGTTGGGGAAGTATGCAACAGGGCATCATGCTTTGTGGTCCGTATCAGGACTAACAGTTGAGAGAAAACAGGGCGTTTTTCTCCCTTGCAGCAGGCCAATTGTGTGTTGAAAATAAACTTTTCCTGGAGTGTAGGATGGTGGTGGAGAGTGAGCACCTCACGGGATTTCCAGGACCAAGTTGACTGCTGCGACCTTACACACACATACTGCTCTTGCACCAGCCTTACCCACATGTGCTGCTCTTGCACCAGCCTTACACACACGTACTGCTCTTGCACCAGCCTTACACGTATGTACTGCTCTTGCATCAGCCTTACACACATGTACTGCTCTTGCACCAGCCTACACACACGTACTGCTCTTGCACCAGCCTTATACACATGTACTGCTCTTGCACCAGCCTTACACGCATGTACTGCTCTTGCACCAGCCTTACACACACGTACTGCTCTTGCACCAGCCTTACACACATGTACTGCTCTTGCATGGACCTTACATGCATGTACCGCTCTTGCACGGACCTTACATGCATGTACCGCTCTTGCAGAGTACAATTTCCAGCACCCATATGGGGCAACTCACAGCCACTTAAAGCTCCAGGTCCAGGGGATGCAATGCCCTTTTCTGGCCTTTGTTGGAGAAACCCCTTCTCTCTCTCTCTCTTTCTCTCTCTCTCTCTCTCTCTCTCTCTCTCTCTCTCTCTCTCACACACACACACACACACACACACATACATAATAAAAAGTAAAAATAAAAATTTTAAGCTGGGTGTAATGGCACACCCCTTTAATCCCAGCACTTAGAAGGCAAAAGCAGATGGATCTCTGTGAGTTCAAGGCCAGCCTGGCCCACATAGCAAGTTCCAGGACAGCTGGAGTTACAGGGAGACCCTGTCTCAAAAGAGGACAACAACAGCAACAACAACAAACCACTTTTTAAAGTGGTGTGAATGTGTACATAAGCCAGAGGGCAACCTCAGTTGTTGTTTCTCAGGACAATTTCCACTTTGTGTTTTTCAGGCAGGGTCTCACACTACATCTTGTCTCCACCTCCTCAAAGGATTCTAAGGATGTGCCACCATGTCTGATTTTTCTTATGAAGGTTTTGGGGAACCAACTCAAGTCTTCATTACTGCATGGCAAACATTTTACAAACAGAGCTATTTTCCTCAAAAAAATTTTTTTTTCTTGGTCTTTTTGAGACAGGGTCTCCCTGTAGCACCAGCTGTCCTGGAACTCGCTCTGTAGCCCAGGCTGGCCTTGAACTCACAAAGATCCGCCTGCCTCTGCCTCCCGTGCTAGGATTAAAGGCGTGCGCCACCACACCCGGCCCTCAAAAACATTTTTAAGAAGATTGTTATCCCCCTCCTATCAGTGAAAAGCATGAAGCTTTGAAAAATTAGACAAATTGCTCCTAATTCTCAGATATTTGAAAGTTGCCTCTCATATTCTGATACCAGAGTTTATCCCATAGCGTGAACTTAGTCTAATCATTCAAAGGTGGTGCATGCCTTTAATCCCAGCACTTGGTGGCAGAGGCAGGGGGGGTCTCCTGTGAGATTGAGGTCAGCATGGTCTACACAGTGACCCTGTCAAAGATACAAACACCAACAAAAGCCCCCCAATACTCCTCCTAAGAGGGAACACTTGGTGTTCTAGTTTGATTTCTGTTGAGTGAGAAAACACTCTGTTCAAGAGCAACTTAGGGGAGGCAACGGTTTATTTTAGTTAATAGGTGATAGTCCACCACAGAGTGAAGTCAAGACAGGAACTCAAGCAGGATCTGCTTTCTTTTTTTAAAATTTATTAATTTTTATATGTATGAGTGTACTGTCTGCATGTAGGTTGGTGCACCCATGTTGTGCAATGCTACGGAGGTTAGGAGAGGGTGTCGGATTCCCCTGGAACTGGAGTTCTCCTGGAATTGGAGTTTCAGACGGTTCTCGGCCGCCATGTGGGTGCTGGGGATCGAACCCGGGTCCTCTGTAAGAGCGGTCGGCGCTCTTAACCGCTAGGTCATCTCTCCAGCCCCACATCATTTGGCTTTTTAACAAACACTGTTTTGTTTTTGTTTTTTATATTTTGTTTGCAAGACTCTTACCTAATTTTAAGGGAATTATTTCAGATTTTGGCATTTTATCACATTTTGGCATTTTCCATTTCATTGTTTTTTTTTTTATAAATCCCATTTTATGCAGAAATCCATTTTTGTGTCTGCTTCTGGATACAAGCCTCTGTATCTGAGATTAAAATGGTGTGCTGACCACTCCCTGTCCCATCTGCATCCAGCTTTTGACTCAGGCAGTAAACTTTCACTTGGCTGGGACCTTTTGATTTTTCCTCTAACAATAAATTTATCCACATTAAATTAGCAGGTAATATACACAAGCCACCAGATCTACCTGCCTGCTCCGTCTGCTGTCCTGCACAGGCACACACACATAGCCTGTGCTGCAAAGCACAATGTGGGCACACAGGCTGTTTCCACCTAAGTAGATGTCTTAAACTCTAAATGATTCTGTATAAATGTGACGATTGTAATTAATGGTTCCACAGCTCTGGACAATGATGGACAACTTTAGATTTATGTGTGCAGCAGATCAGGGAACTGAGAATTTTCTCTGCCTTGTCATCAAGTTACTTACTCTGGGCACCAACACCTACCTATGACATTCAAGGGAAAAAGGGATTTCCCGTTGTTAAGTCGTGTGTCTGTCCAACCTGTCTGTGTGTTATAACTGTTCTTCAGTGTCTTTGTAACTGTCATGTGTCCATGTTCTCCTGTGTGTTTTTTGTCAAAACAAAGTGGCCACTTCAAACTTTTTTCATTCTATATTGTGCACAAAAACAAAAAAACTAAATTGTTTACTTTTGGCATGCCTCTTAAAATTTTTTTTTTCAAAGGCCTGATTTGAACCCAGGTTCCTAGGTTTCTACACTGCTTATCTAAAGGTTTTATTTCTTATCTGTCCAAATTGTTTTCTTCACAGGTATTATAACTAAAATGTCCTTTCCCGTTTTTTTTTCTTGTTTCCAGACACCTGATTTTTAACCCTTATGTGTTAGGAGCTGTAAGCCTGCTCGTAAAGAGTTAACTCTGAAATAGCTTCAGAACTGTCCTCTAAGGTGCAGACGTGCAGAGAAGCTTCCTACCTGCATACCTGATGTTCCGGAGGAACCTTATCATATGCAAATATTATCTGCCGGAGCCAACAGCCCCCGGAGGAAGCTTATCACGGACAAAGAATCCCTGCCGGCGCAAACATCTAGCCCGATAAACTTTAACTTTTACAAGAGCCACCATCCACCCCCTCCCTCTTCCTGATTCTTCCCGCCTTTTGCCAAATAAAAACCGCTGTCATAATTCAATAAATCAGACTTTGACAACCTTGCAAAGTCTCGTTCTTTTCTCTCGCTTATCTGCAGGTTTTGGGGTTCCCTCGGGTACCCAACGTTACATGACCTGTAGACAGGGTCACTTATGGGTTCACTAACAGATTTTTCCTTTTTCTCCTATGCTGTGCCACTGTCCTTCTGACCAGAGACCACTTTAAAAATCACTGGATTCATTCATACTCTGGTACTTGGACATTGGCACATGGCTTCCCCTGCAATCTCTTCCCTTTAATGAAACAGCATAAATACCTTTGGTATTGTCAGTTCTTTAATTATTGTATATATAATTCTGTTTTCCATCACTTGTTAAAAGTATTTCGATAAGTTCATAGTTTTAGAACCAAAGGTGCAAGACGTCATCTCAGCCTTGGCAGTGCAATTAATCAGAGCTGCATGTTTTAAATATTTCTAAAGGTGTTTTTTTCCCAATGTATGTGACTGTTCACTATAAACACTAGGATAAAAATCTCTTGAAGGAATGTGTGGATACATATGTGTATGTGTATGATATTGTTAAACAGCATATTAAGATCTGTCTGTGTATGACTGCAATGCATGTGACTGCTCAGTACAAACTTTGTAAAGTGTCATCACCAAATTTATTTATTAGAACCTTATTTATGAGTGCATACATGAAGTACTGTTCACTTTTAAGAATTCTATAATGTAATTATGGCATACACAAGAAATTGTGTTCCCCTTAGTAGGTACTATATACCTTGTTACAGCCTCAAGTGAAATAGACATATATAAATATTGAGTTACCCATACATACTAAAACTGTTTTATATATCTGTTATACTTTGCACATGTTACTTTTAATATTTTTAAGAGAAATTAGGCTTTACTTTCGGTGACCATATGGATAGTCTGAATGTAACCAATTTGGGTGAGCCCTAAGTATTTCCTGTCTGCTGTTGGTATGTGACAATACCCTCCCCCCTTCCTTTTCCTTTTCTTTTTTTTTATTTTTATTTATTTCTGTATGTGTATGAATGTACTGTCTGCATGCAAGTCTGTGCACCCGTGTCGTGCAATGCCACGGAGGTCAGAAGAGGGTGTCGGATTCCCCTGGAACTGGAGTTCTCCTGGAATTGGAGTTTCAGACGGTTCTCGGCCGCCATGTGGGTGCTGGGGATCGAACCTGGGTCCTCTGTAAGAGCGGTCGGTGCTCTTAACAGCTAGGCCATCTCTCCAGCCCCTCCTTTTCCTTTTCAAAGCTATAATTCAAAATATGGGGACAAGTGACATGGCCTTCATTTGAGAAGGTAATGGTTAACCTCTTTATTATCTTGGATGTGTTTCATGTTAGAACTTTTTGCCTGTCATGGTTTAAATCCATTCTACTTTGAGTCCCTAAATGACCTAATGCCAACTTGATACACCTGAGCTGAGAAACCTCAATAATTGCCTTCATTGGACTGGCCTGTGGGCGAGTCCAATGAAGCAATTGTTGGCGATGCCATTCTTGGCCAGATATTTCTATATTGTATACAATAGGCTGAACATGAGCCAACAACACAAGCCAGTAAGTAGCATCCTTTCCTGGCCTGTGCTGTAGCTACTACCACCAGGCTCCTACCATGTGCTTTTATTATTAGTCAGAATATTTTGCCACAGCAATTAACAGTTTAGTAAGAGTGCTTAAGTCAATGTTTAAGCTTTACTTAGGAGTTATATAGTAATTAAAGTATCAAATTCATTCAAATAATCCTCTTGGAGGTTTAACAACCACACTTAAAGCTCCAATCTGATTTGGCAAGAGGAATTTGAAGGTACAATATTTTGGCTCCTACCCTCTGAGGTCGACTTGGGTCCTAGGATCCTGCATCTGCACCTCTGTACATGTCCTGTGCCAGTGAGTCACCAGTCATCCTGGCCCAGGGAGGTCTTGGAGATTCACTTAAAAGGACTTCATCTGGCCAGTGTCCAGTCAAGGGAGGAAAGTCCACATAGAGGAGAAACTCCTCACGCTTCAAAGGGAAGCTCTGGTCAAGCAAGGCCTAACTTTATCCTCACATAGATGGTGAAGAGAGCCAGGCGCAAGGCCTGAGTGACCCCCTAAGGACCAGAACCTCAACTGACCTTAATACCAAAACGAATTTAATTCATCTGAGCTAACTGTGTGGTTTTAAACACCCCAACAAGGAACTGTAATCTAAAGAAGAGAAAATGAAATTACATCACCAGAGAGATAGGTGAGAGATCTACTGTGCCAAGTTAGAAAATATCAGATAGATGACAGATTTAATGTGCCATGCCAGAAAACACCACCTTTTATATTCTCATGGTTATGGCTCTCACTCTAGAGCTCTGTGTACTAAAGCTGGCCCTCATTCTAGAGCTCTGTGCACTAAAACTTTTTCCAATTCCTCAAACCAGGGTACAAGTCCTCTCTTCCTCTGCAGACCCTAGACAGGGACCCTCCAATTGCTAATGCACCCAGTAGCCCCCTATTGGTACTGTGAAGTCCCTGCACTGGTATACTATATAAGACTCAACTCGTTTGTCTTTTCAGTTGCAGAGAAAATGGCCACTAAGTACTGGCCACTATCAATCTGGACCAAACCCACCGGGTAGAGCACCCAGAGCAGCCAAAATGGGAAACTGGAATTTAACCCTCCAGCCTGACAGCTGTTTCCCCAAGACGTCGCCCCCCCCATCAGCTCTGAAGCAGATATAGAAGAGAGAACAGTGTTCCATTTCCTTATCATAAGCAAAAGGCTGGAATGTTAGGTCTGGGCTTCCCAGAATCCCAAGGCACACATATGCCCACTTCCTCCAGAGGCTGTCAATCTTCTGACTGCTTCCTCTGTACCTGAGGCTCCACCTCATGGCTATAAGTGGGTGGGCCCCAGGTGCCATCTTCCTCTCTGCCATGCTGCTCTGTTCCACCACGTGTCTGCAGACAGCCCTTGCTGGTAATCCCACATGGAAATAAATCATGTTCCTGGCGTGACTTAAGCCTTATGTGCCTTTTTATCTGGAGGCTGGGGGTGCACAGCCTTTTTTCTATAACCTAATACACAGTAGCATTTCTCAGAGTGTGGACTCCCCTGAAGAGCCCTAGACTTTTCTGGGCAGAAGAAATCAGGGTCTAAGAGAGGGATGGAGGCTTGGAATCAGCATCTTGCCAGGTCCTTAGGTGATTCTTCCTCACATTCAACTCTAAGAACTGCTCTGACACATAGACTCAAGGCAAAGAAACCCTCCAAATAGAAGAGAATATTCCATTGAAATATCCACCAACATCAGCTAGAGAAATGCTTCCAAATGATTCAAACACTTGTTTGTTAATAGAGGCCAAACACCCCTCCAAATCTCTCATATACTATCCATTTCCTTAGTCAATGTTTTCTTCATGAGTAGCTCAGAAGACTGCAAATCAGTGTCAAAAGCAACTCTTGACCAAATAGACCGTAATAAAGCTGATGCTGTCCTAATTCAGCTGCGAGTCCACTCACAGAAGCATCAGGACCCAAAGATGCAGGGCAGTCTGACTGAGACACCAGCACCCAGGGACAAAAGCATGCCACCAGACATGCTGTCCCAGCCCAGCCCAGACAAGGAGGTGGAGGAAGGCATGTGGAGTACCTAGCCCCAGCACAGCCAGCCGCACCTGCAGGAGTCTCCGGAAACTGCCCGGTAACTCAGCTGCTGTGCAGCAGATCGGTTTACGTAAAAGCCAACTTCACTTTCTTCTTATTGCGGTTTCAATTAGCTAATGGGAGGTGGGAAGCCATTACCCCACAACTGAAGGTCTGAGACAGGCTTGTGTTTAAGTCGCCTGAGGAATAAGGGAAGAAGCAGGAAGCTTATGCTGAGAGTATCTTTTGAAGTGGAGATTTAACAAACCAGGAAGTGAAATCTTTCAGGGAGAAGGACTTTCAGAGGTCTTTGTGTTCCGCAGCAAATGTTAGAATTGTTCTTTGGTACTTTGAAGGCCTGAAGATGAGTGTGGGACTTGCAATGGTTAATTCTCATTATAAACATGGTGGATTAAGAAATCCCTGGGGGGCGGCTGGAGAGATGGCCTAGCGGTTAAGAGCGCCGACCGCTCTTACAGAGGACCCGGGTTCGATCCCCAGCACCCATATGGCGGCCGAGAACCGTCTGAAACTCCAATTCCAGGAGAACTCCAGTTCCAGGGGAGTCTGAGACCCTCTTCTGACCTCCGCGGCATTGCACGACACGGGTGCACAGATTTACATGCAGACAGTACATTCATACACATACAGAAATAAATTTAAAAAAAAATTAAAAAAAAAAATCCCTGGGACATTAGTGAGGCGTGCCTTTGGGGTGTCTTTAGGGTATTTCCGGAGGGGATTAACTGAGGGGGGATGTGGATTTAGCAACTCCTGGGCTGCATCCTGGACTGAACTGAGAGGAAAAAGAGAAAGGCAGCTGAGCCCAGCCTCCCCCTGTGTCTGCTCCCCAACAGCTGAGGTGTGAACAGCCAGATTTACAATACAGGACCACAGCCTCCACCTGCCCCACCAGCATGCACTACACTCCCTGAACCAGGAGCCCAAAGAATCCATTCCTCAAGTTGCTTCCTGTCAGGAATTTAGTTAGTGACAGGAAGAGTAATGACATGAAATTCTTCTGCAGTTGTTTTAAAACTTTTTGATTTAGTTTTATTTTGTTTGTGTTTTGCCTGGATGTATGTAAGTATCCATGTTATGCAATGTCTGGGGAGGCCAGAAGAGGGTGTCAGATCCCCTAGAACTGGAGAGTCAGTTCCCAGCACCCATGTCACATGGTTCACAACTGCCTCTAACTCTGGCTCCAGGAGATCTGACTCCCTCTCCTGGCCTCCACAGGTACTGCCCACATACACATACCCATAAATAATAAAAAGCTAAGTAAAATGTATCCTCTTTCTCTGAGAAATCCTACCACTTTTGTCCTTGTAAACACCATGTCTTCAAAGTAATGTGGAAAAGCAAAAATCCTCCTGGCCTGAATGTTCTCCCTAGTGAAGCAGCTGCAGTGTAAGGTGAAGGGATTTATAGGCTGGGGCTGGGGCTCAGTGGTTGAGCACAAGTGGTGTGATCCCCAACACTGCCTGTGGGGAACAGGGACCAAACAAGCAGTATTTCTTCTTTAAAGCCCTCCCTCCTTCAGCACAGTCACTGAGTGACTAGCACACTTGCATATCTTTTCCTGAGTACAAATACATACTGAATCACTGACAGGAGAATGGCACATCTTGTAAAAATCCCAAACCCAAACCCGGGGAAACCAGTGATCTATAGCAGTGACTTTGACGACAGCCAAAGTCACAAAGGAGCCACTGACCAGCTAGGAGCCACTGACCAGTAGGGGTGGTGGAGTCCGTGGAGCTAACAACTAAAATAGAGACATTAGACAGGGGATGGCTTCAAAGAAGTTTTAAAAGAGAATGCTCTAGGGGCTGGAGAGGCGGTTCAGCAGTTAAGAGCCCTTGCTGCTCTTCCAGAAGACCTGGGTTCACTTTCCAGAACCCACATCAGGTAGCTCATGACCACTTATAACTCCAGCTCCACAGGATTTGATGCCATCTTCTGGCCTCTTCAGGTACTGCATGCATGTATTCATAGCCACACACAGGCACACATACACATAAGTAAAAAGAAAATAATTCTTCAAAAACATTATAAAAGAGAATGCTTTGGGACCATGGAGTGAAAGTCAAACACAGATGAATGGGGGTATGATGTGGGAATCATCGTTTTGTTTTTATTTCCTTTGTGTATATTTTTATTGAACTTTGTGCATTAATACGTCTTGACCCTGTTTAGACCCCTCATGTATTCTGTCATATATGTTAAAACCTATCCTGTCAGGTTCGTGTACCCAGACTTCCCTCAGCATAAGTTCATCCACTATAGTCAGACTCACTGCAGTCTCTCCCTTAGAGAGATCAACTCTCCCTCCCAACATCATCCCAAGCTTGCACTTTCTTGGTTTTCGCTTCCAAATTCCAGTTCCCGGATAGATGGTACACTTGCCACCTCTACATCTTTGGTGAGGTGTCTTCTCAGATGATTCGCCCGTTTTTAAACAGAGTTTGCCTGACTGGAGCTTTAAGAGTTGTGCATTCTGGACACCAGTCCTTCATCAGATTTTTCCTCGCAGGCTGTGACTTGTTTTCTTTTTCATTCTATTCACAATGTCTTTCACGGGGCAGATATTTTAAATTAGGAATACCATTCTAAGATGCATTGTCTATGCATCTTAGTTACTGATGAAAGGGAACCGTGGGGGATCAAAGGACAGGTTCACCGGGGCAGGTCGGGTGTGTCCCTGCAAGCCACAGAGCTGTCTCACTGATTGACACGTTTTCATAGATAAGCCAATGCTTCCTTCTTCTTGACACCTTTCCTTATTAAGTTCTTACCAAGGAGTTAATGAGTCATTCAGGAGTTTAACAATGAGTCAATGCTATGCCTGTTTGGTTGAAAGGTCTGTTTTCCAACCCTAGGTACTAGGAAATGAGCTTCCAAAATATTTTTCTTTTCTTTCTAAAACCTTTCACAATCAAGTTTGCAAACCCTTTTATTACTCCAGGGTAGAATTAATTTGGGCCTGAAAACTTGGAGGCAGAAGGATCATAAGTTCAAGTCATCTTTGACTATATAGTGAGTATAGAGTATATATAGTGACTATATAGTGAGTATAGAGTATATATAGTCAGCCATTTTTAGATTCTGTCTCAAACAAAGCAAAACAAAACAACAAACACACACACACACACACACACACACACAAAACAGACAAAAATCTAAAGGGCAGCAAAGAAGATGTCAAAGAGGACTTCCGTCTTGCCTCCCACCTAGGCTTTAGCTCTTGTGATGGTTAATTTTGATTGTGACAGGACTTTAAAATCTCTGTAAGAGAATTTCTAGATCAGGTTAACTGAGGTAGAAAGACCCACCTTGAATGTGGGCAGCACCATCCCATGGGCCATACTGAGTGACAGAAAGGAGAAAGCGAGCTGAGCACCAGTATTTGTGTCTCTGCTTCCCAACTGTGGATGCCACATCCCTAACTGCAGCCTCACACTCCTGCATGATGCCTTCCCATGATGCACGGCACTCTTGGACTGTGAGCCGAACCAACCTTCCTCAGATTGACGAGACACAGAATACACCTTCCTAGTGGGGCTCCTGATTCCCTTGGGGATGGGACAAGATGGTGATGCTTCCTTCCAGTGGTTTGACTGACATGGTAAAACCCACCTGTGCTTCTTGAAAGAAGAGACCGAGGCGTAGCAGAGGTTGTCCTGATGGTCTTAGGAGGCCTACAGTAACTGGCTGTGCCTAAAATGAGGCTAAAATGGGTTTTGAGGTGTAAACCCTGGTAAGGGCATGTGAATCCAGCACACAGGGATCTGCAGAAAATGAAGGGGCTTGCAGGCAGTGGGGACTCGCTGCACACAGCACTCTGGATTATCAAGCCAAAGCACACTAAGGCCACATCCACATAAACACACAAAACCCAGACAGCCAGAAGGGACTGGGCTAACCTTGGCCTCCTGGAAGAGCAGCACTGCCCTGCTTTGAAATCGGGAGATCCAGAGGAGAGAGTTCCCAGCAGCCACATCGGGCAGCTGCAGGCCCTGACACCCTCTTCTGTCTCTACAGGCGCCTTCATTCATGTGCTTGATCTCACACGGACACATACACAGAATTAAAAACAAAATCTTTCAAATGTTGGGCCAAGTTCAGAGACTTGGATTCATGCAGGGGTTCCAGGATGGCCAGGCAGGACAAGGGACCTCACGGGCTCTCCAGTCACCAACCAGCCGTGCCACTGCCCCCCCAAGGTCTGTCCTCTCTGTGTTCTCAGAGCAATGACAGGAGAGCCCTTGTCCTGGGTGTCTTCTTAATTTTTTTTTTAATTTTATTTATTTCTATAGGTGTATGAATGTACTGTCCGCATGCAGGTGTGTGCACCCGGGTTGTGCAATGACACAGAGGTCAGAAGAGGGTCTCGGATTCCCCTGGAACTGGAGTTCTCCTGGAATTGGAGTTACAGACGGTTCTCAGCCACCATGTGGGTGCTAGGGATCGAACCCGGGTCCTCTGCAAGAGCGTCAGTGCTCTTAACTGCTAGGCCATCTCTCCAGCCCCGTCCTGGGTGTCTTCTAAGGGGAGCTTGTCTGGGGGGTGGTTCTCCCATTTGGCATCCAGCCCAGGGAGGTGCCTCTTCTTGTGTTGTCTCTATATGTCAGGTGTGTCAGAGGGCCCTGGACGCTTACACAGCTGCATCTGTTTATTCTTTCCTGGAACTGTTGTTTAACTTTGCAAAATCACATTCTGCTTTCTGAGAACATAAGGCATCCAACCATTTGGTTTTTCATATCCAACTACCAGACCGCACTGTTTTTAGTTTCTTGTTTATAAATGCATATTTAGAAAACTTTAGACTTATTTTATGTGTATCTGCATATATTTAAGTGCACCTGTGTCAAGCAAAGCCTGTGCAGGACAGAAGAGGGTGTTAGGATGCCTTGGGACTAAAGTGGCAGATGGTTGTAGCCATGATATAGGTGCTGGGAATTGAACCCAGGTCCTCTGCAAGAGGAGCTAGTGTTCTTAATCACCGAGCCATCTCTCAGCCCCTGTAAATGCATAAACAATACAGCAACGTGTGTGTGTGTGTGTGTGTGTGTGTGTGTGTGTGTGTGTGGTGCTTTGCTTTTTCACTGAACAGTATTTCATGGGGATCCCTCTTTGTCATTGCATAAAAACACACACTGATTCCCTGAGCTAGGTGATTTGAATTTTGAGCTAATTCCAGAAGTTGCAGTGAGATCGTGTTCAAACTATGTGTTTCATGCTTAGTGATACATCTGCTAATGCAAATTATTTTTAATGTAAAGACTTTATACTTCTAATTGCAAGTATATGTGTGTGTGCATGTAGCTGCCCACAGCAGCCAGAAGAGTGACTCTGATACCTTAGAGCTGGAGTTAAAGGCTGTTGTGAGCTGCCCAACGTGGGTGCTGTGAACCAGACACACTTGCAAGAGCACCACACACACTTAACTGCTGCACATTCTCTCCATCACTAACGCAAATTCTTAACAGTGAGGTACTAAGTCTAGGGGGATGTGTCCTTATGCTCTTGGTGGGTATCGGCTCACAAATTATCCAACAGAATTTTGTCAATGTTTATCTCCACAGCAGTGCACCACGGACCTGCTTCCTCAGAGCTCTGCAAGCACAGCACTTTACCCTATCTCCTCTTTGTTATTCTTTTCATCAGATTGACAGGAAAGTCATGGTTTAATTTACAGTTTTCTCCTATGAGTGAGATGAAGCAGTTTTTGTGACCTATGTGAGGCCTTTCCTAGGAATTACGTGTTCATACCGTGTAAACGTCTTTATTGAGTTGTGGATTGTTTTTTTATACTTCTTAAAAGAACCTTTATCTGCCGGGTGTGGTGCACACCTTTAATCCTAGCACTTGGGAGGCAAAGGCAGGTGGATCTTTGTGAGTTCAAGACCAGCCTGGTCTACAGAGTGAGTTCCAGGACAGCCGGGGCTACAGGGGGACCCTGTCTCGAAAAGACCAAAAAAATTTAAAAAAGAACCTTAAAAAAAAGAACCTTTATCCACAGATGTCTGTAATCCCAGCACTCAGGAAGTTGAGGCAGGGGGGTTGCTGTGAAATTGAGACCAGCCTGGGAGACAGAAGTGAAACTCTGAAAAAAAAAAAAAAAAACAAGAAAAAGGAAAGTGCTCTTACCACCTAGAACTCTGTTAGATGAATTATAAATATCTTTTACAGCTTGTCAGTTTGTATTTGCACTTTGCTGGTGGTGATTTTTTTTGTCAAGTAATCTTTAAGCTTTTAATTTCTTTAAATAGTCATTTACTTTGTGTGTGTGTGTGTGTGTGCATGTGTGTGTATATGTGAGTGTGTGAGAGTGTGTGTGTTGCTTTATGGGCCATAGCATACATGTAGAGGTTAGTTGGAAACTTTTTGAAGTAGGTTCTCTCTTTCCACTGTGGGTTCTGGGGATCTAACTTGTCAGGCTTTACCCTCTGGGATATCTCTCTGGCCCTCTAACTTGTTTCTAATCTCCTCTGAGATTTCTAGCCTTTATTCTACAAAGAGAAAGTAATGAAATAATTATTCCCATATTTTTATATAGTATTCATAAGATTTTAAGTGCAACACCTAGATTCTGGGCTCCCCTAAAGCATGACAGAGGAACATGAACTGTCTCCCTGTGGTGCCTTCCCATCATTTGGTACGGAGTCCACCTTTCCCTCATTACTTCACAACTCACCCAGCGCACACCACGGCTCTCAGCTCTCCGGGCCGTGGACGCGCCTGGCATGCACGGTCTTCTGTCTGGACACAGCTGCTTCTGGATCTACTTCTCCAGTGCAGCCAGTTTCCTGACTGCTCCTCTTTTCCAGTGTTTTCTCACGTTCTAAAACAAACCTTTTGGTATTTTAATTGGGACATTATATTTATAAATGAATTCAGGGAAGAGTCACATTTTTGTTGTTAAATCTTAGCAGTCTTCTTCCTAGCGGTCTTATAAACTTTTGTGATGTTTGCACGGGGATTTCAACTGTTCTGCTGAGCTTATAACTGGGTTCTTTTCTTCATACACATCCCACCTGGTCATTGCTACTACCACAGCATACTGAGCTAGAGGATATGTGTTAGGATTTATGTGAGAAATATCCCCCACAGGCCCGAGTGTTGGAATACTTGGTCCTCAGTGGGTCTCACTGTTTTGGGAAACTGTAATCTCTGGGTGGTGGCTTCTGCTTGAAGGAAGTGGGTCTCTGGGTGGGGTGGGCCTTAGCTGTCGGCCAGCCTAACTTCCTTCATCGTCCCCAGTGTGAGTGGGCCCCACAGGCACAGCCAAAGATGCTCCTGTTGCCGCCCACCCTGTCACCATACCTCCCCGCCATAACCAATAATGTCCCCTTAAACTGTGAGCCAAAACAAATCTTTCTCCCCAAGTTACTTTGGCCAGGTATTTTATCGCAGCAAGGACAGTAATTAACACAGTCCCTTTGCTAAACACTTCTCACACTTCTCATGCTTCCTGTCTACATACTTCTAGTTCTCATACTTCCTGTCTATATACTTCCTGTCCATACTGTTTGTTAGGCTGGAGAAAAGCCCCTGCCTACCACAGCACTCTCCTGCCCTAGTGTCCTTTCCTCCAGTGCTCCCTCCCCCTGCCCGAGCTGCTCTTGGGGGGAAAGGCGGGAAAACTCAGCTCTGCCTTCTGGAGAACTCACATAGTCCACTCATGTACCTGCCCCCAGGAGTCCAGTCATAACCTTACTTGGACATATCCCTGCTCTTAGCTGACACGTCATCTCCACTAGACCCCAGACCTATGAAATCCTGCAGCCTCAGCTCCAGCTTGCTTCTCCCCCTGCCCAGTCCTGGGGGCTGGCCAGACTGCCCAGGACCAAGTCAATGAACCTGCCTCTGCCTCTGTTGGACTTTACTTTGGCTCGATCTGGTCCTATTAAACTGGCTTTTATACTTTTGATGTGGCTGATCTGGTTTATGGTGTCGATGGAGAAGCCTCACACTCTTCCAGTCTCATACATCCTGTCCACATACCTTCTGTCCTATTTCCTGTCTCCACATTTCCTGTTCTCACAGTTCTAGTCCATACACTTCCAATCCACATACATCCTGTCCTTTCGCTTCTTATCCATACACTTCTTGTCTACATACTTCCTGTCCTCAAACTTCCTGTTCACATACTTCCTCTCCTTATGCTTCCTGTCCATACACTTCCTGTTCTCACACTTCCTGTCCACATACTTCCTGTTCTCATACTTCCTGTCCACACACTTCCTGTTCTCACACTTCCTGCCCACACACTTCCTGTTCTCACACTTCCTATCGACATACTTCCTGTCTTATAATTACTGTCCACACATTTCCTGTCCTTACAGTTCCAGGCACGACACTGTCTCTTTTTGACCCAGCAACAGTTCTCCACCTTATCCCCTTTGTCTCTTGAGCAGTGAAATTATCCTAAAGAAGAACAGAGATTTATCACAGGGCTAAAGCTCAGCGGAGCCAGCATCTAGCAGAGGGCATGACACTGTGGCGCCCTCTGCCCTCACTCCTTCCAGAACTGCTGCCACATACTCCCTCCTGAGAAGCAGAAGTGTGAGGAGTTCCCATTTCCGGTCTGGATGGATGGGAGCTTCAAGGGGGAGAGAGGGAAAAAAAAAAAAAAACAACTAGGGAGAAGGCAGAAACAGTGCCTGGAGTTGGTGGTGAGTCTGAGACCTTCAGAGCAAGGTGAAGCTCTTCAGAGGCGTGACAGCAGGTGGAGGAGACATACCACCTATCGACCCCATCCTTGGCCCCACCACTCCAGGAAAGACTATATAGCCAATGATTCTCTGCAGGTGTGTGACAGTGTGTGACCCACCCACATGTGGCTGTGTACTTCTGGGGATGGTGTCCCGGAACGCATTCAGAGCCCTGCCCTTCCCTGCCTCCTGATCTGCAGCTTACACGAGGGATCGCATGGAAGCAGCTAGGTCACATCCCTCACATGTATCTACAGTCTAGGCTGTGGATGTCCAGTCGACAGTAGATGTCCACCCCACTGCCCCACTGGCTGTCACTGAGTTGGCCCTCCATGCTGGACAGGAGGGGGCGTAGGAAAACACCTTGCTCATTTAAGGGGCAACAGAAGCAGCTTTGGGTTTCTGGCTGTGACTAATGGGTTACTTCTTGCAGGAAGAGACTTGTATATTGCCACAACCTGTCACAAAGAGGCCAGATTATTGGAAGAAGGATGAGAGCCTTTGGAATACAGCCTGGGGGCGGCTCCGCGGCGCAGGCTGCCCTCAAACAGGCTGTGTAGCCAAGAATGACCGGAACTTCTGATCCTGCCTCCGGCGGATCCAGGTCAAAGTGGCCACCACCACGCCTAGTTTCTGCAATGTGGGGATGGAACCCCGAGCCTTGTGCACACCGGACAAGCACCAAGCACTCCACCAACTCAGCCACACACCCTTTCCATGTGTACTTAATGACAAGAAAGTGTTCCTCTTCTAAACACTGCTTAAAGCTAGAAGTGACTAGTCAACCAAACAACCAGTTAGTTAATCCACCGACAAACCACAAACAAATGAACGCGGCCATATCAAACGTGCGCACAGGACAGTGCTCTCCAGGTCTCCTCCTCTCTTGTCTCCTCCACTCTCTCCCATCCCCACTTCCTTTTGCCTTGTTTGTTTCCATGGTTACCATGGATTTGGTACCTAGTACCCAGGCTGCCAAACGCCACTTGGCCCTGGAACTGACCAAAGAAGCCATTGCCAGTGACCCGGCTCCACCCTACTTGGCTCCGCACCTTGATTTCTAGTCTTGGGAACTAGTGATCAGGTGTGGCATGTGTTTTGTTTGTGTGTACCTGCAACCTCCGCTGGGCCCCATGAGGCTGCCAGCCTGGCTTCCTGTTCCCCACACTACCTGACTTAGATACATGACCACTCGTTCTCAGCACACCGGCTCCACTGTTTGGGCTCTTCTTCCAGTGACTTCCTCATTCCTTCCCTCCTCGGTAGTTGTTTGTGTGTTATGTTAAGTTTTTATTAATGCCTGTCAGCTCAGTGTATCAGACAGCATGACTCAGATTACAGCTGACTGTGTCCTTAGTGGCCTGTAACCTTGTGGTTGTTCCTGGACACTGTACACATAAGTCACCTATTTAGAAGTGGGACAAGTCAACATGGAAGGCCCTCAGGAAGCGCCGGCAGAGAACACACCCCCCTCTCCGGTCATCCCAGAGTTCTCGAGAACTTTTCCGCTCTCTGAATAATTTATAATCACTTTTGTTGGAGACCGAGACACAGTCCCACCTGGACAGGCTCGAACACGCCCTGCACACCCAGCATGGGTCCGGGGCTATGCCGATGTTTGCTGAAGATAAGCCCAGGATGTTTCAGCCCACAGGACATTCCAAGCTTATCTAAAACGCGTTTTGCAAGCCCTGCCAGATCACCCTTGCCTGCTCCCCTCTGCCCCACTCCCCCTCCTCACTTCCTGCCTTTCTACAAAGTATAAATGTAACCAGTTATTTCATTAAAACAGACTTTGACAACCTTTGCAAAGTCTCGCTGTTTGTCTCTCGCCCATTATATTTCAGGTTTCGGGCTCCTCCCTCTCGAAACCAACTAGTAATCTGAGTCCCGCAGAATATGGGACACGTGGCGACCCACACGTGGGACTCGAGTGGTCGCAGACCCCTCACACGGATGAAGAGACATTCGTGTAGCACTGCATTTTGACTTTGAGGACTCTCCGTCCTCCGGTAGCTGGACCTCTAGATGAAAGTAAGTGATGAGGACTCTCCGTCGCCCGTGGAAGCTGGACCTCTAGAAGAGAGTAAGTGATTTTGCCTCCATCCCATTCAGTACATAATGGGCCAATCATAAGCAAAGAAGAAAAGTTTATTTCTCCTTTTAGTGTTCTTTCAGGGAGAAAGGAGTTAGGTAAAGAAAAAGGAAAAAAGATTTGGTAAAGTTTTTTATATTCATTGGAGATCTCTGTCCATGGGTTATATTGTACGGCCCCTCCATTCATCCCAAAATATGGACAAGGGGGTAGGGAACTTAATGCCCACTTAAGGGAAAAAAGGAAATCTCTCATTATATTAATCAAATGTCTATGCAAGTCTCTGTGGGTTAAACTGTTCTCTACATTGTGTCTGAGATTTGTGTCATGTGTGTTCCTCTGTGTTGGTTTCTGTTAAAAGTGGCCACTTCAAAGTTTTTTCATCCATATTGTGCACATAAATTGAAGCTTACTTTGGCATGCCTCTGTAAACTATATTCAAAGGCGCTACTAATTTGAACCCGGGGTTCCTAAGTTCTACAGAAAATTCTAATAATGGTTTTTTCAAAGGTTTTATTTGTTATGCTGTCAGAAATACTGGCTTTGATCTCCAAATTAAATGTGTTAAGTTACAGGTATCAGCCAGCGTGGTGGCGGCACACCTTTAATCCTAGCATTGGGATGGCAGAGGCAGGCGATCCTTTGTGAGTTCAAGGCAGCCTAGTCCTACATCGCGAGCGCTCGCAGGACAGCCTGGGGCTACAGTGGAGACCATGTCTCAAAAAAAAAAAAAAAAAAAAAAAAAAAAAAAAAAGACAGAGGGACCTCGTGGGTCTTGGAGACCATTTTGGTAAGCTAAGAATCTCTGCAAGAGGGAAATACCTTTCAAGGAAGCTCTGTTCCAGGAGGAATTGTTTGGTGATGTATGTGCATGTGTTTGTTTGACTGTGTGCTGTGGGTTGCCGTGGCTGTTGCGTTCAGTTGTGGCATGGAGAAAGTTTCGCATCTCCAAATCAGTGAAGGCATGGGCTAAGGATGAAGCAGAGGGAATTCTTCCCTGCGCTGGGGTCCTGGCTTCCGCCTTCTGGCCACAGTTGCAGGTGTGGAAGGTCACAGCAAGCTGGCATGGTTTTCCACATGCGCTTGCGTCTCCCTTTTGGAGTCTATTTTTTGCAGCCAACTATTACATACGCTTTATTCCCTAGAGCTGTTTTCTCTCCTGCTTCCTAAAGGTCTAAACGCGCTTTATGCTGCAAATGAGCTTGTAAATTCAGGCTGTGGTGGTGTCATGTAGCTGTTTGTAGATACTTTGGTTAATCTAGTCCCATGTTTGTTCTGGTGCCCCTCTTCCTTGCCTGGAAAACAGCGGATCCTCTCTTGGCCTCTGGGGGAACGGGTGGCCTACAGTATTCTGTGTTTCACTGGGAAGCATAACGTCTAGGGCAAAAGCCCAGCCCGGGGCACTGTTCATTATGTTTTAAAAGCGCAGCTTTGATTCCAATCCTCCAGAAACAGACTGTGGACCTCCACCCCTACAGTTGTAGCAATTAAGTGATTCAAAGCCTCTCAGCATTTTTAACTTAAAGTGTAAAGAATTTTTACAGGCCTTAAATTTCTAACGAAACAAACTTGGTCCGATAAATGGTCTTTTTTTAAGAAACGTTGATAAAAGTCTCTTTAATAACGTAAACTGATATTTTGGCTTAATTTAAATAGAGATTCTTTAAATAAACTGTTTAGCTTCTTATTTAAGGCCATCTTCAAGCTGTGTGTATGTTGTGAGTGAGTGTGAGTTCCCTGNAGCCCTGACACCTTCTTCTGTCTCTACAGGCGCCTTCATTCATGTGCTTGATCTCACACGGACACATACACAGAATTAAAAACAAAATCTTTCAAATGTTGGGCCAAGTTCAGAGACTTGGATTCATGCAGGGGTTCCAGGATGGCCAGGCAGGACAAGGGACCTCACGGGCTCTCCAGTCACCAACCAGCCGTGCCACTGCCCCCCCAAGGTCTGTCCTCTCTGTGTTCTCAGAGCAATGACAGGAGAGCCCTTGTCCTGGGTTGTCTTCTTAATTTTTTTTTTAATTTTATTTATTTCTATAGGTGTTGAATGTATGTCTCATGTCAGGTGTGTGCACCCGGGTTGTGCAATGGACACAGAGGTTACAGAAGAGGGTCTCGGATTCCCCTGGAACTGAGTTTCTCCTGGCATTTGGTATACAGACGGTTCTCGCCACCATGTGGTGCTAGGGATCGAACCGATGGTCTCTGCAAGAGCTCAGTGGCACTCTTAACTCTAGGCTCACTACTCCAGCCCGTCCTGGGTTGTCTTCTAAGTGGGAGCTTGTCTGGGGGGGTGGTTCTCCCACTTTGGCATCAGCCCGGGAGGGTGCCTCTTCTTGTGTTGTCTCTATATGTCAGGTGTGTCAGAGGGCCCTGGACGCTTACACAGCTGCATCTGTTTATTCTTTCCTGGAACTGTTGTTTAACTTTGCAAAATCACATTCTGCTTTCTGAGAACATAAGGCATCCAACCATTTGGTTTTTCATATCCAACTACCAGACCGCACTGTTTTTAGTTTCTTGTTTATAAATGCATATTTAGAAAACTTTAGACTTATTTTATGTGTATCTGCATATATTAAAGTGCACCTGTGTCAAGAAAGCCTGTGCAGGACAGAAGAGAGGTTGTGCAGATGGCCTTGGCTAAAGTGGCAGATGGTTTGTAGCCATGGATACGTCAGGTTCTGCAGACATTCACCCCAGGTCCTCTGCAGAGAGCTAGGAGCTAGTGTTCTTTCACCGAGCCATCTCTCCGCCCCTGTAATGCATAACAATACAGAACTGTGGTGTGTGTGTGATGTGTGTGTGTGTGTGTGTGTGTGTGGTGCTTTGCTTTTTCACTAACAGTATTTCATGGGGATCCCTCTTTGTCATTGCATAAAAACACACACTGATTCCCTGAGCTAGGTGATTTGAATTTTGAGCTAATTCCAGAAGTTGCAGTGAGATCGTGTTCAAACTATGTGTTTCATGCTTAGTGATACATCTGCTAATGCAAATTATTTTTAATGTAAAGACTTTATACTTCTAATTGCAAGTATATTGTGTGGTGTGTCATGTAGCTGCCCACTAGCAGCCAGAAGAGTGAGCTCTGATACCTTAGCGCGAGTTACAGGCTGTGTTGTGCTGCCCAACGTGGGTGCTGTGGACCAGGCCACACTTGCAAGAGCAACACACACACTTAACTGCTGCACATTCTCTCCATCACTAACGCAAATTCTTAACAGTGAGGTACTAAGTCTAGGGGGATGTGTCCTTATGCTCTTGGTGGGTATCGGCTCACAAATTATCCAACAGAATTTTGTCAATGTTTATCTCCACAGCAGTGCACCACGGACCTGCTTCCTCAGAGCTCTGCAAGCACAGCACTTTACCCTATCTCCTCTTTGTTATTCTTTTCATCAGATTGACAGGAAAGTCATGGTTTAATTTACAGTTTTCTCCTATGAGTGAGATGAAGCAGTTTTTGTGACCTATGTGAGGCCTTTCCTAGGAATTACGTGTTCATACCGTGTAAACGTCTTTATTGAGTTGTGGATTGTTTTTTTATACTTTTAAAAGAACCTTTATCTGCGGTGTGGTGCACCCCTTTATCCTAGCACTTGGAAGGCAAGGAGGGATCTTTGTGAGTTCAAGACCAAGCCTGGTCTACAGAGGGAGTTCCAGGACAGCCGGGGCTACAGTGGGCGCACCCTGGTCTCGAAAAAGACCAAAAAAATTTAAAAAAGAACCCTTAAAAAAAAGAACTTTATCCACAGATGTCTGTATCCCAGACACTCAGAAGTTGAGGGAGGGGGGTTCTTTGTGAAATGAGACCACCTTGGGAGACAGAAGTGAAAACTCGTTGAAAAAAAAAAAAAAAACAAGAAAAGGAAATGCTCTTACCCACCTAGAACTCTGTTACGATGAATGTATAATTTCTTTTTACATTGTTCAGTTTATTGCATTTGTCTGTGGTGATTTTTTTTGTAAGTAATCTTTAAGCGTTTTAATTTTGGTAATAGTCATTACTTTGTGATGTTGTGTGTGTGTGTGCAGTGTGGTATTATATGTTAGTGTGTTGAGATGAGTGTGTGTGTTGCTTTATGGGCCATAGCATACATGTGAGGTATATTGGAAACTTTTTGAATACCGGTTCTCTCTTTCCAACTGTGGTTCTGGGGATCTCACTTTCAAGGCTTCTACCTCTGGGATATCTCTCTGGCCCTCTAACTTGTTTCTAATCTCCTCTGAGATTTCTAGCCTTTATTCTACAAAGAGAAAGTAATGAAATAATTATTCCCATATTTTTATATAGTATTCATAAGATTTTAAGTGCAACACCTAGATTCTGGGCTCCCCTAAAGCATGACAGAGGAACATGAACTGTCTCCCTGTGGTGCCTTCCCATCATTTGGTACGGAGTCCACCTTTCCCTCATTACTTCACAACTCACCCAGCGCACACCACGGCTCTCAGCTCTCCGGGCCGTGGACGCGCCTGGCATGCACGGTCTTCTGTCTGGACACAGCTGCTTCTGGATCTACTTCTCCAGTGCAGCCAGTTTCCTGATGCTCTCATTTTCCAGTGTTTTCTCAGTTCTAAAACAAAAAACCTTTTGGTTATTTTAATTGGGACATTATATTTATAAATGAATTCAGGGAAGAGTCACATTTTTGTTGTTAAATCTTAGCAGTCTTCTTCCTAGCGGTCTTATAAACTTTTGTGATGTTTGCACGGGGATTTCAACTGTTCTGCTGAGCTTATAACTGGGTTCTTTCTTCATACACATCCCACCTGGTCATTGCTACTACCACAGACATACTGAGCTTAGAGGTATGTGTTAGGATTTATGTGAGAAATATCCCCCACAGGCCCGAGTGTTGGAATACTTGGTCCTCAGTGGGTCTCACTGTTTTGGGAAACTGTAATCTCTGGGTGGTGGCTTCTGCTTGAAGGAAGTGGGTCTCTGGGTGGGGTGGGCCTTAGCTGTCGGCCAGCCTAACTTCCTTCATCGTCCCCAGTGTGAGTGGGCCCCACAGGCACAGCCAAAGATGCTCCTGTTGCCGCCCACCCTGTCACCATACCTCCCCGCCATAACCAATAATGTCCCCTTAAACTGTGAGCCAAAACAAAGTCTTTCTCTCCCCAAGTTACTTGGCCAGGTATTTTATCGCAGCAAGGACAGTAATTAACACAGTCCCTTTGCTAAACACTTCTCACACTTCTCATGCTTCCTGTCTACATACTTCTAGTTCTCATACTTCCTGTCTATATACTTCCTGTCCATACTGTTTGTTAGGCTGGAGAAAAGCCCCTGCTCCACAGCACTCTCCTGCCCTAGTGTCCTTTCCTCCAGTGCTCCCTCCCCCTGCCCGAGCTGCTCTTGGGGGGAAAGGCGGGAAAACTCAGCTCTGCCTTCTGGAGAACTCACATAGTCCACTCATGTACCTGCCCCCAGGAGTCCAGTCATAACCTTACTTAGGCATCGTCCAGTCTTTAGCTGACACGTCATTCCACTAGGACCCCAGACCTATGAAATCTGCAGCCTCAGATCCAGCTTGCTTCTCCCCCTGCCCAGCTGGGGGCTGGCCCGACTGCCCGGACCAGTCACTGAACCTGCCTTGCGGCTCTGTTGGACTTTATTTGGCTCGATCGGTCCTATTAAAGGCTGGGCTTTTATACGGTTTGAGGTGGATCGGTAGGTTGCGAGGGAGAAGCCCACACTTCCCCAGTCTCATACAGCGTCCACAGTACCATGTCTGTCCTATTCTGCTCCACATTCCGTTCTCACAGTTCTAGTCCATACACTTCCAATCCACATACATCCTGTCCTTTCGCTTCTTATCCATACACTTCTTGTCTACATACTTCCTGTCCTCAAACTTCCTGTTCACATACTTCCTCTCCTTATGCTTCTTCTCACGTCCGGACATACGACGGCCATGATTCTCACAGTCTTTTCCTGCAAATTCTGTCCAATACTTCCGGTCCAACACTTCCTGGTTCTCACACTTCCATTGCCCAACACACTTCCTGTTCTCACACTTCCTATCGACATACTTCCTGTCTTATAATTACTGTCCACACATTTCCTGTCCTTACAGTTCCAGGCACGACACTGTCTCTTTTTGACCCAGCAACAGTTCTCCACCTTATCCCCTTTGTCTCTTGAGCAGTGAAATTATCCTAAAGAAGAACAGAGATTTATCACAGGGCTAAAGCTCAGCGGAGCCAGCATCTAGCAGAGGGCATGACACTGTGGCGCCCTCTGCCCTCACTCCTTCCAGAAATGCTGCCACCTACTCCCTCCTGGAAGCAGAAGTGTGAGGACGTTCCCATTTCCGCGTCTGGACTGGATGGGAGCTTTCTAGAGGGGAGGAGAGGGGAAAAAAAAAAAAAAACACACTAGGAGTAAGGCAGAAACAGTGCCTGGAGTTGGTGGTGAGTCTGAGACCTTCAGAGCAAGGTGAAGCTCTTCAGAGGCGTGACAGCAGGTGGAGGAGACATACCACCTATCGACCCCATCCTTGGCCCCACCACTCCAGGAAAGACTATATAGCCAATGATTCTCTGCAGGTGTGTGACAGTGTGTGACCCACCCACATGTGGCTGTGTACTTCTGGGGATGGTGTCCCGGAACGCATTCAGAGCCCTGCCCTTCCCTGCCTCCTGATCTGCAGCTTACACGAGGGATCGCATGGAAGCAGCTAGGTCACATCCCTCACATGTATCTACAGTCTAGGCTGTGGATGTCCAGTCGACAGTAGATGTCCACCCCACTGCCCCACTGGCTGTCACTGAGTTGGCCCTCCATGCTGGACAGGAGGGGGCGTAGGAAAACACCTTGCTCATTTAAGGGGCAACAGAAGCAGCTTTGGGTTTCTGGCTGTGACTAATGGGTTACTTCTTGCAGGAAGAGACTTGTATATTGCCACAACCTGTCACAAAGAGGCCAGATTATTGGAAGAAGGATGAGAGCCTTTGGAATACAGCCTGGGGGCGGCTCCGCGGCGCAGGCTGCCCTCAAACAGGCTGTGTAGCAGAAACTACCGGAACTTCTGATCCTGCCTCCGGCGGATCCAGGTCAAAGTGGCCACCACCACGCCTAGTTTCTGCAATGTGGGGATGGAACCCCGAGCCTTGTGCACACCGGACAAGCACCAAGCACTCCACCAACTCAGCACACACACCCTTTCCTGTGTACTAATGACAAGAAAGTGTTCCTCTTCTAAACACTGCTTAAAGCTAGAAGTGACTAGTCAACCAAACAACCAGTTAGTTAATCCACCGACAAACCACAAACAAATGAACGCGGCCATATCAAACGTGCGCACAGGACAGTGCTGCTCCAGGTCTCTCCTCCTTGTTCTCCTTCCACTCTCTCCATCCCCACTTCCTTTTGCCCTTGTTTGTTTCCATGGTTAACCATGGATTTGGTATCCTAGTACCCAGGCTGCCCAAACCCACTTGGCCTGGAAACTGACACAATAGAAGCCATTGCCAGGTGACCCGGCTCCACCCTACTTGGCTCCGCACCTGATTTCTAGTCTTGGAACTAGTGATCAGGTGTGGCATTGTTTTGTTTGTGTGTACCTGGCAACCTCCCGCTGGGCCCCATGAGGCTGCCAGCCTGGCTTCCTGTTCCCCACACTACCTGACTTAGATACATGACCACTCGTTCTCAGCACACCGGCTCCACTGTTTGGGCTCTTCTTCCAGTGACTTCCTCATTCCTTCCCTCCTCGGTAGTTGTTTGTGTGTTATGTTAAGTTTTTATTAATGCCTGTCAGCTCAGTGTATCAGACAGCATGACTCAGATTACAGCTGACTGTGTCCTTAGTGGCCTGTAACCTTGTGGTTGTTCCTGGACACTGTACACATAAGTCACCTATTTAGAAGTGGGACAAGTCAACATGGAAGGCCCTCAGGAAGCGCCGGCAGAGAACACACCCCCCTCTCCGGTCATCCCAGAGTTCTCGAGAACTTTTTGCCGCTCGCTGAATAATTTATAATCACTTTTGTTGGAGACCGAGACACATCCACCTGGACAGCACTCGAAAACACCGCCACGTGCACCCCCAGCAGTAGGACATGGGTCGGCTCACTGCTGACTTTGCTGGAAGATTACAAGCCACCAGGATGTTTCAGCCCACGGACATTCCAAGCTACTAAACGCGGGTTTTGCAAGCCCTTACAGATCCACCCTTCTCTGCTCCCTCTGCACACTCCCCTCCTCACTTCCTGCCTTGTACTACACAAGATAAATGTAACTGATTATTTCATTAAAAACAGACTTTGACAACCTTTGCAGTCTGCTCTTTTCTCTCGCCCATTATATTTCAGGTTTGGGGTCTCCCCTCTGAAACCCACTAGTACTGAGTTCCCGCAGGATACGAGAGAAGTGGCGCCCATACGTGGGACTCGAGTGGTCGCAGACCCCTCACGGATGGAGAGACATTCGAGTGGCAGCTGCATTCTGACTTTGAGGACTCTCCGTCGACTCGCGGGAGCTGACCCTCTAGATGTTTTTAAAAGGAAAAGAATGTAAGGGATGAGGACTCTCCGTCCCCCTGGAAGCTGGACCTCTAGAAGAAGTAAGTGATTTTTGCCTCCATCCCATTCAGTACATAATTGGCCACATTAAAGAGCAAGAAAAGTTTATTTTCTTCTTTTAGGTGTTCTTTCAGGGAGAAAGGAGCTAGGGTAAGAAAAAAGAGAAAAAAGATTTGGGTAAAGTTTTTTATATTCATTGGAGATCTCTGTCCTGGGTTATACTTGGACGGCCCTCATTCATCCCACATATGGGGACAAGGTGGGTAGGGAAATTAATGCCCACCTTAAGGAAAAGAGAAATCTCTCATTATATTAATCAAATTCCTGCAAGGCTCTCTGTGTGTTAACTGTTCTCTCATGTGTCTGAATTTGTTGTCATGTGTGTTCTCTGTGTGGTTTCTGTTAAAAGTGCCACTTCAAAGTTTTTTCATTCTATTATTGTGCACAAAAAAGTCATTACTTGCGGCATGCCTCTTAAAACTTTTCAACGGCCTAATTTGAACCCGGGTCCTAAGTTTCTAAAAAAAATTTAATGGTTTTCTAACAGGTTTTTTTTGTTATATGTTTTTTTTTTTTATGGTTTTTCAAATTTGTTTTAAAAGCTACCAGGCATATTCACCAGTGCGTGGTGGCGCACACTGATAATCCTAGCACTGGTGGCGATGAGCAGAGGCAGCGGATCCTTTGTTGAGTTCAAGGCCAGCCTCAGGTCTTACCAGAGCGAGCTCCAGGACAGCTGCTGCACCAGGGAGACCCTGTCCTCCAAAAAAAAAAAAAAAAAAAAAAAAGAAAAAAAAAAAAAAAAAAAAAAAAGACAAAGAGGGACCTGTGGGTCTTGGAGACCAGTTTGGTAAGCTAGAATCTCTACAAGATGGGAAATTACACTTTCAAGGAAGCTATGTTCCAGGAGGAATTGTTTTGTGATGTATGGCATGTGTTTGTTGACTGTGTGCTGTGGTTTGCCGTGGCTGTTGCGTTTCAAGTTGCGGCATGGAGAAAGTTTAGCATCTCCAAATCAGTGAAGGCATGGGCTAAGGATGAACGCAGAGGGAATTCTTGCCCTGCAGCCTGGGGTCCTGGCTCTCGCCTTCTGGCCACAGTTCAGGTGTGGAAGGTCACAGGGGCCGGAAGGACAGGCATGCCCGTGGAGCATTTTGCAGCAAGCATTCCATAGAGGTGTTCCTAAAGGCTAAAGGCTTTATGCTGCAAATTGAGCTTGTAAATTCTAGGCTTGGTGGTGGTCATGTAGCTGTTTGTAGATACTCTGGTTAATCTAGTCCAATGTTTGTTCTGTGCCCCTCTCCTGCTCTGGAAACAGCGGATGGCTGGTGGGGGAAGGGCTGGCCTTACAGTATTCTGTGTTTCACTGGGAAGCATAAAGTCTAGGGCAAAAGCCCAGCCCGGGGCAGTGTTTGTTCATTGTGTTTTAAAGGTGCAGCTTTGATTCCAATCCTCCAGAGACAGACTGTGGACCTCCACCCTACCAAGTTGTATCAATTAAGTGATTCAAATCCATCTCAGCATGTTTAACTTAAAGTCTAGAAGAATTTACAGGCCTTGAAGTTCTAACAAAACAGACTTGGTCCGATAAATTGTCTTTTTTTAAGAAACATTGGTAGAAGTCTCTTTAACAACGTAAATTGATATTTTGGCTTAATTTAAATAAGAAATTCTTTAAATAAAACTGTTTTATGCTTCTTTAGGCCCATCTTCAAGCTGTGTGTATGTGTGAGTGAGTGTGAGTTCCTGCTTTCAATTCATTATAGTACTACAGGTTTAAATCTATTTAGCTAACTATAAACAAAAATAGATTCGATTCATAGAAAATGCTTGCTTTATACCCCTTAGTGTTAATAATTTTTAATTGGGTTTATAGTATGCATATTATTCAGTTTAATGATAGATTGTTGTTGATTATTAGTAGTAATTGTTATTAATAGTTATAGTTATTGTTATTAAATATAATTATTGATAATAAAAAATATTCAGTCTAATGGTAACTTGTTCATTGTTGGCTGCTATTTTGAACATTATTATTCATAATTATTGTTGTGACTAATAATGGTTAATGGTAATTATTGATAATTAATAATAATTAATAATGGTTATAATTGTTGTGATTATGAATAATTATTATTCTTCCAAAGTCCTTAATAGCAAGACAAGATGGATCATTTCAAGACTACAAACGACTTTGGCCTGTCTACTTTGGGGAATCCTCAATCTTTAGATTTATAAATAATATAGGGTCAGTTAGGCCTAACAGAAGGACAGCTTAGGAGTAATTGACCAGAAGGGACAGGATAGGGAAAGAATAGTAAACTTTAGGTATAGTTCATTAAAGGCAAGTGGTTGCAAATGGGCCTAAGAGGTGGCATACGGATCTCAGCTGTTTTATGAGTTACTAGGACATTTATTCTAATTATGTAAAAATAACCCTATAACAGATTATAAAAATTTCATGTTTTTCATTGGACATCAAACGATATGGCTTTCTTCTCTTACAGGTCAACCTAACAAATCTTTCTTATGTATGTATGTGCGTATGTATGTATGTGCGCACACACGTGTGTATGGATGAGTGTACTTTTGTGTTCTAAGTATATTATGTTAACAGACATGATCATATAAGAACATTGCCTCTAAGTTGGAACTGGCCCTTCCATCTTAAGACGCAAATTTATATTAAACAGCCAAAACATGGTTCGATTTCAACAAAGGTTATGGGTTATCTATCAAGGAATTTGGAATAATGAATCTACACTGGTTACACTCTTTCAACACCTAAAACAAAGATGCAAGCAGGTTTTCAGTGTATTAAAGTGTTAATAAGTTTTTGGATGTTTAAAAATAAAAAATAAAAAGGTGTATAAAAAATTAATCAAGATGGTAATGATGGTAACAACTTCTCATGGGACATATCTAGCCAATCTTTAATTGATCGATGGGCATAATAACTATAAAAAATATATATTTTATTAAGAGCTAGATATTAAAAAAATCTTTAAAGTAGGTTTTCATGCCAGGCCTAGGAAAGGCCAAGAACTTAAAAAAAGACAGCTATTATAATCCACCTTGTAAGGTTTACAGTTTAATATGGTAATGCATTTAAACTAATTAAAAATATAAGATGTTAATTGCTTTATTTGTAATCTGTGTTGAATTTCCAACAATGGCTTTGGGATTAAGGCACACAGATGGTCTCTGTATTTTTCTGTGTTATACAGTATCACCTTGTAACATTTTTCCTTTACTTGTAAGATAATTTAAAGAAATTAAGTCTGAGTTCACTTCCCAAATAAGCATACAGTCAAGGATAAACAGTTTGGTAATATTTGATGAAAACTTACACCTTGGTTCCTGTTTATGGGTATTTGTAATACAATTTGTCATCTATTGATCAAAAAGGAGGGGGTGGTATAATATTCCCTCTTTATCCAAACTTTTTGATAAATTTTAATTTTAAAATTTAAAGCCAAACAATGGGAGGGATGATTTGTATTTTCCCACAGGTAAAACACCAACCTAAATGTCTGAAAATGACAATCTTTTGGCTGTGAAGGAGGACTGAAATGCCAGCAGAGAGGCTTGACCCATCTGAACATTGAAAGAGAAAAAAACCTCAGATTGCCTGAGTCACCGGACATTGAACATTTCTCTAAAATTCTGTTTGGGATAAGATGTGGTCTGATAAAGTTTACCTTCCAGATGCTGAGAAACCTTTCTCCTCTCACCTTTATATGGAAAGGGAAAAAATGTGATGGTAGGTGGAGTCATTCCCCAACTGTAAATTGGAAACACAATGCTATATGGTAAATGCTTTATAGACAGGTGTGACTGCCTTCTTTGTGATTGATTGATAGACATACAACTGTACAAGGATGGTTCTCTATCTGAAGCTAAATATGAGTATTGTAAGGGTACAAATTGAGCACAATAGTTTCTTTAATCAGGAGGAGAGCTCTGTGTCCGCAATGGATTGTTCTGCCAAGGAGATGTTGGCGGGATCCAAGCCCCCAAATTATAAAGGCCTTTTGCCTGTCAAAAAAAATGGGATCTCAACAAGGAGAGGAGAAAGGTGGTAAGTCCCTCTTGTCGAAAACCTGGTGTGAGTTGTAAGCATGAAAAAATATTTTTGAGACATCACTGCTAATGTACAATTGGCCTCTTTTTTTAAAATGCCAGAGAGCGTTACCAAAGGCCACTAAGTGTGACAAAGCAGGGATTATTGGTCTCCTTGAGTCAAGCAAGACTCCTCTGTCTAGTATCAGCTACCACCTCAAATGCCTGGAGATTTTGTGCAAAGTGGGCAGCCAAGTGCATTAATATCCCAAAATTTTTGGCTATTAGCTCTCTCCTTGGAGGAATAATTCATGGCTGATGCATAATGCTTAGTCCTCTAGTGGTAGGAGATTATATGAGCCACAATAGAAAAACTTGTCATCTTTATAGGAAAATACCAGCTTATGGATTAACATTACCATCCAAATCTGTGTCTATGCTCACAGCTAGCTTGCCATAATAATATTGTTTAAAGCCTGTACATTCTAATTGCTTGTGTCTTTGTAGTAGATATTAAAAAAGGATCCTCTGATAAGCTGTCAACCCCATTGAAGGGAAACAACCTGGCTGGAGTCAAAAATGACATCTCCAAAGAAAACGCTGCTTTGCTTCTCACACACCTGTAACCCTCTCCCAACCTAGGGAAACAACTGCGGCGAGAAGAGGAGGCATGATCGGTAATTTAAGGGCTGGGAGAGGACTGGTGGTGATTGTGAGACTCACAAATATCGGACTGGACTCTTAATTGATTTAACATGCTTGTGCATACAGCTTCTCCAATTGGACTATGGGAACACTGGGTTGTTCAAAATATAACAGAGATACTTAGCCTAAGACAGACTCTCTTTTTGTAAAGTAAATAAAATAGGGGACATGTTGGAGACCGAGACAAAGTCCCACCTGGCAGGCCCGACCATGCCTGCTCGCCCAGCATGGGTCCGGGGCTATGCTAATGTTTGCTGAAGTAAGCCTCAGGATGTTCACAACCACAGGACATTCCAAGCTTATCTAAACACGTTTTGCAAGCTTGCCAGATCACCCTTGCCTGCTCCCCTCTGCCCCCACTCCCTCTCCTCACTTCCTGCCTTCTTTTTTTTTTTTTTAATTTTTTTAAAAATAATTTTATTTATTCTGTATGTGTATGAATTGTACTGTTCTGCATGCAAGTTTTGTGCAACCCGTGTCGTGCAATGCCTCGGAGGTTCAGAAGAAGACGGTCTCGGATTCCCCTGGGAACCTGAGTTCTCCTGGAATTGAGTTTCAGACGGTTCTGGGCACGCCATGGGGTGCTGGGGTCGAAACCCCGGGTCCTCTGTAAGAGCGGTCGGGTGCTCTTAACCGTAGCCATCTCTCCAGCCCCCACTTCCTGGCTTTCTACAAAGTATAAATGTAACCATTTATTTCATTTAAAACAGATCTTTGACAACCTTTGCAAAGTCTTGCTCTTTTCTCTTGCCCCTTATATTTCAGGTTTGGGGTCTCCCCTCGAACCCACTAGTAACTGAGTCCCGCAGGATACGGGACAACTTTAGTCTTCTCTATCTGTGTGGATATTGTTTTCTGTTTTAGTGATAAGGGCCCTGCTTCTCAGAGAACAGAGATAACTGAGGCCTCAGAAGAAATGCAAGGGAGCTGGAGCAGAAGGCCAGGCTGGAGCGTGGCAAGCAGTGTGTGCTGTGTGCTGCGAGACGTTTGAGTGTGCATGTGCTGGAGAGTGCTTGGTGCATGTGTGGAGACGTGCAAGTGGTTTTGTGTGTGCCTGGAGACGGCAGTGAGGTTGTGTGTTGTGCTGGAGATGCATGTGTGCTTTCTGGAGATGCAAGTGTGTGCGTTGTGCCTGGAGACATGCAAGTGTGTGCGTGTGCCTGGAGACGTGCAAGTGTAAGTGTGTGTGTGTGTGTGGTGCCTGGAGACATGCAAGTGTAAGTGTGTGTGTGTGCCTGGAGACGTGCAAGTGTAAGTGTGTGTGTGTGTGCCTGGAGACGTGCAAGTGTAAGTGTGTGTGTGTGTGGCCTGGAGACGTGCAAGTGTAAGTGTGTGTGTGTGTGCCTGGGACTGCAAGTGTAAGGGTGGTTGTGTGCCTGGGAGACTTGAAGTGTAAGTGTGTGTGTGTGTGGGCCTGTGCGAAGCAAAACGTGTGTGTGTGCCTGGAGATGTGCAAGTGTGTGCGTGTGCCTGGAGACGTGCAAGTGTAAGGTGTTTGTGTGTGTGTGTGCGTGTGCCTGGAGACGTGCAAGTGTAAGTGTGTGTGTGTGTGTGTGCGTGTGCCTGGAGATGTGCAAGTGTGTGCGTGTGCCTGGAGACGTGCAAGTGTGTGCGTGTGCCTGGAGACATGCAAGTGTAAGTGTGTCTGGAGACATGCAGGTAAGTGTGTGTGTGGTGTGTGAGTGTTGTGCTGTATATGTGTGTATATGTTGTGTGCCAATGGTGTGCAAGTGTGTGTCGTGTGTGTGTGTGGCTGGAGATGTGCAATGGTGTGTGTGTGGCTGGGAATGCAGTGTGTGCTGGTGTGTGCCGTGTGCCTGGAGACATGCAAAGTGTGTGTGTGTGTCTGGAGACATGCAAAGTTGTAAGTGTGTGTGTGTGTGTGCGTGTGTGGCTGGAGGACCTTGCAAATGTGTGGTGTGGTGCCTGGGAGACGTGGCAAGTGTAAAGTGTGTGTGTGTGCGTGTGCTGGGTAGACATGAATGTGTGTGTGTGTTGTGCTGCTGGAGATGTGCAAGTGTGTGTGTGTGTTGTGTGCCGTAGTTGTGTGTGCGGTGTGCCTGGAGATGTGCAAGTGTGTGTGTGTGTGTGTGTGGCGTGTGCCTGGGAGACAGCAATTGTGTGTGTGTGCCTGGAGCGTGTAAGTGTAATTGTGTGTGTGCGTGTGCCTGGAGACATGCAAGGGTGTGCGTGTGCTGGAGACATGCAAGTGTGTGTGTGTGCCTGGAGACGTGCAAGTGTGTGCGTGTGCCTGGAGACGTGCAAGTGTAAGTGTGTGTGTGTGTGTGCTGTGACGTGCAATGTGTGTTGTGTGTGTGTGCATGTTGCCTGGGACATGCATGGGTGTGTGTGTGTGTGCTGTGCTGGAGCTGCAGTTGTGTGCCTGGAGACATGCAAAGTGTGTGTGTGTGTGCCTGGAGACATGCAAGTGTGTGTGTGTGCCTGGAGATGTGCAAGTTGTGTGTGTGTGTGTGCCTGGAGACATGCAAGTGTGTGTGTGTGTGTGTGTGTGTGTGTGTGCCTGGAGACATGCAAGTGTGTGTGTGGGGGGGGTGCCTGCTGGAGACGTGCAAGTGTGTGTGTGTGTGGGCGTGTGTCGGGGTGCCTGGTAGTTGCTGCCGCTCCAGAAGCCTGCGCTCCCCACCTCCAAGCTGGGTCAGGGTCTAAGAAGTTTCCTCAGGGAGCTGCGGCTCTTGCAGTAGAGTCTGCCTCAAAGCTCAGGAATGGCTTTTCCAACACAGCTGGGAGCCCTGCCATACCGTATCACTCCAGCATTATGACAGGTGGCTTGTTTCAAGATGGTGTCAACAATGTTCTTGCTCTACTGTGAGATAAATTTTCCACCAACAGGTGAAGTTCATGTCCTCCTGCCATTTGTGATCAAGCAGGCTGCTCTGATGTAGAGAAGGGCAGAAGTGACCTTACACAACTTCTTGGGCTAGGTTTTATGAGTGACAGTGCCTCTGCTGAGTCCACTGGGACCAATGAGTCACTATGAACACTGTGTGAGTGGCCAGACCAGCATGCAGGGAGGAAGCCCCCTCCTCCCAAGCAGCCATGTGGAGAGTCAGTGGACAGTCCCAGGTAGGACAGTGAGGGACAGAGAGTACAGGAACATGCCTTGCTGATGGACACCCCAGGCAGTTACAGTCCTGGCTCAGGTGGGGGGCGGGGTTGGCACCCCCATTCCCATACCAACAAAAGGGCTGTTTACATTCTGTAGTTTCAGGGTAGCTTGTTAAACAGCTACACTGACAGGAGCAGATGTTCAATCTCAGATTCAAGACAGGGAGAGATGTGAGCAGGAATTTAAGACCATAAATGCACAAAATCCTGAAGTCTCCTCTTCCAGGACTCTGTGAACACGTAGTTCAAGAAAGCTTGAAAATCCAGCCACTGTAAATGTGGAATTGAAAAACCTTCTTTTTAAAAATTTATTTAACACATTAGCATATGCATAATGGCTCTCAGTAGGACACTTCATGCATATTCACCTCCTTTACAGTCTCCAGTTCTCCCAATTCTGCTGATCCTCCACCTCTTCTCAGCTACTTCCCCTTCCTTCCTTCCTCTCTTCCTCCCCTCCCTCCCTCCCTCCTTCCCTCCCTCCCTTCTTTCTTTTCCTTCCTCCTTTTCCTCTCTCCTCCACCCCTTCTTGTCTTAGCTCCCCTATGAATTCACATTAGGGTTACTTACAGGAACCTGAGCTCTTTAACCATAGCTTCTGAAAACAAAAAGCCTCTGGGTTCCTCAGCAACCATGCACTGCCCACGGCTCCTCAGGAAGGGGTGCAGCCCCGTGTGCCTCGCCTTCAGATATCGCTATCTAAGGAGGTGGGTATCTTTGTGGGCCTTTCTGCCCTCAGTACATGGCCTCAGGAAGGGATACTGACAAGCTTGATCTTGGTCAGGTCCTGGGTGGATAATCACAGCTGCTTGTGAGATCAAGAGACGAATGGCCACATCACGTTTTGGAAGACAGCATTCTGGGATTGAACCTTTTGAGAACTGGCATTACTAACTTACAGGGCACAAGGGACATCCCTGTCCCAGACTCTACTAATTTCAAATTACAATAATAGTAATAGCAAAAAGATGTCTGAGAATCAAAAACTTCTAACCCTGTTTTAATTTAGTTTTTTTTTTTTTTTTTGGTCTTTTCGAGACAGAGTCTCCCTGTAGCCCCAGCTGGCCTGGAACTCACTCTGTAGACCAGGCTGGCGTTGAACTCACAAAGATGTGCCTGCCTCTGCCTCCCGAGTGCTGGGATTAAAGGTGTGAACCACCACACCCTGGCAATTTAATTTTTTTTTAACCACTGAAAAGCTGGTGCATCCATGGGCTACTCTGGGCAGCAGAGGACCAGCCTGCTGCATGCTGTTGCACTGCCTTGGAGAGTGCCCTCAGTGTGCCCTCTGACTGTGAGCATTTGGAGTACAAACTGCCAGGCTATAGGTTGGCCATGGTGCCAGGCACTGGGGAGACAAAGGAGGGTAAGACAGGAGGTACCCCTGGTCTTTTTGTCCAGACACTGCTTAAAAATATTGTGTATATATTATATAGTCAGAATGAAAATAAACCCTCATGGTAGCTGTAGGGTAATGGGGAGATGTGTGGTTATAGTTATATATATGGTGGGTAGTTTTTGTCAACTTGGCACAAACTAGAGTCACCTGGGATGAGGAACCCTCGATTGAGAAATTTCCTCCATTGGACTGGCCCATGGCAACGTCTACGGCACACTTTGTGGATGGTCGGTTGATGTAGAAGTGCCCAGCCTGGCCACTGTGGGCAGTGGTATCTGGTTTGTAAAAGAAAGGCAGCTTAGAGAACCAGAGAGAAGCAAGCCCCTCACTGCTTCAGCTCCTGCCCCCACGATCCTGCCTTGAGCTCCTGTCCTGGCTTTCCTTGAGGATGGACTACGAGCTTAAGCAAACCCTTTCCTCCCCAAGTTGGTTTCCCTCAGTGTTCTGTCACAGCAACAGAAACCAAACCAGGACACGGTGCACCCAGACACGGCCTGTGTGGCAGTCAGAGGACAAAACTCGGGTGTCGAAACTCAGGTGTCTTCCTTCTACCTTTTGTTTGAGATATGGTCTCACATTGGCCAGGGACTTTGCCAAGTGGACCAGGCTAGTTGCCAGGGAGCTGCCAGGTATCTCCCCTTCCCACTTCCGCGTCACTGGAATTGCAAGTGTAAGCCACTGTGCCTGGCCTTTACGTGGGCACTGGGAATCTGATATCTGGTCCTCATACTGGCAGGGCAAGCTTTTTTTTTTTTAACATTTTATTATTTTTATTTTATGTATGAAGATGCAATGCCCACAGAGGTCAGAAGAGGGCTTGGGATGCCCTGGAACTGGAATTACAGACAGCTGTTAGCTGTCATGTAGATGCTGAGAATCAAACCCAGATCTTCTGTAAGAGCAGCCAGTGATTTTTAACTTCTGAGCCATCGCTCTAGCTCCACAGGACAAGTTTTCTTTTTTAAAGGGCTGTGAGGATATCTAAGTGCATACCGGAGGACGTGGGCTTTCTAGTGGACTCTAATTTGGACCCTGTTCATTTGTATGATTGATGCTTGCTGCCTGTCAAACTCTCTCATTCAGAAGTGCAGTCCTGAGTCATGCTGTTGGCAGACAGGAGTATTGTAGCCCTGGTGTTACACTGTCTCTCTAAGCCGAGGGATCTCTTGTATGCAGCCAGCGTGGCAGGATGAGGGCGGACCATGCCTGGCTGCCTCTTATCTACTGTGGTGGTTGTATTAGTTATTTTTCTTGTCACTGTGACAAAATACCTGACGGAAGCAACTTAAAGGGGAGAGAAAATTTTGGTTCAAGGTTTCAGAAGGATTCAGTCCAACATGGTGGAGTTTATGGTGGTGGCAACACGCTAGGAGGCTCTTCACGTGTCGGGGGATCAGAAGGCAGAGTGCTGCACTAGAACCAGAAGCAGGTATAATCTTCAGCTCCCACGGCTCCTAGTGAGCCACTTCCTCCAGCCAGGTCCCACACCCACAAAGGTTCCACAAGCTCCCAAAACAGTGACCCAGCTAGAGACCAAATGTTAACAGCAAATGAGCGCATGGAGAACAGCTCACATTCAAACCACAGCAGTTCCCAGATGTCCCTGGAGAGCAGTGGCTTGGCCCAGGTTAGAGATGGAGGTAGGATGAAGTCCCTGGCTCGCAGGCCCTCCCTTGAGTAGACTCCCATTGTGGATGGGGAACAGGGATCTTGGCTGCCAAGTGTTCCACTCCCTGCCTCAGTAGGATCTATTTCCCAAAGTCAAAGGGGACAACACTGTTGTCTTGCTTAGGATTCCTGAGGTTTGGTCTGGAAACCTAGATATCTCCCTTACTACCCCATCTTAAGAGAAAATATATTATACCCCGCATATCTCTGAAAAGAAGTCTCCACGGGCTGGAGAGATGGCCTAGCGGTTAGGAGCGCCGACCGCTCTTACAGAGGACCCGGGTTCGATCCCCAGCACCCACATGGCAGCCAAGAACAGTCTGAAACTCCAATTCCAGGAGAACTCCAGTTCCAGGGGAATCCGACACCCTCTTCTGACCTCCGTGGCATTGCACGACACGGGTGCACAGACCTGCATGCAGACAGTACACTCATACACATAAAGAAATAAATAAATAAAAATTAAAAAAAAAAGAAGTCTCCACAATGCACATGGACACGGGCCTCCTCAGCTTACCCCATCAATTCTCTCTGCTGGGGACATGGAAGGGAGCACCCTCACCATGACACACAGAGCTCTTTGAATGAAGCTTAAACATATCAAGATCCATTCAACTTTAATCAAATCAAATGCTTAGAAAGAGCTGGGCGATGGCTTAGAAGGCACGGTGCTGGCTGTGCAAGCACGAGGACATGAGTTCAGATCCCCAAACCCACAGAAAAGGTCAGGCAAGACAACGTGGGCTGTAATCCCAGCCCCAGGAAGGCAGGAGGATCCCCAGGGGCTCATGGGTCAGCCAGGCTAGCCTAGTCAGTGAGTTCCAGGTTCTGTGAGAGATCCTGCCTCAGTGGGGAGGAACTGAAGAAGACATTTGATGTTGACCTCTGGTGTCCACACAACACACACACACACACACACACACACACACACACACACACAAATGCAGTTGGCCAGCATCTGACAGACTACCTTCATTCCCTATTACCACTCTCTTGGTGAAATACTTAAAAATTTCCCTTCTGTTGTTCCCCCAGAGAAGAATCTACTGAGAGAATGCTGTATGAAGGTTCTACTGAGAGGATGCTGTATGAAGGTTCTACTGAGAGGATGCTGTATGACATTTCTGAGAGGATGCTGTATAAAGGTTCTAATAATGTGTTTCTGCATCGAGGGAGCTTTAATTTTTCTGGTGCTTTTAATTTCTTTTATGTTATAAATTAATAATGCATGCATGATCGAGAGGATCTCATTAAATGTAAGTGTCAGAAAATCAGGCACTTAGGAAGGAATTGCATGAAGTGAACCTGGCGCAATCCTCAATGTTACATTAAGCACATAAATCTTACTTGTTTTCTCTTCATAAAACAGGATGCAGCCGAGGAGGTAAATGTGATTACTATAATTCTATTTTAAAAGGTCCAGGAAGCCCGAGAATAGAATCTGCAGAGATACCAGCTAAGGGAGCCTGTTCTGGACAGTCACATCGTCTGTCTTCCATGACCACTCAACTAGACGGTGCTGAGGTTTTTGCAGGGCCACAAAGCTAATACGCACTGTGAGCAGCTAAGAGCTCTCCATGGCCAAGTTCACAGGCTCCGACACAGGGAACTATCTCAAAGAAAGAGTCTCATAACACCATGGGAAATGTCTGAGACACCTAGGACAAGAAGGGTGGCAGGGAGAAAGCAGGAGGCAGGACCTGCCCAGAGACCCTCGGCTGGGGACTTGCCCTCCTCAGCTTTCAAGACCAGATCTGCAGTGGGCTGGGGCTCAGCTGGAGAAATGACTGACCGTGAGGCCCCCACCCCCTGCTCTGGATCAAGCATAAGAAGACAGAATTGTGCTTTGGGGACAGATCACTGAGTGCCTAGCCAAGACGTGCTGGCTGCATAGCAGGATGTGGTTGGGTTTTGCTTGGAAGCTCAGCTATAGCAGTTCGAGTGATCACTTTCCTTGGCCTTCTTATCCTTTTGTTGAAGAAAGCTACGGAGAAGGCAATACGATGAAGTGACCAGAGGAAAAATTCAAGTGGAGACAAGCCCCCCCCCCCTGTGGCTCATCTGGAAAAGAAATAGTCAAAGACGTACATACATCATGTGTGTTGCAGAGATGGCTCAGTCATAAAGCGCTTGTCTTGCAAGGATAGGGGCCTGAGCTTGAACTCCCAGAACACACATTTCTTTAAGCTGGGTGCGGTGGCACATGCTTATAATCCAAGCGTTGGGGAAGCAGAGCCAGGCAGACCCCTGGGGCTCACTTGCCAGCTAGTGAAGCCTACTGGGCGAGTTCCAGGCCAGTGAGAGACCTGTCTCAAAACATAAAGTAGAGAGCAGTTGAGGAAGATACCTGATGTTAACCTTTGGTCTCCACCCTGCTGCCATCCCAGAGAGAGAGAGAGAGAGAGAGAGAGAGAGAGAGAGAGAGAACATGTACATACTTTTATGTATACCAACATATACACACACATATATCCATGCATATACACAGAGTACATGCAAACTCCTCAATGTGTAGTTACACACACACACACACACACACACACGTAAATACATCATGAGTATAAAGACCTTAAGGGGAGACACTGTCACTGACCTATACCCACCATCAAAGGACCCACTGTCACAAGGCATTGTTGGAGAGTTGGCTCTAGGGGAGCGATTTGCACCCCAAACTTGAAAGAGGCGCTCTGCTCTCACCCCATTTTCAGTAGGAGAAAACTGAAACTGCAGCCCCACCTAGAGCTGAGATGCGATGTGGATGTTCCCGCAGACTACAAGCTGCAGACAGGAGAACCTGACCAGACCCCTTAAGCCTGGGCCCCCCCACTCGGGTCCTCCCCTAAGCCTGGGCCCCCCTCCCCACTCGGGTCCTCCCCTAAGCCTGGGCCCCTCACCACTTGGGTCCCCCCATAAGCCTGGCCACCCCACTCGGGTCCTCCCCTAAGCCTGGGCCCCCCCCCACTCGAGTCCCCCCCTAAGCCTGGCCTCCCCCCACTCGGGTCCTCCCCTAAGCCTGGCCCCCCCCACTCGGGTCCTCCCCTAAGCCTGGGCCCCCTCCACTCGGGTCCTCCCCTAAGCCTGGCCCCCTCCACTAGGGTCCTCCCCTAAGCCTGGGCCCCCTCCACTCGGGTCCTCCCCTAAGCCTGGCCCCCTCCACTCGGGTCCTCCCCTAACCCTGGCCCTCCCCCACTCGGATCCTCCCCTAAGCCTGGCCCCCCACCACTCAGGTCCTCCCCTAACCCTGGCCCCCCCCCACCCGGGTCCTCCCCTAAGCCTGGCCCCCTCCACTCGGGTCCTCCCCTAACCCTGGCCCTCCCCCACTCGGGTCCTCCCCTAAGCCTGGGCCCCCCCCACTCGGGTCCCCCCCTAAGCCTGGCCCCCTCCACTCGGGTCCTCCCCTAAGCCTGGCCCTCCCCCACTTGGGTCCTCCCCTAAGCCTGGGCCCCCCCCACTCGGGTCCCCCCCTAAGCCTGGCCCCCTCCACTCAGGTCCTGGCTTTCTGTAGCCCTGGAGCCAGGAGCCAGTGGTGGCAACAAAAAGGACGCATGCTCTGAGGGGCACTGCAGTGTCCTTTCCGTTCCAGCCTACCTGGGATTGTATAGAGCACAGGCTGAGGCAGGGGCCATTGAAGAATGTTAGAAGAATGCATCTGCTCTGCCATCTGCACAGAGCACATTTCCCCCATTTTTTAGCTTTCACAAAATAAAAAGCATGTCAGGAGCTCAACAGGACTCGTTTTCTAGGCAAATGAATCACCCCACGTTTCTGTCTCTCAGATCACATTCTAGAATGATACAGCAGTGACATGTGCACAGCACTTCTCCCCCTTCCATGTCAAAACTTGTCTCAAGGTTCTTCTCTACCAAGAAATGCTTCTCACCACAGCGCTGTGAAATAATGACATGAAACAATATTGCCACCCCTGCCATGGGCTCCATACCAGCTCCATGGCTTTTCTGAACTGAATCTTTATAAGGAGAAAGACTTAGTCACCTGGTGTTTCATATCATCACCATCATCATCACCATCATTATCATCATCACCACAATCACCATCATTATTACCATCATTACCACATCACCATCATCACCATTATCATCACCACCACCATCACCATCATCATCACCACCATCACCATCACCACCACCACCACCACCATCGCCATCGCCATCGCCATTACCATCACCATCACCATCATCACCATCATCATCACCATCACCATCATCACCATCATCACCACCATCACCATCATCATCATCACCACCACCATCACCATCATCATGACCATCACCATCATCATCACCATCACCATCATCATGACCATCACCATCATCATGACCATCATCATCACCATCACCATCATCATCACCATCACCATCATCATCACCATCACCATCATCATCACAATCATCATCACCATCACCATCATCATCACCATCACCATCATCATCACCATCACCATCATCATCACCATCACCATCATCATGACCATCATCATCACCATCACCATCATCACCATCACCATCATCATGACCATCATCATCACCATCACCATCATCATCACCATCACCATCATCATGACCATCATCATCACCATCACCATCATCACCATCACCATCACCATCACCATCACCATCACCATCACCATCACCATCACCATGATGACCTGGAAAGTACAAGGATTACAGTTTGCTTGACTTTTGGGATCCACATTTGAAGTCTCACAGATGGATAGAAAACCCCTGAACCAATCACAGCCTGGTGCTTTATACAGTGTTCGGTTCAAACATGAGCCACAGGAACTGTGGTAGCCAGAGGACAGCACCCAATTCCAACAGAAACCTCAGAAGCAGGCAGCAGCATCTTCACTTTTCAGATAAGAGCTGATGCTTGGAGCTGTTAGCTGACTTAACTATGATCACAAGGACAAATAAACACAGAGCTGACTTTCAATCCAAGGCATCTAATGGTAAGCCCATATTCTTGCTACTCACTGCAATGTCCAGAGCAAAGACTAGTAGGTGTGCCACCCTGTCTCTCCATCTTGCCCAAGCACTGACCCAGGCTCCTTCCTGTGAAGAAAGGCAGCATCTGTCCACCTCTTTCTTAGAAGTATTTATGAAGAAGTTTGGGGCTGCTAGGAACAAGGGGTCCCATGCTCCTTCTCTGAACCTGCGATACCTTTTATAATATGAACAAATTGAATCAGAGGATTCTGCAAGTCCCTTTATGATCTTTCTGTCTCTGAGCAGTTTTTGTTGGTGGTGGTGGTATTGAATGTGATGAGACTTTAAGGTTTACCAGTCAGCTGGTTCACCAGTCTTGACTCTGTGACTAAACATCAAAGAGAAGGTGAGAAATGGCTCAGCATTAACCAGGACGCAGCAGCCTGCCAACCTGTATGCTCATGCAGTCTCTGCACCTGTTGTGTCCTGACCCACAAGCCCTCATCATTTGGCATACGCAGATGCTGAGTGCTCATCAAAATTCATGAGTAATTGGTACCCCTTTGGGGGAAGCTAGCAGTATGTGTATATGCCTGTGTGCATGTGCATGTGTGCGTGTGCGTGTGTGTGTGTGTGCGCGTGTGTGTGTGTGTGCAGACACAGGTGCACATGTGTGTATGTGGTAGAAGTCAGCCTCTAGTGTTACCCCCTCAGATGTATCCACCTTGTTTTTTTGAGACAGTGTCTCTTGCTGGCTTAGAACTCGCTAGGCTGGCCAGTAAGCCCCAGGGATTGGCCTGTCTCTGCTCTCTGGCACTGTGATTACCAGTGCCTACCACCACACCCAGGTTTTTACATGGGTGCTGGGTCTAGAGCTCAGGCAAGCACTTTACTGACAGAGATATCTCCCTACCCCGAGAAGCTAGCCTTTCTTGCCACTCACCTACTTTGTAAGTCCCTGCTACACTAACCTTGCAAATTTCATGGGGACCTTGGCACTTTGTGTTCGAACATCAGTGAGCCTCTTCCTAAGAATTCCAGCCAGGGGCATATTAACAGCACACCCTAGTCTGCCCAAGTCATAGTTACACTGCTATAACAGTTAGTCAACCAGCTTTCATTGTAGACCCACACCTTAAACACTGGAACTGACTCCTGCCAAATCTCCATACATCAGCACTGCCAGATGACACAGGTCCTGAAAGGTTAAAGCGGATCACTTTCTCAACCTGTTGAACTGGAGGCCCATTCCTGCTAAGTGTTCTAGGATTAACCTGAGATAATGGGGAGGAGGGGCAGCTGAAATGCAGAGAACAGAATGGCAGCCAGTGCTGCAGTTCTGCCTTGCCCCGGGGCAGCCAGAGACTCCTCCTAGAAAGCAATGCTCTGGAACTGTCTGTGGGGTGTTCAGTTCCCCACATTCAAATTCACTGAATCCAGCAGCTGTTTACTGGGGTCAGATGCTGGAAGGCACCCAATGAGCTCGGCCAGGAGCACTGGTGACAGGATGGAGGACAAGACCCTACAGGGGAGGGTGACAGGGCACACACATGATGCAAAATACATCCTTGGATAGTTGAAGCACCACCCTAAAACAGGGAGAGATGCTAGGAACCCGCATGGCCACACGACCTCACTTCCTCCTCTGCCTATACTGCGACACACTGTAAACGCATTTAGACATGGGACACTGACTGCCTGCATGTGTGTGCATGCTTGCTTGTGTGTGTGTTTATGTATACATGCATTTGTGTGTGTCTGCGAGTGTACATGTGTTTGTGTATTTGTGTGTTTGTATGTGTGCATGTATATACTGTGTGTTCATGCATATGTGTATATTTGTATGTGTGTATGTGTGCATTTTATGTACATGTGTTTGTGTGTATGTATATATGAATGTGTGTGCATTTGTGTGTACATGTGCATTTGTATCTGTTTAGTGTTTGTTTATGTGTGTATGTTCATGTGGGGGTATCTGTATGTATGTGTATGTGTGTTTGTAAGTGTGTATATTTTTGTGGGTGTTTGTAAGTATGTGTATGCTTGTGTATGTGTTTAAGTATGTATATATTTGTGTATGTGTGCATGTGTCTGTAAGTACGTGTATATGTGTCTGTCTGTGTGCTGATGGGTAGCATTCTGCTTCAGCTGCAAGCCTGATTGTAGCTCTCCTGGCCTGAGGATGCTTGTGTGTAATTCTGGTTAGTTACCATCAAATACAGACATGAGCAGAACTGCAAATGCAGTCTCCAAATAGTGTCTATGTCTTCCAACACAGTTACAGAAACCAAACAACACAGACATCAACTGCAAGGGCTACAGACTACAGACATAGCTCATCACTTTCCAGGGTGATGGTTCTTGTACATCACATGGACTGAGACTGCTGTTGGGCCAGGAGAAGCTTAGAAGCCTGGGCTGGTCTGCGCTTCCATCCCAGGCTCTCTGAGCTGCTGATTGGAGCAGAGCTCCTGTATGGCATTAGAGGCCAAGCACATGGGCCTCCTCACCAGCAGTTCCAGTGTGGGAGTCCCCTCCCCAGTGGGTGCGCAGTGAAGGGCAGATGGTTCTTCCACAAAGGCTTATCATACAAAGGACACACACATACACGAGTCAGAGAGCAACAGGGGCTAACCATGGGATCTTCATGGGGCGGGGGCCAGGGGCGTAGACGAACAGCTCCTGGCCTCAGGAGAACACCCCCACCCAAAACTCCTGGCTCCATCTTTCTCTGTAGCACTCTGCCCACCATGCGATAGGCTTTTCCACTTGCTTACTGATGGTTTCCTTCAAGAAGGCAGGCTCCCGAGGGTGAGGGTTGCTGCAGCCAACCCACAACCTGCCATCCCCAGACACTGTGTCCATGCCAAGGAGAGAGCACTTGCCCCAAGCGCACATTTAACACTTGGTGAAAAGGTGGACTCTCTATCCTCCTGAGCACAGCGGGCCCTGCTCACTTCTTTCCGGAATGGAAACTCAAGTGGGAACTAAAGGCGGACTGAGCCTGGGCTCGGGGTGACAAAGGGGAGAGAAGGCGACCCATCAACTGATGTGAGAGCTGACGACACAGGGGGGAGTTGCCAGAGTGTGAGTTCCCGCGGCCTCGCCCTGCCTCAGCATCTGCCAAGCCTGGAACACCTGTGCCAACACTCCCTGGAAAGATGACATCTCATCTTCGGAGCGCTGGGGCTTGGCAAACACGAGAATGGAAATGATTTTTACCAACCTAAGAGTTTGCTGGAAGGGACAAAGAGGAAGTTAACTATTCAAAGCAAGACTCCATAACACCTCAAGAGCTACATTCCTTTTCTTCCTACTGTTCGGGGACTGAGCACCCCCCACACACCAAAGAGACACATGACATCCCATCTCTTATGTGAGAAGTGAACATACGTTGTAAACGGCTATAACCGGCTCAGGAATCCCGCTTCTGAAGGAGCTCTGGTGGGCTCGGTTCTCTACTCAAAATCTTGCATCCTCTGCTGCCGAGAGGATGGAGACTCGGGCATGCTCCCCAGAAACTACATAAAAAAGTCATGTCTGGCAGCGCACACTTGTGATCTCAGGACTGGGAAGGCAGAGACAGGGAGATCCCAGGGCTCCCTGGATAGCCAGTCTGGCCTAATCAGTGAGCATTAGGTCAGTGAGAGACCCTGCCTTGAAATAAAAACACCTACACAGATATCACCCAAGGAACGGTGACTGAGGTTGACCTCTGGCTTCTACACAAGTAGGCACGCACCCTCACACTCATGAACATACAAACAGAATAAAGCCCTAGTCTCTGGGCCTGGAAACGATGGCCTTCCCGCCATCTGTCCTGCTCTGACTGCCAAGTCCTGAGATCCACTCTGCCAGTCCCTCTCGCAGCCAAGATTGACAGCCCACCCGCCCCTAGCTGTCACCGCCTCCTCCTCATCTTCCACTCTGGTTTTCTATGGGCCTCCCTCCCACTCTGTGAGGTCCTTAGGGTTAGGACGTCTTCTCATCCACACAGGCCTGCATGTGCTGGGCAGGCAGACGTGGAGGAGGAGTGTGTTGCCCTGACCTGGTCTGCAGCCTGGCTCCCTCATGTTCTCTAGGACTGGAGTTTCCAAAGCTACAACCTGATTGTCCCTGTAGAGGCCCCTGTGAGTCATAACAGAACGAACCCTTGTTGCTCTAAAGAACACCTCCTTGGCTTCAGGTTCTCTGTCTGCTTGGAATGTTCTAGACCGCCTTCAGTATCCAGACAGCCATCTGCTTCTCCAGGCTTGCTTCCTTAGTCTTTCCCCTCCGCCCCAGGGCATGTGTGCCAGGTGTCTCTGCCCTGGCTCCCTACCCAGCTTCTGAGCTGCCCGAGAACAAGGCAGTTGATCCCTAGTGTCTTGCCTTGATACACAGGAACCATTTTCAGAACAAACCAATTAACATCCAGTTGCAACATTTTACAGAGGAAATTTGCTGGCATAAGATCCAACACAATTCCTGTGACAACCCGAGCAGCTAGGTCTGCACACCCAGTACTCATAGGTTGACGGTGTGAGCTAGGTCTGCACACCCAGTACTCGTAGGTTGACGGTGTGAGCTAGGTCTGCACACCCAGCACTTGCAGGTTGACGGTGTGAGGATCCAACTACCCTTGCTTCTGAACATTGCTCAGTGTCAGAACGGGTTCAAACACGAGCAGCCGTGGGAAGCACGGCTGCCCTGTGCTCCTCACTTTCCCATCTTTTCTCTGGTAGCTACATGGCAGCAGAAGGTCTCATGATTTGTTTTTGAAAGCAGGTCAGCACTGCTAGAAGTTTCCAGGAGGCCTATCCACAAGAGTGCAAAGCCCCCATCCTCCCCAGCATGGTTCCTGTTGACCCTGGCCCCGTCTTGGGTCTGACACTGTCTTCCTGTCCCAGCGTCAGAGGGGCTGGAAGGGCACACCCTCACCCCTTCCTCAACAGTGTCTCCAGCCCCCCACTTTCACCCACACCTGCACCTCTGCAGTCATCTGTCTAGGATTATTGTCCCTAGGACCCTCCAGCTGGTTCTGGGCACTACTGCTTCCTCCAGGTACTTTGTGGCTACCTGCTGGGCCATTCCAGTTGTCAATGGGAAGAAGAGAAAACTCAGGTGGGGTGCCCATCACACAGGGGCAAGATGGGCTTTCTACACTTCATCTGGGGAGACTCCAGGCTTGTTGAGCTGAGACCAGCCCATTTAGCTTCTAGTTCCCCACCCTATTATCTGGTGGTGAGAAGCCACGCCCATGTTCTAGCATAATCCACAAAACCTTCATGGCTGTGAGGTCATTTCTCCAAGATGAACACTCCTGTGATGTTGTGTGGTGATTAGCCCTCCTGCAGCTGCAGAATTCACACCAAAATGACGGCACACAGAGTACAGACTACACTGCTCCACGGAACCCAGAGAAGAGCTCCCAGAACAGGATTTCACTTAGTGAATCACATATAATGGTGCTATCATGTATAATAAGCCTGTCTTTAGAGACGGCCTAGCTCTGAAAGCTCTTACCATGTCCACGGAGACTCCCCTACAGGCAATGTAAGCTAAGATGCTGAAATGTTCAGGCTCTTTCATGTCATCAGGTGACTCTTGGGTCCTAGATTTAGTCATGTTAGTAGCATTTTGTGTGTGTGTGTGTGTGTGTGTGTCTGTCTGTCTGTCTGTCTGTCTGTCTGTGTTTTAGGCATGCATGTTCATGGGCGTGTGGGCACATGTACATAAGTGTGCATGTGGAAGCCAGAGGCTGACAGTGATGTCTTCCCCAGTCTCTCATCACCCTATTCAACAAGGCAGAGTCTCTTTACTGAACTGGGAGCTCTCTGAGTCTGCTGGTCTAGCCTACCAGCTTGCTATGGGGATCCCTGTCTCTGCCTCACGAATGCTAGGATTCTAGGTGGGTGGCCATGTCTGCCCAGCCGTCACATGCATGCTGGGGATCCAAACTGCAGCATTCACACTTGCACAGCAAGTGCTTCACCCAGTGAACCATCTCCCCAGCCCTGGATAAGCAACATTTTGGAAGCTGAGTTAAGGGGTCAGGGGCCAGCAACAGCTGACTTCTAGGATGCACCTTCAGATGGCAGCTCCAAGACCACCCAGAGACACTGAATCAATGTCCTGCCACGAGACCCCAGTGACAGCTCTCTGCTCGGCTCTAGGTGCCGTACACATTCTCTTTGGTGGCCTCCCTAGCTTGCTCAGAGGGGGGAAGGGAGAAAGAAGCTTCTCAGACCCCAGAGAAGCTGCTTCATCTGTCTATCCAGCCTCCCGCTCTTGTCACCTCCTCTCCTTTAATTCTCTGCTACAAGAACCATCTCAGTGTCTGCTAAGGCTCCCTCTGGCATCGATTTTGATTAAAGGAGGAAGATGAAAGATGTGATTCTGGTTCTCCCCCACGCTGGGAATGCTAGACCGTTTAAAGTACTCTCCATCTGAGCTGTGACACAGTCGTGACTCGTTCAGCAAGGTCTGTGATGTTGAGACTCTTCTTGCTATGGAGAGAGGGGGAGTCTCCCTTCACCCCTGTGGTGGTGTTCATGGATTCTCTGGATACCTGGTAACTGGTTGGCAAATGAGCAGCCTGGCCCAGCCACAGCTAATGCAGCTTACACTTAGAAGATGGCATTCAGAAGTATGGATGAATTCTGGGATAAAAATTGGGCAAGGTTTTAACTGGATTCCAGATAATCAAGTCAGAGCTATTCTGTCTCCCCTCCGCCACCTCTGTTCTCAGTCAATGTAGCAGTGAGCTGGATTCTTTTTTGACTCTTTTAAAAATTTGTTATTTTTATTTATGTGCATGTATATTTACTAAGTCTCTGTGTGGGTATGTGCACATGTGTGCAGGTGCCCACAGAGGCCAGAAGGGCCATCAGACTCCCTGGAACTAGAGTTACAGGTGGCTGTGAACTGAACTCCAGTCTTCTGTAAGAGCTGCAAGCGATCTTAGCCACCGAGCCATCTCTTCAGCCTCTACACAACTTCTATTATGTTTTACTGTGTTTGGGGTATGTATATGTACATCGTGCACACACATGGAGATCAGAAGACAACCTGCAGGATTTGGTTCCTCTGTCCACCTCCTGGGTGGACATCAGGCTCAGGTTAGCAAGGCGTGGCAGTAAGTGCCTTTACCCACTTGGCCGTCTCATCTCACCGCCGTTTTCCTTGACTCTTTCTAGATGCCCTTCATGGGAAGCCAGCAGACTGGAGCCCATGCTTCTCTACGGAACTCACTTCCCCACTGTGGCCTTTTTCCTTGCCTACCCTGGCCTTGTAACCACCCTGAACTCGGCTCCTCATTCCTGGTTTTCAGCCCAGCAGTTTAAGTGGTACTGGGCTGGCCTAGGTATTCGGCAGTGCCGACTCTGTCCCAAGGGGGTAGGGGCTGTGGCCATGTTTAGGACAACACTGAACCACTTCTTTTGTTGCTCAGGACCTCTTGCTCTGTTCACGGCTGACAGGAGTGGCAAGGACCATTTGTCTTGTCTCCTAATTACAGCCCAGTACACTCAGGACCACTTAACCATCAGCCGCATTCTCTGTTGGATACCTGTTCTTCTCGCCGTAACTCAGGTCACCCCCCCAGCCTCTGGTTCTGGGGATACCTTGGGCCCTATCACGACTCCTAATTCAGTACTGCTTCCTGCCTTGGCTGCTGTTCAGAAGTGGTGCATTAACTGCGTTAGCCATTTCTGACCAGCCCAGGAACTGTTGGCTTAAGTCAGCATAGAAAATTCCTTGGGCTCTGGACTTTCACGTGCCTGGTCTCCAAACCCTGAGAGACAGAGGTGGCTGGCTACAGGGCTCAGTGCAGATGCTCCCAGAGCCCCTTCCTTGAGAATATGTGCCATGCTTTACAATATGGTTTTCCAAAGGAACCAGGCCAATTTCCTCTGAGCAGGAACACAAGGCCATGAAATTCCAGCTCTAAGTGTATGGTAACACAGTGGCGGATTCCACAGAGAGATTCTGACCCCATCTAGACTTCCATTACCAAACTTCTTCCCTCCCTGGTCCCGGGGATGATCTTATTATCTGGTGACTTCTAAGAGAAACTTCAGATAGGGGCTGAGATTTGAAGGGGTTGGTGGGTGGGACTTGGCAGCTTTAAGGAGACAGGCATTGAATGGGTAGGGTGAGGTGAGAGGAAGGCAGTTGGGAAGAAGGGAGGTCCTTGACTTCGGGTCACTGTTGTACCTCTGGGACTGATAAAAGGCAGGTGTCCAAGGCCTACAATGTCACTCTAACCAAGTCTTTTTGGGGTGTTCAGATAAAGTGGATTTGATCTAGTCCTTGATGCAGCCCACATAGGATTTCCACCTAGAGCAACTAAAGTGTGTATTATTTGCAAAGACAAGCACTGTGGGTCACACTGACAACACGACTCCCAGGAAGGGCCTATTGCATGGTGAGGTAAGGGTCGCCATTCTCGTGCGTAACATAGAAGAAGGTCCAGTCCATTAAGTCTACACCCTGCTTTGCTGTGGCTCTAGTACTGTCAGATACTCTGATGCACATCATCACACATGAAGGAGAAGATGTCTGGGAAAACAGTGGGGAAGTGAGTGAGGAAAGTGACAGCAAGGAGCTGACAAGCAGACCGGCCCCTTGCACTCGTCCCCACCCCACCCTAGCCCTACTTTCCCTGCCTGAGTTAGAGTTCTGGTCTCGTTTCTACACCTGTTTCTGGAGGATGCTTCCTGCTCCCTGCTTCATAGAAACAGGCTGCTGGGGTTGGGGGTGGGGGAGGCGGTAAGACGCACAAGAGTTCACCACAGAGGGCAGAGAGAATTCCGACCTTGACCTCAGGACAGCAGGTACATTCTTTGTGACCTCTCACCCTTGCTGGTGCCCGGGGTCAGCCAGCAGCCTGGCACTTGGGGAACAGCCCCGGGTAAATGGCCAGGGGTCCAAGCATCCCTACCTGTATCTCTGCTTCACAGACTGCTTCTCTGTGGACTTGCACACATGCCCTGCGTAGTACAACGGGAAGAACAGGAAGTTCCAATTGGTAGCAAACCAAGTCAGGGTGAAGGGCGCGTCAAAGCTCTTGAAGGTCAGCTTGGCAAGCTGTGTGGAGCCGGCCCAGGAGGCACACACACAGAACACGACGGCCACACTCCAAAAGATCTTCTTGAGCTGTTCCTGAGAGCAAGTCCAACGATGCCGGCTCGTCTTCCCGCCAGCCTCTGTCCCAGCTGGCCCCTGGGCCTCCGCTGGGCCCGAGGGCTCCCGGGGGCGCTCCTCCCCTGAGGAGAAGAAAGGATATTAGCTGGGTCTGCAGACTTCTAATGAAAGCTACCCCTGGATCCCTGCAGCCGTCTGGGGTCAGGGAGATGGGTGCTGGGTAACACTCTGGCCAGCTGGCAGCACAAAGTGCAGCTGTGGACTGTATGACGGGTTTCTACCCTGGGAACTTTGGTCCACAGGACATGACTCCCAAGCTGGGTTCCATTGGCACCCTCCTACCTTGCCCGGGAGCCTTTTGGAGCAACCATCTTAGATGGACCCCGTGCCAGGTCCTTGAACCAGGTCTGATTTCAACAGGTGATCATGGGTCACCTTGGGGAGCACAAATCTGAACACAGAGAAAAGCTGAGGGATTCTCTTTCTTATTTATGTGTCTTTCACTACTTATTTATTTGAGACAGGGGTCTCCTATATCTTGGGCTGCTCTTGAACTTGCTATAGAGTTGAGGATGACCTTGAACTTCTGTTGTTCCCATCTCTACCTCCCAAGTACTGGGATAACAGGCACATACCACCATGTCTGCTGGTCTTATGCAATGTTAGGGATTGACTCTAGGGCTTCTCCCAGGCTAGGCAAGCACTCTGCCAATGGCACTAATCTCCAGCCTTATTGATTTATTGACTGTGGTGCTGGGAGAGGAACCCAGGGCTCTAACCCTTGTGCTCTAACCCTTAGGGTAACCCCACAACACCCCTCCTTTAATTTTCAAACAGTCTCATGAAGTTATTCAAGCTAACTCACCATGCTCAGACTGGCCTTGCACTTAATATCCTCCTGCCTCAGTCTCCCCAGCAGATGTGATGACACGCATGTACCACCAGGTCTGGCTTCTCGCTCCCATTTACATTAATTCACTATGCTATGTGCTGCTTACTGGGTGCTAGGGATTCTTAGTGGAGGGGGTGGTGGGCTTTGAGATCGACTTTATTTTTAATGTGTATGAATGTATTTCCTGCATGTGTGTTAGTGCACCTGTGTTGTACAATGCCCTTGGAGGTCAGAAATAGACGTCAGATCCCCTGGATCTGGAGTTACGGATGGTTGTGAGCCTCCATGTGGGTGCTGAGATTCAAACCCGGGTCCTCTATAAGAGCAGTCAGTGCTCTTAACTGCTGAGCCATCTCTCCAGCCCCAGCTTTGATGTCTCAAATGTGCAGGACCTTGATGGGCGCTTCTTCCTGACTGCCCCTGAAAAGTGCAGATGACTCCCCTCTAATTCTGGGCATTCTAGCCGAATAGACTCACCCTCTCCTTCCATCAGCTCTAACCAGCCTCCTACAGTTGGTCTCCAGCCCCACTTCAAGGGATAACTTTTAAAAGTCCCTAAACTTCTGGCAAGTGCTGTGTGAGAGACCATGGATGTAGACACTCCACAGAAAGCTGTGGTGCCTGGAGAGCCAGGCTGCAGCCTGTAGCCAGCCGGGCTGCACCACACCATGCTCTACTGGACCGTGGGAAGACGAGACGCTTTATTTCCCACACCCGAGGCATTATTTCCCACTGTTTGCTCTTCTTCTGTGTGTGCCCCAGCCAGCTGGATATTCAAACAGAGCTGTAGCCAGTGTCCAGTGTAACCATGGAGCGCTGCGGCCATGTCGAGCTCGCCTTTCTTTCACCTGGCAGTTGGCTGAACAAACAGGGGAACGCGGTTGCCTTCAGCATGACGGGACCTGGACGTGAGCATCGGAGCTCACTGGGGTCAACATAGTTTGTATTTCGCTTAATCTCAGTAGTCATTTAAACAAATTAAACCAAAGTTTGCATGCTTGCTTCCTGAAACCCGATTCTATGGGGTGGGGGTGGGGGGCTGATTTAGAGATTTAGAGATTTCTGTCATTAACCACCCAACTTGGGCTGCATCTGTTTTAGCCAGAGAGCAGCCTGTGTGCCATGGCTAGTCAAGGGTGATGGTAAAACCATCTCTCATTTGCTATTTTAGTATGTAATCTTGGGCTGGGGATGTAGCTCAGTTGGGAGAGTGCTTGCTTAGTACACATGAGGCCCTAGGTTTGATTCTAAGCACTGTACACTACATAAACTGAGTTGAGGTAGCCCATGGCTATACCCCAGCACCAGGAAGGTGGAGGGAGGAGGATCAAGAGTTAAAGGTCATCCATGGCTAGATGGTGAGTCTGAGGCCAGCCTGGGCTACATGACAACCTGTCTAAAAACTATGTGGATGCAATCTCCCATCTCTTATGTGTACATGTCCACACTGGAAAACCACCAGAAAACCATGGCTGTGACCCCCTCTGAGATTCCACGTGGCTGTGCAAAAGCTGAGGAGTTGGGAAAGTCAAGACGGCAACAGGAAGCTGGTGCTGGCCTTGCTCAGGACTTGACCTCAGCGCTTCCAGACTTTGCCCTCAGTAAATTCCAAAACTTGAAGTGACTTCACTTCCAGATAGAAGGATGACGTATTGGATTCCCACGCTGATCACCTGCAGGGTTTGCTCGGCCTCTGCCACCCTCATTCCTGGGCACGCCAGTGTGTGTGTCCCCATCACTGCCATGAGCTCATACGGGAAAAAGATAAAGAGAAATGTGGCAAAAAGGCATTGTCTGTGAAGGAATAAACCCAGGCTCGTGGTGAAGTGAAGCTTCCCATTTCAGGGCGCACTCCCAAGGAGACCGTGCACCCTCAGGTGGAGGCAGTCACACTTGATGGCATTCAGAGCACCCAGGGCAGCACAGAGGCCGCCTTTGGGTGAGTCTGTGAAGGATTAACTGAAGGAGAAAAATCCAGCCAGAATGTGGGTGGCACTACTTCAGAGGCTGGGAGCCTAGGCTGTGCGGAGAAGGGAGGGAAGGCCGCGGCTCCTGTGGCCGGGCCCCTTCTCTGCTTTCTCACCTGTGCAGATGTGAGCGAGCAGCTCTGGGAGGGGGCGCTCCTGCTGCCACCCTTGTCGCCCACCACGATGGACGCACTCTCAAGTGGCGAGTTAAAATAAATCCTTTCCTGTTTCTTGGAAGGTCTCTGGCCACAACAATGAGGAAAGCAGTTATGTGTTAAGTAGTTACGTCTAGTAAGGTTATCATTCCAGCACAAGAGCTAAGAAACAATGCCAGGTAGCTTTTATAATGAAAGAGAACAATGCAGAATCATGCGCTTTGTATGTGTATGTGTATGTGTTCGTGTATGCATGTGTGTGCATATGTATGTGTTCATGTATGTATGTGTGTGCATATGTGTTCATGTATGTATGTGTGTGCATATGTATGTCCAGAGGACTCTCCATCTTTTGAAAAAAGATTTTCTTTATTTCTACTTTATGTGTGTGACTGTTTTGTCAGCATGTATGTAAAGGTACCATGAGCATGCGATGCCCCCGAAAGCCAGAAGAGGGCGTCAGATCCCCTGGAACTAAAGTTACAGGTGGCTGTTCGTTATCACATAGATACTGGGAACAAAACCTGGGTCCTCTGCAAGACCAGCAAGTGCTCTTAGCTGCTGATCCGTCTCTCCAGCCTCCATCTTATTTTTTGAGACAGGGCTTCTCACGGAACCTGGTGCTCTCCAATTTGGCCAGACTGGCTGGCCAGCAAGCCCCAGGGATTCGCCTGTCTGCCTCTCTCCAGCACTGGACTTACAAGTGTGTGCTACTATGCCTAGCTTTTAGATATGGGTTCTGGGACTTGAACTCGGGATCTCGCTCTTGTCTGGCAATCACTTTATGACTGAGCCGTGTCCTCCACCTCTGGCCCCACATCATGCAATTTTTAGACTGCTAAAATATTTCTGCAGATTTAGTTATTCTTCAACTTTTTAATCTCTCCAAAATGCTCTCATCAAGCAAGTATTAACAAAAGCACACGAGATAAAGACACTAAACACTAAACACCAAAGCCAGAATACTATATCTAAGAACTATAACTGATGAATTAGAACTGTGTTTTCCAAAGTGAAATGCAGGCAGCAGGCACTAACTAGAAAGTGTTCCACAGCTGAATAGGTTTGGAGAATGCTAAACCGAGCCGGCAAGCTGTTCTACTGCAGGAATATCAGAGGCTAATGTGCACTGAGAGTCTCCACACTGCCACGTTCCTCAGATGCATAACGCTTATGGTGGGGATTAGGGTGCCCTGGAACACACCTTGGAAAACACTGGCCCAGATTCAAAAAGAGCAACAGCCAAGCACCCCTGACTCTGCAGGCACCTCTTTCATTGCCCTGAGCCTCCTAGCACTGGTCATATTTATTTCATTACCTCACTCATTGTGTGGTGTGTGTCACATGTGTGCATGTATGTACGTGGTTGTGTATGTGGAGACTGGAAGTCAACCTCAGGTGTATTCCTCAGGAGTCATAGATCTTGTTCTTGAGACAGGGTCTCTCACTGCTGTGGGGCTCACTGCTTACACGAGGCCGTTTGCGTCAGATCCAGGGACTTGCTGCCTTTGCCTCCCCAGTACAGGGATCATAAGCAGGTGGCACAAAGCTCAGCCTTTCTGGTGTGCATGCATGTGTGTATGGGACTTCACATGTCTATGTGTGTACTCACATGGGTAGAGGTGCACATGTTGGGGACTGTGCATGCAAGTGTATGTGTGTTGCCCAAGGTTGCTGTCAGATATCTTCCTTGATTGCTCTCCATCATATGGCAAGGTCCTCGCTGAACCTGGAGCTCACCTACCCTGCCAGCTGACTAGACAGCTTGCTCTGGGGTTCCCTGTCTGTGTTTCTCATGTGCCTCCCCCCCCCCCCCGGGATTGCGTTGTATTTTTATCCTCCATTCATTTAACCTAATACGCCATAGCATGAACCTTATATAAACCCTGGTGTTGAGTCCTATGTCCCAAGACCCTGTCACTCACTCAGGGAATCCCTGAGAAGCACTGGACCAGTGCTGTGTCCAGGGCACGTGGTGGAGTGTGACTCAGCGCCAAGCATCATTACTATACTTCACGAACTCTGCGAGTGTCACAAAGAATTATAGAACACACGTGCAAAAGAGGAGATTGCAACTGCAATTCTCAGGAGTTCTGCAGCATCGTGCAGACATACACTGATGTAGTAGAGGCTGAACTCGGGTCTTGCAGGACGGAAAGGCTCTTTAGCAGGAGGGCACAGCAGGGACTCATAACAATTTGGATCTGCCTCAGGGCATTGAGCAAGGTGGTGCATTCTGAAATCCACTGTCACCTGTCTCACACGCCATGATGCTCAGTCATGCAGCAGGAGAAACTGCCAGACTTGCTGGAGGGGCGGGTGCTCCTCAAAGGCCCACTGACCCAGTTTAACACAGGAAGCACTCAGCTGAAGAATGAACGTGGCGCTTGCACTTGGTGAGCAGCTGCGCTTGTTGTACACCATGTGGACGGCAGAGAATGCATCTCACGCTATGTGCCATGTGCAGGTATTCAGTGTGCTGTCCGAGTGACATTCGGACAGGAGCTACAGGAGTGTGGGAAATGTGGAGGGACTCTGCCCCTCTTCAACTGCAGGGCAATGTGTGTGTGTGTGTGTGTGTGTGTGTGTGTGTGTGTGAATGCCTGAACACATGTCCAAGTGCGTACATGCGTGTTTGACTTCACTACTTTATTTGAGCTAAAGAGGAAGAGTACCAAAGAGTTCAATACAGGATTAGTGTCATTTCGTGTCCGACCTCAGGCCATTGGAACATGACTGGGAGAGGTGCCTGTGTCACCTCACCTCACTCTTCCGGCACCCCATCTCTGCCTGTACCCTCTGCTTATATTGTCTTGGACCCTAAGTGCTACTCTTGAACTACGGCCAAAGGTTCAGGGAATGATGCAAAGTGGATGACGCGGTGTGGCTGGTGGCTGCGCTGACAGATGCACTGTAATTGTGGTTTCAAATCCCTCCTGTAGCCCAGTTGCCCCTAGATACACTATCTGCACCTTGATCCACCCAGAAATGTGCCAGGAAAGGGGGTCTTCCCAAAGGTGATGCTGGAGTGGTGTCCTGAGGAGGTGGGAGGAAGGTGTGTGTGTGTGTGTGTGTGTGTGTGTGTGTGTGTGTGTGCGCGCGCAAAGGAGCATGCTCTTGTACTCACTGGATCCTCTGTGCATTATGGGGTGTAACCACACTTGTGCTAAGCTCTGTCAGGGTCCTGAGGCCTGCCACGCCTGGTGTTGGGTTAGTCCTAACTCCCACAATGCCACGCCCTGTGTTACGGGGATTTCTAGAGGGTTTAGTCATTCGGTCAGGCAGAAGTCTTTCCTGGAGGCAACATTTGCCCAGCACAAAGAGAATGTGGTCACGAAGGATGGACTGTGCCTGTCTTAGCTGCCGCCCACTTGGGTGCCAAGCAGACCCTTCATCTGGGTGCTGCCTGCTGCTTTCCCCAGAGCAAATGAATGAATTGGGGGCTTTTGTGTCGTCTCTCTAGTGGAAAGCCATTTCTACAATGAGGAAGCAAGACTTTGGCAAAACATTTGCTCTCCTGAAAACTCCCATAAAGCAGTCTTTTTGAACTTTTAAGAGAACACTAATGTTTCTCAGATCAATTCCCTGAGAACAAGCGCCTTCTCGAGGACGCTTTCTACAGAAATGTCTCCAGGGTGAGTTCTGTCCTTAGGTGAGGGGACCCAAGGCTGCAGACAGAGATACTGTGGACCGGCAGGTGTGTCCTGCAAAGGAGGCAGATGCCCTCAAGTGGACACCAGTGGTCTTGGGTTTATTGAGGTATAACCTCAGAGCCTCATATTAAGTTACCTGAGTTGCACAGTTTACTTTCTCATTTTCATCAAATTTACAGTTACGAAATGATCATCACACAGATTTAAGATATTTCTGTTACCCCCAAATGAGTCCTAACACCCACTGCAATCAGTCTCTGTTCTTACCCTAACCCTAGGGAACCATGAATCTGTTTTCTGTATCTAAATTCTCCTGTTTTGGCTATTTCATATAAATACACAGGCTTTCATGTTGATTTATTTCATCAGCATGGGGTTTGGGGAGCTCATTCATGTCAACCCCGTGACAGCATGATGGCAGAATAGAATGCCATTGTATAAACCAGATTCAGAAGAGCTCCTGCAAGATGAGGAGTATGGAATAAAGTTTTTGTATATGGTTATCTGCAAAAGTAACTTATCTCTGCAAATGCTTTGCCTGCTTGTCAAATGCTGACTCAGTGGATCGACCTGTGCTGATCCACAGTGGAATGGAGAAAGGGGAATGAGCAGACTTGGAAGAGACTACCGCGTGGATCAGGCCACCACATGCCTTGGGTGTAAACAAGGCAATCCTCAGCATCTCCCAGCCCATCGTGTCCACCTGGCCCTGCCAGATCCCCTCCCCTGAACGTGGATTCCTGGACCCCAGATTACAAAATACTCTGGCTGTCCTTTCACGGCCAAGGACACAGCCAACTCATGAGCCCTGGTCCCAGAACAAGAATGGAAGTCAGGACATTGGAAGTTGGATGCTGAACTTGGGCAAAGAAAGGGGGAGTAGATGGCAAGACACCCTGTGTCTCCACCAAACTCTGCCAGGACATGTCCTATCTCTTTTTTTTACCATTATGATGGACAGCAGAGACTCAAGAGTAACCATCTCAAACTCACAGCCAACAAGTGGCTGAGATGTAGTTCCCACCCTGGTCTGTCCAACTCCATAGCATCCACCAGAATGGGGAGCTTACTCCTTCTGGTTTGAACTTGATCAGAGCTGTGGTATTGGACACTTCAGTTCTCTATAAGGACTGACCTCTGAGTGTCTGCGGTTCTGGGTTAGGTCTCACTGTCCTGGAATTCGAGTGTATTGGGACGATGGTGTTCCTCTCAAATCCATAGGTTGAAGCCCCCAACCCACAGTGTGGCTGTGCTTAGAGGTAAAGCTTCTATAGAAGTGATCTAGCCGGGCTTGGTGGCACACGCCTTTAATCCTAGTACTTGGGAGACAGAGGCAGGTGGATCTTTGTGAGTTCAAGGTCAGCCTGGTCTACAGAGTGAGTTCCAGGACAGCTGGGGCTACAGGGAGATCCTGTCTCAAAAAGACCCCCCCCCAAAAAAAACCCACGGGGCTGGAGAGATGGCTCAGCAGTTAAGAGCACCAACTGCTCTTGCAGAGGACCCGGGTTCGATTCCCAGTACCCACATGGCGGCTAAGAACCATCTTTAACTGTAGTTCCAGGGGAATCCGACACCCTCTTCTGACCTCCATGGCATTACACGACACAGGTGCACCAACCTACATGCAGACAGTACAGTCATACACATAAAAATAAATAAATAAAAAATTTTTTAAAAAGAAGTGATCTGAGGTCAAGTGAGGTTGTAAGGACGGGGCCCAGCCTGATGGGATCAGCATTCTTTTTGTGTGCGAATACGCACGCGGAGGCGGAGGCCAACCTCGGCTGTCGTCCGTCAGGCACTGTTCACCTTTACTTTAGAGACAGGTCTCCCGTGACCTAGACTATGTCAATGTGGCTGTGCTGACTGGACAACAAGTTCCAAGGATCTGTCTGTCTCCTCCTCCCTAGCACTGAGATTAACAAGTGCAGGTTCTGGGGATTGAACTCAAGTGTTCATGCTTGCAAGGCAAGCACTTTACCTATTGAGCTGTCCCTCAGCCCTGGGGTCAGTGCTCTTACAGAGACAAACACCAGAGAACTCACCCACTCTGTCTCTCCACGTGCACACATACAGAAAAGAGCCAGGTGAGGACAGCTGTCTCTGAGCTGGGAAGAGAGCCCTCATCAGAACTCAGTGTACCAGGACCTGGCCCGGCCCAGAACTGGGAGGAAACAAAAACTGGACTTCAGCTTCACAGCCTGTGGTACACCTGAGCTGATGACACAAGAGGTGGGGTGTATACTGTGTCAGTGGAGACTCCCTGGAGAAAATATGGCCTCTGTGGAAACATTTTTAAAGATGAAGTTAAGTGTTTTATACTGGAAGCTTCTCTTCCTGGTCAAGACAGAGACTTAGGAGATGAATGAAGGTTGTTTTGGGTAGGAGGAGCAGATCGGGGTGGTGGGATCTGATCTGAGTCCCTCTGGAAGTTCTACTTGCAGTCTGACACCTGGGATCAGCCGCCTTCCCCATCTCATATTCCTGCCATCCTACCTTGTTTGGTTTCTGTTGCTGGCCTTCCTACATAAATTAATAATTTAGAAAACACCCCAAAGACTGGCCAAAGCCAGTACAATGGAGGAAATCCCGTGACTAAGTTTCCCTCTCCTCGGGCGGCTCTATTTTGTATCAAGTTAACAGAACTAACCAGCACATCTGCTATCAGCCTGCCATTACTGACCTCCATCTTCAGTCTGAATAGACTGAGAGACACCAAGGACACTACCCGCTCCCTTCTGGGTGTTTCTGGGAAACCATATCCAGAGATGAATGGATCATGAAGGCTCTGACCAGACAGTCCATCCACCTAAAGTCGGAGTAGATTGTTGGGAGGGGGTGGAACCAAAGAAAACAGGCCTGGATGGGGACCGGGTGGTTGGGGTGTGTTCTTGGGGACTATATCTGTCATTCCTCTTCTTGGTATTGATCTTATCTGCTCCTGTCTACCATGAGGTAAACAACCTCCTCCATACTGACCCCAACACCATGACCTCTGCCTCACACAGGCCCAGAACCAATGTAGCCAAGGACTCAGGGACTGTGGGCTCAGGGACTGTGGACTCAGGGACTGTGGGCTCAGGGACTGTGGACTCAGGGACTGTGGGCTCAGGGACTGTGGACTCAGGGACTGTGGGCTCAGTGACTGTGGACTCAGGGACTGTGGGCTCAGGGACTGTGGGCTCAGTGACTGTGGACTCAGGGACTGTGGGTTCAGGGACTGTGGACTCAGGGACTGTGGGCTCAGGGACTGTGGACTCAGGGACTGTGGACTCAGAGACTGTGGGTTCAGGGACTGTGAACTCAGGGACTGTGGACTCAGGGACTGTGGGCTCAGGGACTGTGGACTTAGGGACTGTGGGCTCAGGGACTGTGGTCTCAGGGACTGTGGACTCAGGGAATGTGGGCTCAGGGACCGTGGGCTCAGGGACCGTGGGCTCAGGGACCGTGGGCTCAGGGACTGTGGGCTCAGGGACTGTGGACTCAGGGACTGTGGACTCAGAGACTGTGGGTTCAGGGACTGTGGACTCAGGGACTGTGGGCTCAGGGACTGTGGATTCAGGGACTGTGGGTTCAGGGACTGTGGGCTCAGAGACTGTGGACTCAGGGACTGTGGGTTCAGGGACTGTGGACTCAGGGACTGTGGGCTCAGGGACTGTGGACTCAGGGACTGTGGGCTCAGGGACTGTGGACTCAGGGACTGTGGGTTCAGGGAGTGTGGGCTCAGGGACTGTGGGTTCAGGGACTGTGGGCTCAGGGACTGTGGGCTCAGGGACTGTGGGCTCAGGGACTGTGGGCTCAGGGACTGTGGGCTCAGGGACTGTGGGCTCAGGGACTGTGGGCTCAGGGACTGTGGACTCAGGGACTGTGGGTTCAGGGACTGTGGACTCAGGGACTATGGACTCAGGGACTATGGACTCAGGGACTGTGGGCTCAGGAACTGTGGGCTCAGGGACTGTGGACTCAGGGACCGTGGACTCAAGGACTGTGGGCTCAGGGACTGTGGACTCAGGCACTGTGCACTCAGGGACTGTGGGCTCAGGGACTGTGGACTCAGGGACTGTGGGCTCAGGGACTGTGGACTCAGGGACTGTGGACTCAAGGACTGTGGGCTCAGGCACTGTGCACTCAGGGACTGTGGGCTCAGGGATTGCAGACTCAGGGACTGTAGACTGAACTGGCTGTCTGCACCTTTGGGAAGCAGTGGTATCTGCTCAGGGAGGGAGTAAGCTTTGGTCCTTGCCCTGAACATGTGAGCTCTAGGGGGTCAGTCTTCATCTACATGCCGTGCTAGTCATGGCCTGCCCAGCCTCCTGCAACCCCATGGTGTTCCTCATGCCTCTGAACATGCAGCAGGCATGCTATGGTTGCAGAACTATGGGGAGTTCAGTGCTGTTTCTGACTTCCACATACCCAGATAAATGTGTGCAATCTTTCCCTGTTAGAATAAGTCTCTTGAACTTTAAAAAATATATTTTATTTATTATTTTTCCGAGTGTTATGTCTGTATGTATTTAAGTGCACCCATGTTGTGCAACAGCTGTAGAGGTTAGAAAGGGGTGTCAGATCCCCAGAACTAGAGTTACAGATGGTTGTTAGCCGCCACGTGAGTGCTTGGAACTGAACCTAGGGCCCTCTGCAAGAGCAGACAGTGCTCTTAACTGCTAAGCCATCTCTCTAGTTCTATGTCTGGCATTTTGACCTTCGCAGGGACTAGCCTTCAGGGCAACCATGGGTCTGCAAGTGGACAAATCTGATGTCTAACTGCCTCTCCAGATAAAGCTTGCCTCCTGCGGTCTCTGGACTCTTCAGAAAGGGGAACCTGGCCAATGATAAGTCACACAACAGTGCTGGCTGGCTGCATGGCAGGGAGGGTGGCACTTGTGATCCTTTGCTTTGGGCTAGATGGAATATCAGATGGAAATGAATGAAAAGCATGGGCCGCTGAACACTTTGTCTCTCAAATTTCCTGCCAGTTGTCAGGAGAGGCCTTGCTATTAACAGGCAAGACTGAACCTGCTTGTTCAGGGGCCAAAGCTGGGTTGGCCTTAAGGTGCTGAACATCACCTTCCAGGCTTAATCTCCTACCAGGGGTGAACCTTGTCTATGGGTGAGAGTGATGTGACACACTTCACCTGAAGCATGGAGGTCTTACCATGAGAACTCTCAAAGCACCTCAGGCACAAGAGCTTGCTTGGTTGCCCGGATTCAGCCTCTCTTGAAAATGGGTTTCTTCCCATTTTCTGGGGTCCCATCTCATACTAAGTCATTTCTGCTGGTGAACTTCATGGAACAAAACTGTGCCCCCTCACTGCATGCACACACAGGAGCACACATGCCGTGCTCACAGACCCCAGGGCCCCATTGTCTCTGTCTCAGTCCCCCAGAGCTGTGCTCTCTGGCTACAGCTAGAGAAGGCTTTAATCCAATACACCAATCTCTACTAATGGGTAAGCCACCTACTGGATTCACAGAATGTTCCTGCTCCAAGAGCTGATGGAAGATCTAGTCCTCCCAGAGGTCAAGGTGACAAGTCTGATATATTAATTAGTGAGTGGGTGGGGGGGGGTAGTAGGAAATGAAGGGTGGGGTCCTGACACCTCACTCCAGTTCTTCGTTCTAGACTCTTCCCCCAAGGTACAAGATGTCTTAACCAGTTGGGAACGCTTCACTTGCCAAAAAGGCTTTTAAGAATTAAATCCCTCCTTGGCTCTCTGCGAAGAGCTGTTCTGAACCTGTTCCCACCTCTTCAAGCCTCAGTCCCCATCCATCATCTGTGGCAGACGAAAACTCCACTTCCTACGTTGCAAGGATCAAAGTCGAGAGCTCAGGTCGCCAGGCTTCCGGCCTGCGCGTGTGCGTCCCACCGCCTCCGTCCGTCCCACCGCCTCCGTCCGTCCCACCGCCTCCGTCAGTCCCACCGCCTCCGTCCATCACTTCCCCTGCTCCCCCGCCAGCCTTGCCGCCCCCCTCTCTCTCCTTGTTTTCCTTCCGTTCCCCTTCTCCTCCTCCAGGGCACCTTGTTCTGGGGTCTTTTAAGAAACGGGCCTTGGGGCTGGAGAGATGGCTCAGCAGTTAAGAGCACCGACTGCTCTTGCACAGGACCCGGGTTCGATTCCCAGCACCCACATGGCAGCTAAGAACCGTCTTTAACTCCAGTTCCAGGGGAATCCGACGCTCTCTTCTGACCTCTGTGGCATTGCACGACACGGGTGCACCAACCCACATGCAGACAGTACACTCATACACATAAAAATAATAAATAAATTTTTAAATTACTTTAAAAAAAGAAAGAAATGGGCCCTACTCTCTAAGATGGCACACCTCTGCACACGGCTCCTATCTTGGCCTCTTACAACATCCAGATGGCCTTGGCTTTCCCATCCCAAGTTCAGCAACACACCCCTCACCATCTGGCTCACACACCAGCACCCACTTAACACTGCTTCTGCAGCCCGCCCCGTCTCGGCACACCACTCGCCCTCTTCCTCGGTTTTCTTCCTCTGCTTTCCATGGCCCCATATTATCAGGTATCTGTCTGGTCAGCAGTTCAGACTTTTCTCGCCAGTACCCACAGATCAGGTGGCCGCCGGGACTGCGCACCTGCTGTCCATTCCAGTGGTTTCCCTCAGACTCTGCCACCTGTCTCCCACGTGCCTTTGTCCACATCACTAAATCTCAGACTTGTTTAAGACGGACCCTCTTCTCACTCTCGCAGAAGGGTGCTTCTTTCTCTCTTTGCTCTTACTGCTAGAGGTGTTTCTACCCGTCCCCCGTCCCCCCCCCCCATGCTCCCAAAGGTGTTCTGGGCTCAACCATCACAGCTTCTCAGACACCTGCTCCTTTCTCAGGCCTCTGTTTCACTGGGTCACTTTCACCTGTTGATTCATCCTCGTTCTGCTCAGTGTAGTTTCAATACATACACATACACACACATACACACATACACACACACACACACACACACATACATGGGGGGTGCAGATGGCAATGGACTTATCACGTGACAGACTTGGGTAGTTTTTAGTCCCTCCTCCAGCCTCTGTCAGAGATGACTTATTGTAGCTGACGAAGCTTGCAAGGTCCAGGGTCCATCTGATCAAGAGCTGCTCATCTGTCTTAATTCTCTCAGAATCTCACACTGACTTTCTTCTTGTCTCCTCTGCCTTCCTGCTTCAATCCTGTCTTGCAGTGGAGCTCAATGTCAGGAGTATCCAGGTCACCCCAGAGCCTGCCTTAACCTCTCAGATTCCCCATTCTTCTTGGTTTTTTGTTTGTTTGTTTGTTTTTATGAGACAGGGTCTATCTGTAGCCCCAGGTGCCTGGAACTCATTATGTAGACCAGGCTGGCCTTGAATTCAGAGATCCACTTACCTCTGCCTCCCAAAGGCATGCAACACCATGCCCAGTCCCCAAATCTTTAGTAAACCGAAGCTGTGGCCACTATGTTCTAACTTCTCCCAGCTCTCGCAGTCTGCCGGCTGCCTCCACCAGCAATACTTACTGTCTTATTTCCCCCTATCTGTGACAGTCCAGGTCAAAGGCTACATCCATCCTCTTCTAAACTACCTAGCCATGTTCCCAAGGAAGACAACTGAGTGCCTGTGTACTCGTCACCCGGAACCCAGTGAGAAGAGGATCCTGGAGAAGATTCTGCAGCCGACACCTGAGCTTTGCAGAAAACAGTCCTGTTGGATGGTATCATTTTGCCAAAGAGGAGGGTAATGAAGGCAAAAGACTCCTGGTGCCCAGATGAGACCACTCTCCACTGAAATGCCCTATTTATTTTACACCACTTCCATAGAAATTTTTTTAAAGTAATATTTCTTTATTATGTGATGTGTGTGTTTATCTATTGTGGCGTGTGTGTGTGTGTGTGTGTGTGTGTGTGTGTGTGTGTGTGACATGCCGGGGGTCCTGCTTTATCACTCGCTATCCTATTCCCCCGAGCAGGGTCTCTCCCTAACTTGGAGCTAGGCTGGCAGCCATCAAGCCCTGGTCACCCTCCTGTCTTTGTTCTGCACAGCGGTGGGGTTACAGGCATACACATGACCATGTTTTTCTACATTTTGTGGTGGGGATTGAACTTGGGACCTCATGCTTGTGCAGCAAACACCCTTATGCAGTGAGCCAGCTTCCCAGCCCGTCAACGGGTAACTTTTGTGCACATTTCTGATATTTCCCACATGCTTGGAAGCTCTGTCTGGTTAGGGGTTATATTTTACTCCCCTTAAAATTCTCTAAACCGGGGCTAGAGAGATGGCTCAGTGGTTAAGAGCACCGACTGCTCTTGCAGAGGACCTGGGTTCGATTCCCAGCACCCATCTTTAAGCCAGGTGTGGTGGTGCACATCTTTAATCCCAGCACTTGGGAGGCAGAGGCAGGTGGATCTCTATGAGTTCAAGGGCAGATCTCTGTGAGTTCAAGGCCAGCCTGGTCTACAAAGTGAGTTCCAGGCCAGCTGGGGCTACAGGGAGATCTTGTCTCAAAAAAAAAAAAATTCTCTAAACCATCTGGGTCACTATTCTGCATATATTAGGTGATAGATTTGATCGATACATAAATTATTTTTGTCTCAGACATTTCAAGCCTAGGAGAAGCCAACCAGATATATTTTGGGGTAGAGAGACCCTTTGCCTATACACTTCTCAAGAATCCACTCATACTGGCTCAGCAGCACTGGATATACAAAGGTATATTCATGGGGCATGTATACTACCTTAATAGTATGGCTTGAATATGAAATGTCCCCTGGCAGCTGTTTGGGGAGGTTTGAGAAGCTCTGGGAGGTGGGGTGTAGGTAGAAGAAGCAGGTCACTAGGGGTAGGGCCTTGGAGGTGTGCTATTTCTGGCTACTTTCTGACCCTGTCTTCACTTCCTATCTGCGGTGATGGGAACAGCTGTCCTCCACAACACACTCCCGCAGCCCGGCCACAGTGCTCTGCTCCCATGCACACACCAAACATCTATGGGGTGACTCCTGTGAAACTGTGAGTCCAAACAACCCTCCCATGCTGGCAGTGATTTCTACCAGGTGTTTTAGTCACCATGCTGCAAAAGTAACTAATATCCATGGTGGCCAGACCTGCTCTGTGAGAAGCCGAGGCTGCCTCTGGGTAAACCCCTAGGGTAGAGGCATCAAGAATGTCACCAATGGCCACTGGTGCCCGGAGACCTGATGTGAATCCAGACCACAGGGCGACATGACAGTGGGAAATCAGGGAGCACACATTCTCTGAGCTCCACCAAAGGGCTTTCTGTTCCTTCTTAAATGAAACACAGATGTGTGAAGGCCTTTTGCATCTAGAACCAAGCCCCCTTTGCTTTCTAAATCCAGGACCTTATGAGAGTGGTCCTCTGAGCCTCAGGCTCCTCATCTGTAAAATGAGATAGCAGTGCTTGGCCTTTCTTTGGGAGAAGCTGAGATAACAGCACAAGCTTCCTACCACAGCCAACGTCTACAACATGGTAGGGATTCAGTAGCAAAACAAATTATTTTCAGCCCTGGATGGCGGCAGACGCCAGTAAGCCCAGCATTCAGGAGGCAGAAGATCATGAGTTCCAGACTAGCCTGGGCCACAGAGCCACACCACATCTCAACAAACAAAAACGAACAAAAACCCCAAACAAAATGAAAATCAACTACTTGGGCTAGGAAGATGGCTTCATCAGCAATGTGTAAATTTGGAGACCCGAGTTCAACCTGCTAGAACCCACATTAAAATGAAAACACCTGGGCATAGTGGACCTTAGTCATAATTCCAGTGCTATGCAGATCCTGGCTGCTAACTGGCCAGCTAGCCTAGTCAAATCGGTGAGCTGCAGACAACTGAGAGACCCTTATTCAAAAACCAAGGTGGATAGCTTGAGGTTAAGCTCTGGGCTTCACACTCGAGCACACACACTACAGTACAGTAACACCCCTTCCCGCCCTCCCCAGAAAACCACCCACCACCACTACGACAACTGACAGCACAAAACTAAAACCACACAATTACAAAAACTCCAAAACCAAACTAACCACAATCCCATAACAATAAAAATTACAGTTTTATTATTAACCTCCCATTTTATTTTATTTTTTAAAGATTTATTTTATTTTTTTTATTTCTGGGCATGCGCGTCTATGCCACATTGGGTGGATGTCCTCAGAAAACAGAAGAGAGTGTCAGGCTCCCTGGAGCTGGGGCTACAGGTAGTTGTGAGCTGCCTGATGGGGGCGCTGGAAATTGAACTCAGGTCCTCTGGAAGAGCAGCAAGTGCTCTCAACTGCTGAGCCATCTCTCCATTCCCACACCCAACTTTACTCAAGAGAAATGATTCCAGGGAGCTTTAATCATTAGCCCAAATAATTCAGCCACGCGAGGGTTGGGCACTAAATCCTGTCCATCCTACTCCAAAGCCTTCCCTGTTCCTACCATGCTGTCAGTGTCCTGGGGGACTTCACTATATTGCTCTCAACTATGAATTCCCATTGAATAGAATTTTATTGAACATGAATTAGCTGACTGTGAATATAGATGATTGTAGTAACTGCTACTCTACTAGAGACGTACTGTTGATCGATATTCAGCATCTTCTGACAGGAAATCCAGGAAAAGAAAATGAAATCAAGATACGTTGTTAGAGATGGCAGAAGCCTTTACCTGGCCAGAAGCCATCTTTTAAGCCTCAGCCCCCACCAGAGGACTGGGCTCACCTTTCTTCGTTCTTCCTGGCCACACCTGTACATACGCGATTCCCTCTGCCGGAAGTAGCTTTGTCTTGTCTCTGTGTTAATGCTTCACCTTACATGGCTCCACTCAGAAAGCCTCCTTTCACAAAGGTCTGGCCAGAAACCTTTCTCCAAGTCCTCTTCCTCAGAAAAGCCTCCCTGAAAACTTCTCTTCAAAAAGGCCTCCTCCTCAGAAGAGCTTCTCAGAAAGGCCTCTCAGAGGGTCTTTTAAGGAAGGCCCCCCACAGAACAGTCTTCTCCCTGCTTTCTCCTTAGATAGATACCTCCTCAAAAGGTCTTCCTCTTCAGAGACAGCCACCTTCTCCTCAGAGGAGCTTCTCCTCAGAGACGTCTCCTTGGACGGTCTTTTCAAAAGGACCACCCCTCAGAAAGGCCCCCTCCACAGGACCCAGAAAGCCTTCCTCCTCAGAAGAGCTTCTCTTCAGAAAGCCTTCCTCCCAGCCAGGCCCCTCGTCAGGACTTCTCAGACAGGCCTTCTCTTTAGCAGGACTTTTCTTCTAAAAAGCTTCCTCGGAGAAGGGTCTCCTCCCAGACAGGCCCTTCATCGGGACTTCTCAGAGAGGCTCTCTATTCAGAAAGACTTCTCAGGATGCCTGCTCGCATAAAGACGTCCTCTTCTAGAAAGCCCTCCGCCCACAGTTCCCTTAGAAATCTTCCTTTCCAGAAAGACCTCCTCTTTAGAAGGCTTCCTCCTGAGAAACACCTCCTCAGATCACTCAATTTTCAGGGTTTTTTTTTTTTTTTTTTGTGCTAGAATTTTCTACCTTTTAGTTGATTATCTATCCAGATATATCTTTCCCATTAGACTGAAATTTCAAGATAATGAAGCTATCATTGTTCATTTTTGCATTTTTAGAGCCTTGCTCAACAGCCACAGGACACAAAGCACAGATTTGTTGCTGAATAAATGAAGTCATCTTGTCCATCTTCCTGCATTTGAGTCCAACCAAGCACTGTATCTTCTATTTTGGTTTTATATGTACCACATGCTGGCGTCTTCTTGCCTTTCCTTAAATGACACACTCCACAAACTAATAAATATTCCTTACTGCCCACACTCCGACCCCGTAGCCTGTCTGCCACTCATACACAAACATCCCTGTTATGGGGACCACCTTGCCCTGTGCACTCAAGACAAAATAACATGAGTCAACATTTCCAAAAACAAGCACACGATATGCAAATGATTTTAGAAAAAATGTACCCAACGTCAAACTGAACAAAAGCACCAAGGAAAAAAAGCCAGGCACATAAAAAAAAAAAAAAAAATGCTGTGTGAGACCAGGCGTAAGAAGGAGCAGGTTTGTCAGGTCCTGGCCTACATGGATCTGGGCTAATATCTATGTAGGTATCTCAGCAAAAAGGCAAGTGGGAACAACCCAGTAATCACAGATATTTCTAGATCTTGTCCTATACATGTAGAGAAAGCAGGCAGGTGCTAGGTGTTATTTGCCTTTATTTCATTCCCCAACAGTCTGCTGAAGTACAGTTGAAGGAACTGAAGCTCAAGATTGAACACAAGCCATATTGTACAAAAGACAGAGTCTTGGACCTTCAACTGACCAAGACTAAATTCTACACATTTGGCCATGGTCCACAGACATGTATGTGGGAATGGTCAAGATGAAGTGGCTGCCCGTGATGGTCCGGAAGGAAGACATGAGCTCAACTGGCTGGAGCCCAAGGACAGGGGAGGGGTGAGCGTCAGTTCCATTCCCCACTGAGGAAGCCTCCAGGCTTGGCCTTGGCAACCCCTGTGTCTGCTGCATCACTCTTGGCCCCTGGAGCACAGAGGCTATTGTGCCCAGCTTAGGTGGCCTCACCGCGCACTCCCTGTGAGCTCAGGACTATCTTCCCCAAGATATCCAAGGGTACCAGAGGGACTGCCTCGTTGTTGCGCTGAACAACCAACCTGCAGGTGGAAGTGTCTGACCTGGTGAAGAGCTTCTTACTGAGTGGACAGTCCAATTTCCCTGAGGGAAACAAAAATCTGGTCCTTCCCCTTCCAACGTCCAAGAGCACTGGAGGAGGCCCAGATACAGTACCATCCCTAGGGGAGGAGGCCCCTTTGCTAACTTGTGGTGTAGACAATCAGTACCAAGTCTTTCCCAAGACCCGGGTGGTGTAGGAGGAGCGGCCACTGAATGAGAAGATGAGAAATAGGAACTTGTAAGGCAGTGAAAACAGGCTCGGCTGTGGTGTCCCACAGCTCAGGACGCCCTTCCTGCATCCCCACCGACAGGCTGTAGGTCGTGGTCCAGTCTAACAGCCTTTCGGGCCTTCATCTGCAGGTAGCAGGATAGACCCAGAGTGGAACTGAGAGCACACGGCTACCAGCATGTCTCACCCCTACTGGTCCTCAGACTTACTGCAACAAGGAACTCACAGGTGGGATACAGGGACCTCAGAGACACACAGAGGGCCTGAGTCCAGGCCTGGGCATCGACCAGAGCCATGCCTTGCCACGGTCAGCAAAGACTTGGATGGAGACTCCTGGGCCACAGAGGGGTGCTCCTTCCTCCTTCGATCAGTTGGTCAGCTCCAAGGAGTTGCCTCCTGGGGACAGTCCCTCTGTGTTGGAAAGCAAGGTCCCCTTTCAGGCCAGCAGAATGACAGCTGTGTCTGAGTAACACACAGCCCTCCTCTGTGGCCCTTTCTCACATCCCCCGAGTGGGGGCGATTCCATACTGAAGGAAAGGCACGCAGGGTGAGGATGCTTCTGGGGCCTCTCAGCCCTTCTCACCCCCATCAGGCCTGAGGAAGAACCTCCTGTTTACCAGCTGGTACCAGGACTCCTGTCACCTGGTAACCCGGCAGATGTTCAGGGAGCCTGACAGTCCTTTCCCCGGGCTTCAGAGCTGGAGGACATGTCCCAGCCTAGAGTGGGATGCCACAGGGATGTGTGTATGTGCGAGAGAGAGAGAGAGAGAGAGAGAGAGAGAGAGAGAGAGAGAGAGAGAGAGAGAGAGAGAGAGAGAGAGAGAGAGAGAGAGAGAGAGAGAGAGAGAGAGAGAGAGAGAGAGAGAAATCGAAGCGCTGGTTAGTGCCTGGCTCCCCTATCCTGGGTGCAGGAGCCTGGGGACAAGGCAGAAGGCACCCTGGGGTGCAGAGCCTCCCGGAGCTAAGCTCTGCCCCAAACCCTGCCAGGCGCAGGCAGGGCACGTCCCCGGGCTGGAGGCTCCTTCTTGCGCGCTGCACTGCGGACCGCGTCCGGGAGCCGCCGCCCCCGCCCCGCTCGCAGCCAGGTGTCCCTCCGGGTCGGGACGACGCGCCAGGCCCGCCACCCCTGCGCCGCCGGCCGCGTTACCTTCCACTTTGGTGAGGGTCAGGACCGGACTGTTGCAGGCGCTGAGCGGGGCCACCCGGGCCGAGTGCTTCTTCATGGTGAGCCGGCCGCCTGCAGGAGCGCCGCCGCCGATCGCCTACATCCTGGGTCCGGGCGGCGCGCCGCTCCAGGCCCGCGGCCTCCCGCTCGCCCCCCGGCTCTCCCGGTCCCCGGGGCTGCCGGCCGCTCGGGTCGCCGCGGCTCACTGCGGCGGCCGCCCTGCCGTGCACATCCTCCTGGCCTGCCGCGCCGCGCTCCACACACGCGCGCACAGCCTCCTACTCCCGGCTGGCTGCAAACTCCAACGTCACGTACAAGTGCACTCCCCACGCCCACCCGGCTGGCTCACCTGCTCCGCCCCCGCCCGGGACGCCCAGCCCTGCAGCCCACGTCGCTCGCTCGCTCCCAGCCAAGTCCCGACTGCACCCTCAGGTCTGCATCTCCCGCATTAGCCCTTTATCCTTCGCAGCCTCTGCGTTGCAACACTTTAATGAAGCAGGTGTTTGTCTCTTTGCCTGGGCCACCTCAGTGGGGTCCTGAATCATTTTAGAAAGAGAGTAGGGAAGGGGAGCGAGGCTCCCCACAGCTTGCATTTCCTTCTTGAGAGTTTTCTCTGGCCCTGAAGACTGCTCTGTTGGGGAAGAAAATGTAAAGTCCATAGAAACAAAGTGTTCACATTTCTACAAGGACTGGGGGCTGGAGAAATGGCTCAGCAGGTAAGAGCATTCGGTGCGCTTGCAGAGGACCCGGGTTCAGCGCTCAGCATTCACATGGGGCAGCTCACAACCACCTCTAAACTCCAGCTCCAGGGAATCTGACGCCATCTTCTGGCCTCTGCGGGCACCTATCACACGTGGTGCACATACGGACAAGCAGGTAAAAGGAAACAAGGCGTGGATGCTGCCCACGGATCAGGAATGGAAGCACCTGGCCAGTGTCCCTTGTTTAAAAGCAGTAGGATGCACCCCTGAGTGGCCACGGAGTACAGAGGGGTGTTAATCAGTTACTATTAAACCCTCATATGCTTCAAGGTCGCCATGCAGGTGGAACTTGGGGGACTTCTGTGGCCCCAGAACTTGGAGAAAACTGCAGTTTATGGGATCTCATTCACTCCTACCCAAACCTCGGGGCTTGTCCCTAGCTCCGCTGGGAATCTAATTCAAGGTGAGTCTTCCTACTGTTGGTTATCCAGCGTTTCTGAGCTTGTGTCACAGAATGCACGGTGCACTGTATGGTATTCTAATGCCCAGTAAGGGTGACTGGACATTGTGGTACAGGTGGAGAGCGACACTCATTACAGCAATAAAAATGTCCCTAGTATGCACCTTTCAGCTCCTTCCCAGGTGCCTGGAGGAAGTGGCTCCTGGAAGTAACTCTGTCGGTTTCTTGCTATGGCTCACCCCTCTGAACAGCTATGATAAACAGAATGGTAGAGTCCACACCGCACCAGGGATTTCTCGAGCTGCTCCCCCATCTTTGCACGCGGGGGCGGCGGGTGGGGGGTGGGGTAGGGGTGGGGGTTGTCTCTGGTCTCTGCAGAGCCCTCTAGTGGCAGCCTCCACATTCTACATCTCTTCCTGGGAAATTGTGGGCCAATTTCCTTCTGTAGATGTAAGCTTAAAGAAAAAAGAATTTCTTATTTTAAAGGCACTTGTCAGGGGCTGGAGAGATGACCTAGCGGTTAAGAGCACCGACTGCTCTTGCAGAGGACCCGGGTTCGATCCCCAGCACCCACATGGTGGCTGAGAACCGTCGGTAACTCCAATTCCAGGAGAACTCCAGTTCCAGGGGAATCCGACACCCTCTTCTGACCTCTGCGGCTTTGCACAGACACCGGTGCACAAACCTACATGCAGACAGTACATTCATACACATAAATAAATAAATAAAATTTAAAAAGGGCACTTGTCAAAGAGTTTAGCGACTTTGGTTCCATCCCTAGGACCCACGTAGTGGAAGGAGAGAAGTGACTCCACAAAGCTGTCACGTGACCTCCACACAGGTGCCGTGGTGCCCCACCCGTATAGATAAATGTAAAGACTTACTTTTTAAAATTATTCATTAAAATAATTTAATATCTTATGGGCCTTTTATTACAAAATAACACTTTTATTTGTTTCATAAAGTTCATCAGTATTTATTATAGACATAGTAACTAAACCATCACATAGTAGCAGTACTCATTTTTGACAGGTTTTTAGACAAGACAAGGTTGCTTGCTATAAATAATTCCATTTTCTATTTTCCATACCTCCATAAGGTCATTGTTACCTTGTTTTAGGTAAGTGTAGGCTAACCGAGGTAAAATAAAATGTCCTGGGTTGTACAGTAATGGATACATATTAAGATTTACTTCACGAAGTGAAGCCCAAGACATGCCATTATTAGGCTCACAGCTCGAGGCCAGCGCTCACACCCATGTTGCCTGTATGTGGGGACCTTTCAGGACGTGGTTAGTCCTGCCATCCTCAGGATCCACGGGTGCCCCGTGAGCGAGTGCAGTGTCGTACACTGTCTGTAGTTCTGCTGCAGCATCCCACCTGCTGGACTAAAGTAGCACTGTGAGTATTTGGGACTGATACAGCATGAGACATGCCCCCAGCACCTACATGGCGGCTAAGAACCGCATCTAAGGTGGCTGTGGTGGCGCACACCTTTAATCCTAGCACTCAGGAGGCAAGAGGCAGGTGGATTTCTGTGAGTTCAAGGCCAGCCTGGTCTACAGAGTTCCAGGCCAGCTGGGGCCATAGCAAGACCCTGTCTCAAAAAGACAAAAAAAAAAAAAAAAAAAAAAAAAAAAAGCCCAAAGAGCCATTGGCTTAGCCTGAGTTCTGGCTTTGCCAACAGGAAGTGGCCACACTAGCCACCATTGTTGTCACTCTGGCTTATGTTCTACTCCAGGCACTATAAAGTCAGGTTCCCTCACCAGATTCCAACTGTGTGTGCGTGTGTGTTCATATACATGTATACATGCAGGTGTGTGTGCATGTACTCATGTACATGTGTGCAGGATTGTGGAGGTGAGGCTGGCTGGCCAGCAAGTCCCAGGGATCTGTCTGCCTTCACTTCCCCAGCCCTAGGATTACAAACACAAAATACCGCACGGGCTTTTAAAATATGGGCTCTGGGGATAGAACTCAGGTCCTTGTGCTTTCAAATTTTACCTACTGAGCCCTCTACACACCCTTCGACTGTAGTTCTTACCATGTGCAGAGCAACTTGGCCTTTCTGGGACTGGGGCTGGGCCTGGTGGATGCCAGGCAGGCATTCTGTCAGTCAGCAGCCTCTCTGCCTTTTATAACATGGGTTCTTTGTTAGATCTGGTTTTTAAAACTATAGTGAAGCTTGAAGAGATAGCCTAGCGGTTAAGAGCACCGACGCTCTTGCAGAGGACCCGGGTTCGATCCCCAGCACCCACATGGCGGCTAAGAACCGTCTGTAACTCCAATTCCAGGAGAACTCCAGTTCCAGGGGAATCCGAGACCCTCTTCTGACCTCCGCGGCATTGCACGACACGGGTGCACAGACCTGCATGCAGACAGTACATTCATACACATACAAAAATAAATAAATAATAATAAAAAAAAAAAAGAAAAAAGTTTCAAAAATCATACAGGAGATAGTCTCCTAGGCCCTGCTAAACTTTAAAATTTGGAGGTGTATGCGATTATCTCTCTAGAGACGATAATGGTTATAGCTGCCACAGAGCTCAAAGTGCTGTCCCTCAGGAGATGTCCAGTGAAGGCAGATACCTGCTGTAAGTGGCTGTCACACTGTTTTTAAAAAGCTTGTTAACATAATCAGAAATGCATGCTGTATTTATCGAAAACTGTATACTAGGTAGGTGACATGGTGCAGGTACTTGGGAGGACAGGGCAGGACGATCAAAAGATCGAGGCCTGCCTGGCCTCGGAAGGAATTTAGAGCCTGCTAAGGTAAGTTGGTGAGACCACATTTCAAAATGAAAAGGAAAAGTGGGCTGGGGACCTAGCTCAGCGATAGAGTGCTTGCCTGTGCTGCTTCAGTCCCTGGGAACCACACGCACACAAAATATTGTTCACTGAAATGGATGGTGTTTACCATCTGTAAACCACAATAAGTTTTAAAAACTGAGAAAATACCTTTGATATCACAAACTTCACACAGAAATATGAAGCGTGTGTGTGCAGCTGCACAGATGAGATGATGTAGGTACACATATAGCACGTGTATGCGTATACACAAAAGTGCACATGGAACTGAAGTGGTTGATGTGATGCTACCCTTACCACGTGGGGTGCTCTGTTCTGGGCTGTGCATTTTATCCTTTTATGTGTACTCACTGCTAGCACAGCTGATGATTATGATTGATGAGTCTATATTTATTTATTTAGTGTGTGTATACAAAGTGTGTGGATGTGTGCATGCTTTTGTGTGCACTTGTGGAAGCCAGAGGACACCTTCGGGCACTCACCGCCCGCCTTGCTTGAGGCTGGATCTCTGTTGTCAGGCTAGCTGGCTGGAAAGCTTCCGGGTACTCTCCTGGAACTGGGATTACAAATGCTCAGTCTATGGATCTGACATCTATGCAGTTCTAGGGGTATGAACTTGGGTCCTCATGCTACATAGCAAGCTCTTTACCCAATGAACTCACTTCTCATCCTGAGTTTGTCTCTATGGTTATCTATTTATGGATTGTAGCCCCTGTGGTTTGGAAAACACTTAAAATTATATTCATGGTAAGTTCTATGAAGATTTTTACTTAGTATGCTCGAATTTCTTATTAAAAAAAGTTTAAAATGCAGTCGGGATTTTAGAAGTGGGAAGGCAGACCATGTCAACTGATTCACTGTGAAATACCAGCACTGCCTCATAGTCCTTCACAGAATTAAATAGGAAGAATAACAAATTATTTGTGTGGTTACCAGGACTTAAAAAGCATTGCTTAAAGTGGCTGCTGGAAGCAGTATGGCCTGCACTGGCCTGTCCAGCATGGGTAGAGGCCTGATGGTGACAGGAAAACACAGGTCAAGACTGGGCAGTCATTCAGGGGTGGGAATGTGGGGATCCCTTCCCAAACTGCCAAGCCAAGGACAAAGACAAAAGCCACTAGACAGAGCGATCAGGGGCATTCCCTCCCCTTCTGGGTTCCTTTCTTCCTACAGGAACAGCAACTTGACTCCTCTTTCTCTAGGGAGAAACAAGGTGGAGGGGTGGGATCACTGGATGTCAGCACTGGGCTCCCGGGTACATCTTCCTGTCCCTGGCAACACCGCATGATGGTCCCATGTGAAGATTAACAGCCTGTCCCTGGGGTTGAGCTGAAACCAGGAATTGGGAGGTTAGAGCAGTGTCCCTGGACCCATGAGACATCTAGAAAGAGGGGTGCACAAAGACGAACACATTATCCTGCACGTACATAGTAGGGCCTCAAGAAATAAAACGTCCTTCCCCATGAAGAGAGGGACACACCATCTCTTACAAACTCCTTCCAGCAGTGGGGGTTGGTTCAGAAAAAGGCCTACTCGGAAGCCAGCTCCCTGGGCACACTGCCTCATTTCAGTACTCAGTCCTCCATCAGTTAAAGTGGAAATAAGAAGGGTGTGGCCCTTGTAGTGTTGTGAAGATTAAAGGAAGGAACCGGTGTCCAGTGTGTACTGCAGTGGCTGGTAAGTAGTAGGATCCAGCGCTCGTGGTCATTGTTTTCGTTCTCTCTACTGGGTAGACCGTCTGGGAAATGGACCTCTGATTTGTCACACCCTGAGTCTGACACAGTATGTGGCTTCTATATCAGGTGTTCTGGGGAAGCAGAAAGGGGAAAAGAAAGGAAGGGGGAAGGAAAGAAGGGAAGGAGCAAAGTGGGAGACTGGGAGGAAGGGAGGAAAGGGGGGAGGAAGATCGGATAGATATTCTCAGGACTCCGATTCTAGAATTTTCTGGCACTGACTGCTTCCCCCTCCTTTCTGACTGTCCTTTTCCACCTGCATGGTGTAGGGTGGGAAAGCGGTGACTGACGACCAGGACGACTTCTGCTTTACCCCCGGCTTCTCACCCTCCCCTGCTTTGAACTCCGAGGAGGTCACCCTCCCCTGCTTCGATCTCCGAGGAGGTATGTTTGGAAAGCAAGGCCTTGGGCTCAAGGTGAGGAGGGAGATCTGATGCTGATTAGTTCAGAAATAGCTTCTGCTGTGTCCGGGTGACTCATCGACCACAGCTGGCCTGCACTCAGATTCCTCTGCTGCCTCTGTGCTGGAGCTAGAATACTGACCTACATCTGATCCTCCTAGGTCAGGAAACCAGGCCCACCCCGTCGGCTGGTGTTTGCTTCCAAGGGTGAATCAAGTGATGCGACCAGAGCTAGCCTCAGCTTAAGCGGGAGACACGTCTGCTGTACGGAAGGGTGGTGCTGCGGCTGCGTACTACTCCCTCCCAAATGAGGGGCGGGGCTGGCTGGAAACTTCTGGCAATGTTGGGCTCTGGAGCCTCAAAGTTGAGCATGCAGAGTCTCTGAAATGGGGCCTCTGGGACTTGCCATAGCTGCTGTACGTCTCTGAAGGTAGTAGAGGCCACCTTCTGGAGTCACCTGTGTCGTTAACTCTAAAACAGGAACCTTGCTCAGACACACTCAGCCACCATCAATGAACTGAGATGTAGAGTCCCAAGGCAGATGGAAGCCGGGCATGAGAAGGGCTGAGGAGAGCATGTCTGTAGACAGGTACTGTGAGGGTCGGCTCCTGAACCACACCAGAGAAGCCCTCATAGAAAACCACACCCAGAAACCCAGAAATCCTCCAGAGACCTCACAGGAGATCCACAGAGTGAGACGCTGCTGGTGTAAGGAAGTGGGCACCCAGCTCTGCACGCGGCCCCTGCTGGGTTTTTTCCCTTCCCTCCATGATGCTAGGCTAGTGGGTTGAAGACAGGGCCAGGTCCACTCGATGTCTGGGCCACCTCTGCCAAGCCTGGCCTCCTGGGACAACAAGGTGACTTCAGAGCTACAGGCGCAGCACCAGGCACCATTTCCCATGTGGGAATGACACAGAGCCTTCAGAAGTTGCAAAGGGGCTTAAAAAAATTCAACACCTTCTCCTGCTTCACAGGCCAGGGCCTTCCTGTTCCAAACAACAGGTGACTCTCATACATATGGGGCCTCATAAGACCTCTACCAAATATTCATGGCACAGACTTCACACCAGCTCCTCGTCCCTCCTCACACCTCCTCGCCCCTCCTCACACCTCCTCTTCATCCCAGTCCTCACCAGAGTCCTCACCAGACTCTCTCTTCTGCAGCCTCCTCCCCCGCCCGTTTGGAACACTACTCAGGCTCCGTCGCCTCGCCCAGATCCCTGGGACCCAGCGGAAGCTCCGGAGCAGTGTCTTCTGCTGCCTTCCCCAACGGGGGTGCTTCCTGGATTCCCAAGCAGAACCCTGTGACCCCTGCCTCCCCTTCCTCTCACCCCTGGGCACCATCCTGGTGGGGTCATTGCTCTTCCTCCCTTCACAGTGAATGTTCTCACAACCATGGGTTTGACATTGGCTAAAATTCGCTGTGGAAGCTATCTTGCCTTGCCCTGGGCTCCTAGCTGTTTTCTGCCCCCCAGGTTATCTTCAGAAGAAGGTCAGAGGCCTGGAGGAGGCCAGCGAACTTGAGGAAGCTGTTCTTCCTGCTGGCTGTTCTCTAACAGTTCCACTACTGGGCTGTCACCTTGCAGAGGCTTTTTATGGTGGGCTTATGGTCTTCCCCATGCCTCTGCTCAGAACAGAAGCGAATTCTGACTAGCAAGATGCCACGAGGCTTGGTGTCCCAAGACCGGTGCCTCGGGGCTCACCTAACTGGAGGCTGCCATGACTCAGAATTCACTGGCTGGAGTCAACCCTGAACACATCATCCAATGAGTTTATTGGCCCCAAATAAAGTAATCCAATGAAACAGTTGAGTCTTCCCATCAGTATGCATGGAGGAGGGCTGTCTTGCTCTCCTGTTCTTCACGTGAGGTCCATTGGCTTAACTGGGCACCAGGAGCCATTTGTCACAGAGGAGCACATGTAGGACCAAGGGACAGAAACGGGCCACACTTCAGGTGAGTTTGAGCTTGCTTCTTGTGCAAGCATACAGAGAAAAATGCTGCTGATGGCTAGAGTGGGTCCCGCTGTGGGGCTGAAGAAGGTCCCCAGATGTTGTATAACAGCCAAGGCCAGAGGCACAGCCACTTCCGACTGAGGAGGCCTCCTGGGTACAGTTAACTTCAAGGATTTCTGGAGCCTCCCTTGGGGTTTGGAGGGCTACAGGTGTTCCTGTTTTCTTCCTAAAGGTATCTACTGTTGCCAGTTTATTTTTGGCATGAAGTTCCGAAACTATATTCTAACAAATAACTCCTTAGGCCCTTTGACAAGGGGAGGAGCTGGTCAGCGCCCCAGGGATTTGATGAGGCTGCGCGTTTGATCCTGTGATTTTCCTGAGCTCCTAGAGAGAAAAGCTGGTGTGCAAGCTTGTGTTGGTCACAGCAGGGCAAGGCCAGAAGAATGTTTCTCTGCGGGAATCTTTTGAAGTTGTCTAGTGTATGAGAGGCTAGAGTATAGTAGTATGCATCAGTAATTCCAGGACTGGGGAGGCTACGCAGTAGGATCCTGGGTTCAAGACTGGCCTGGGCTACATAGTGACATTCTGCTTCAGACAATAACAACAACAACAGCAACAGCAACGAAGCTAGGCATGATGGCACAGCACTGTGGAGGCAGAGGCAGGCAGATTACAACACCGTGAGATCAAGACCAAATAACAAGTGATGTGCCCTGTTTTTGTTTTAAGCTCGTCGTCCTTGGAATTCCACGTATGGATGATGATGGTAAGGACTGACAGCCTTTCAGAAAGTGTGCACTACATGGAAATCACAATTTTTAATTTCCAGGCCATTTTCTCCATTTCTACCTGTTTTTATTTGGGGGTTTTTAGTTGTTCTTGCTGCTGTGGTAAAATACTCTGACAAAAAGCAACATAGGGGAAGAAGGGCTTATTTTAGCTGGCAATCACAAGTTACAGTCCATCACTGCAGGGGAGGCAAGGAGATGGGAAGTAGGTGCAGCTAGACGCCAGTCATCCGCAGCCGTGAGCAGACAGGACGGAGGCGCACACACTTGTCTGCTTGAGGTGCTCAGCTCGAGGTCTCCGCTCACTTATGGTCCAGGCCCCAAACTAGAGACTGGTGCAGCCCACTTCCAGGCTGGGTCTTTCCACATCAATTAAGGCAATCAAGAACCCCCCCCAAGACACACCCACAGGCCTACTCAGTTTCGACAGCCCTTCATTGGGACTCTTTTTCCCTAGTGATTCTCGACTGCTCCAAGTTGACAAAGCTAACCAGCACAGGGCTGGAGCAATAGTAGTTAAGGGTACTTGTTGCTCTTTTAAATGACATGATTTAAGTTCTCAGAATCCACATCAATCCATAACTGCCTGTAATTCCAGATCCAGGGGATCTGACACCCTCTTCTGCCCTCCATGGGCACTGGTACACAGATGCGCACATACACATACTCACACACACACACACACACACACACAAATAAATAAATAAATAAATAACAAAATATTTTTAAAATCTAATCATCGAGCCAGGCGTGGTGGCGCACGCCTTTAATCTTAGCACTTGGGAGGCAGAGGCAGGCGGATCTTTGTGAGTTCAAGGCCAGCCTGGTCTGCAGAGTGAGTTCCAGGACAGCTGGGGCTACAGGGAGACCCTGTCTCAAAAAGACCAAAAAATAAAAATCTAATCATCATACCATCCTTAGGAATTGTGAAGATATTTATTTAAGCTCTGTTCCTGTAATGAGTTTGAAATTGCCTAAATGTCCTCCAATAGGGAAAGGAAAATTGTGGAGTATTTATCTATAGGAAAGAATGTAATATGAATGATGAATTATCTAGCAACACAGGAGGAGAAAAAGAATTCACTTAATATCCAGTACCATCTTTATATACACAGACCCCTTCATATATAGTTTGTACAGATTGTTCAACATATGTGTTCATTTTATATATTGTTGATACATATTTATCTTACAGAAAAATCTGACTTGGCTACAATGTCTTACCTTTCTTTGTCAAGTTTTCTAACTACCACAAGCAAAAATAGTGATTCACTAACTTTCTCCTTGACGGTGAGTGAACCAGGAAGGTCATCTCCTTTTAGAATTCCAGCTCTCTAGGGATTGGCTGGTACCAGTCCTGCTCCTCAAAGACCATTTAAAGGCTCTAAAAATGTGTCCCTTTAAGGACATACGAAGGCTAATAAAAGCAGGGAATGACTTTGTGAGCAGGGATATGTAAAATAATCCTGAAATTGCTTGTTCTTTTAAAAGAGACTATTTCTATTTCTATTCTTCTTCTGAAACTGTTTGGTGGCCGCACTTCTAAAACCACAGCCTTTCATGTCTTCTTAACAGTGCATTTGTTACAGAATCATAGTCACTTCCTTTCATCTCTCTCTCTCTCTCTCTCTCTCTCTCTCTCTCTCTCTCTCTCTCTCTGTAGGTGTGTATGTTCATGTGTGTACCTGTGTATGCGGTCTGAGGTTGACATCCATTATCTTCCTCAGTTAATTGCTCCCCACCATATTTTTGAGACAGGTCTCTCACTAAATCTAGCACACACTGATTTGGCTAGGCTGGCTGGAAATCATCCTGAGGGAGGATTCCGTTGGTTTCTGCCTCTATTAGGACACACTACCATGCCTAGCTTTTCACACAGGTGCTAGAGATCCGAACTCAGTCCCTCATGCTTATGCAGGAAGAACTTCACCAACTGAGATAGCTCCCCAGGCCCCAAATCCTTTTAACTTTTCTTGCTGTAGACATTTTCAAAGAATGATAGTAACAAAAAATGACAATGCCCAAGGTGCTGTTGAGTCAGCACTGGCTGCCTCCGGCAGGGTGAAGGAGTGTCTGCCTGGAGCTCTGCATTGGGGACAGTCCTCTAGCAGATCGTTGGTTACTAATTTAGTGTATGTGTGAGTGTGTGTATCAGTCAGAGCACAACTTGGCAGAAGTTGCTTCTCTCTTCCTGCCACGTGGGTCCTAGGAGCTCTGGAACTCCAGTCACCAAACCTGTCCAGAAGCACATCTACCTGTTAATCAATCTTTCTAGTCCCAATAGGTCATACTTACGTGGAACGATTCTCCACCAGGGCTTACCATAGGGCGGTGGCCTTGCCTTCCAGATGCTTCTATTTGTGGTCCCCCCAGTGCCATCTTTCTCCTCTCTTTCCCATCTCCTCACTTGGCTGAGCTGTACTTTTGATTTTGCCTCCAAGTGAACATAAAAGGAGAGGCTGTGGAGGTAGATTCTGTCTGAGGCAGGGGTTTGGGCAGTATCCTGTGTCCTGAACTCACGTGCTCTGGTCCCTCAGATTAGCAGGCCATCTGCACCATGAGGGGGCTGCACCCAGGTGGGGTCAGTGGAGGAGGGTGGGACTACCTCCCGACTACCTTCCGACACATCACATCCTCTTTTCCGGCTCTGCGTTGGTGTTACCACACTCATAGAAACATCTGTTCGACTCACTTAATGGGAATAGGTTTTTTTGTACACCCCTTACATGATGTTTATCAACATTTACTGTTCTCAGAGTGGAACTGACCTTGGAGACTCTGGGCTGAGGTGAATTTATTTTCAGTACTCACTGGAGAAGCTCATGATTCGGGGTTTAACCTTGACTTCTTATTCACAATGAGCAGGCATCAGATACTCTTGACAACAGGAGTCTAATTTGGGATTAGCTGTAAGCTAAGACACCAGAAGCAAGGGAGGGGGCTGCTACAGGTTGAAAACCATTTCCAGCAATGCCACCAAAGACTCAGGCTCGCTTCACCCTAGATCCCCAAAGTCCTATGTGCTTTCCTCATGGCATAGGCAAAATGGGTCAAAGGGACTCAACTCAAACATCTCCAGGGCTCGTTGGCAGCCCTCGGGAGTAGACTGAATTTAAAGGGTCAGCATCACAGGGATCAAGAAACACCTGCATTGTAGAGCTCATCTGCAACCCTGCCAGATGATACAGGGAAACAAGCTTTTCCTCATCCCAGTGTATACGGACTCTCAGCAAACTTCTCTCTGAATTTAAGTCGTGATGGAATGGTATTGGGGTTGCAGCAAGTGCCCATCAGTTCTCCAAGGCCCTTTGTACCTCACCTGCAGTGTCTCTGCACACAGCAGGCCTCAGAGACTGGTCCTGGCTCCACAGACCCTCAGAGGTGGAAAGCGTTTTGCAAATCATTTAGCATGTCACCCTTAATTTGGGACAGGAAGGAACAAAACTAAGAGGATGACTGGGAAACAAAAAACGATGGCTATTCTGGGATGCTAAATAGCAGCAACCTAAATATACCCCCAAGAAGTGCGCATCCAGCCAGAATGACCTGTGCTTCCAGCTGCAGCTGCCGAGGCCCGGAGCATCACAGACGGATGGGGCACGCTGCATCTCAGATTCTTCCAGGGGTGAAAGAAAGAGGCCACTCCTAAGAGTTAGAATTCAGCTTGAACTTTGGACACACATTCATGGTGTCTTGAAAGTGTTTTGTTTTTTTTTTTTTTAAGAGGAACTTATGCCTCTAGGAAAATAAACTTGGTTTTAGGAAAGCAAAGGCTGGTCATGGTGGTGCACGTGGGGAGCTGAGGCAGGAGGATCACAAAGTTTGAGTCTAGTCTGGAGCATCACATAGGGAGGAGACCTTTTCTCCAAAACATAATACCAAATACAGACACAACTAAAGCAGCGTGCATGTCTGAGCACGCATGTTTCCTGAAGACTCAGGACAAGTGGAGGAGACCAGGAGTAGGGATGGCTGTGAAGCAGTTTGTTAGAGAGGAGGGCGGCAGACTCAAGAGCAAGCGGCCTTCTCACTGCCAAAGTGAGAGGCCATCCCAGAAAGAGAACGCATCTGCACAGCACCAATGTGGTGACGAATATGCATGCAGAAGTTGTGAAGGGCTCGTCAACATCAAAAAGACAGGTGACCCAGTAATAAATGGACAAAAAATATGAAAAAGTAGCTTTCCAAAGATGTATCCCAATGGTCAAAATGTACACGAGAAGACGCACAACCCCACAAGCTAGTAGGCTGCCTATGCTCGTCAAAGCAGGATGGGCCCAGGGGTACAGAGGGTACTTTAGTACACTGACTCTGCTTCGACTGCTTTGTGTCTGTATCCAGAGCCAGAGTTGCTCAACTGTGTGGTCCTTCTCTTTGGAGAATGTTGAGAAAGCACCTTAATTTCCAAAGAGGCTGTATTACTTTACATTATTCATTGACAGCATATGAGGGTTCCCTTTCCTTCGTCCACAGCCTCCCCACCTGTTGTTAGTCATCTTGCTGATAATAATTATTCCAACAGGTATGGGGTGATATCACATTGGGATTTGAATGTGCATTTCTCTGAATGTTACAGTACCATTTCATTCATATATATATATATATATATAATCTATATATAAAGGAACTGTAACGGGAACTCACTATGTAGACCAGACTGGGCTTGATCTTACAGAGATCCTCCTGCCTCTGCCTCTGCCTCTGGAGTTCTGGAGTGCTGGGATTAAAGATATGTGCCCAACTGTATTTTTGAAAATCCTCCTGGAAAATTCAGACAGAAGTACTAACTTGGAGGATAATCCCACATTAACCTGGAAGGTAATCTCACGCTAACCCGTAGAGTGCTCGTACCTGGCTCAGCAAGGCTCCTGGCTTCCCCACATGCCCAGGAATCAGAACCATGGGTGTCTCCAGCTGCTTCTGTTTTCCTGCCGGTCTTCCGGCACCGCAGATGTGTTATTGCTGCAAATACAAGCTGCGGCTGAGGCTGATGTTTTGGAAAGTTCTGTGCCCTCAGGTCAGTGATTGTGTGTGTGTGTGTGTGTGTGTGTGTGTGTGTCTGTGACTAGACTTTGAATCCAAGGCCTCATTCAAGCAGGCAAACACTCCTCGAGTAAACTCCATCTCTAGCCCTCATTTTCCCTGTTCTTTCTTTTAAATTTTGAGACAGACTCTAACTTTTTTCTTTTAAGTTAATTTTAATTGAGCTCATTTCATACAACATTTCTTAACCAAATTTAGACTCATTCCCCCATCCATGCCTACCCCTCTGCCCCCTGCACCCCATCCGAGCTCATGGATTCTGTCATACATGTTGTCACTGTCTTGCATCTTTTTCTCAGTCTTTATAACCTTTTGATGCAGATGTTTACTGTTTTGGTCAGTTCTTTGAAAGGTTCTTCTCTCTCTCTCTCTTTTTTTGACTGGAATGTGATCCTCAGAGCCCAATAAAGGTAGAAGGGGGGAAATCAGCTCTACAAAGTTGTCTTTTTAAAATATATATATAAATATATATATATATATATTATCAAATCTAGACCCGTTTCCCCCACCATCCCCCCACCCCCAGAACTCATGCATTCTGCCAAACATGCTTTTCATCCTTAGTCTTTTCAATATTCTCCATGTGGGTTGACTGTTTGAGCAGAAGTCCACTGTTTAGTCAGTTTTTGATTGCAGTCCTTTCTTGTTTTGTTGTTGTTGTTGTTGTTTCCAATATGCACACTCCCAACTGCTTTGGACAAAGCTCAAGGGGCCGTGCACAAGAAATACTTACAACTAGGTAATTGGCACTAGCATCCACAGATGAGGGATACCATTCATACGTTTGTTTTTTCTGCGACTGTGTTACTTCACTCAGCATGATGTCCTCTAGCTCCAGCCATTTTTGCAAAGCTCATGATGTGCCAGTCTTCTTTACTGCTGCATAGAACTCCATTGTGTAGATGTACCACATTTTCTCTATCCACTCATCAGTTGAGGGGCATTTGGGTTGGTTCCAGCTCCTTGCTATTGTGAAGAGAGCTGAAATAAACATGGCCGTGCATGTATCTCTGCGGTGGGGTGAGTCTTGAAGGTACATGCCCAGGAGTGGTATGGCTGGGTCGGGTGGCAAGATTCTCTCTTTTTTTGTTCCCTTTAATTTTATATTATTCCAAGGTATGCATATATATACTCCACACATAAATCAAAATTACACAGTCTGAAAATAAACTATATATTAATTCCAAAACACATTTAGGGAGTCACATTTTAACAGTAAAGTTGCATGCAGGTAAAAAGAAGTATTAACTTTACATTCTTTTTTTTTTAGAATATGAATACATATCTTCCACCCATATATGGTAATTACAATGTGAGAATACAAGTGGTAGGTCAATTCTAGAGCCCATTAGACTCTTACTTTGGAGCCCATGTTGACTTTAAACTCACTCTGTAGTCCAGATAGGATTTGAACTTTCAGCCCTTCTGCTTTAGTCTCCTAAATAGCTGGGATGAAAAGCCTGCACCATCAGGCTGGGCTATCCAGGACTTCTTGTGTCTGTGAGAGAGCACCCCTCCTCCCTTGCAGCACCTGTCCCCCTCCCCCATCTCCACACGGGTATGGTCTCAGGGGCCTCACTGTACATTACTATTTATGCCTTTGCTTGCTGATTCAATTAGAGCTTTGAGAACGCTTACTATGTGTCAGGCACTCAGCTGGACATTGACCAAATGCCAGTGAGGCCCCTGGGAGCCTTGATTTCTATTGGGTCTTGTCTTTGCCTTCCATAGACCTGAACAAACATTATTACTGTTTCTCACAGCTCAAGATCACCCAGTCCTCTGAACATGCCTGTCAGTGAAAAGCCAAGAACTTGCTATTTGTTCAAGCAACACTGAAGTCAGATACCTGTCTCCCACCCTTTGTGTGGGGCAGGACACTGACTTTGATACATCCCAATCAGTAAACTCAGGTACCCTTCATGTGGACTGACTGAGTACATGCAGGTAGAGGCCAGAGGACACCTCAGGTGTCCTTCCTCAGGTGCCATCCACCTTGTTTGCTGAGACAAGCTCTTTCACAGGCCCAGAACTCTCCGAGCAAGTTAGGCTGGCTGGCCAGCGAGTCCTAGGGATCTACCTGTCTCTTCGTCCCTAGTGCCGGGACTGCAAGTGTATGCTGCTGTGCCTGGCATTTGTTTGTCTGAAACAAATGTAGCCCTGGCTGGCTGGCCTGGAACTTTCTCAGTAGATCGATCTGGCCTCAAATTCATAGAGATTTTCCTGTTTCTGTCCCCAGAGGGCCAGGATTAAAGTTGTGGACCCCTAGGACAGTTTACCTGGCCTTTTTCTAATGTGGCTTTATTTCATGTGGATTCTGGGGATTAAACCCAGCCCCTCATGCTTGGAAGGTAAGCACCTTACCAACTGAGCTGTCTCGTCAGGTCTGTACTTTGTAATTCTTCGTCTTCCTGGCTGCCCAAGCCTCCCATATCCCCTCCATATAATGAGTCTCTCCCTTCAAAATGCCCATCATTTCTGCACGTGTGGGGCAAGGCAGCCCCTCCCCACCAGCAGTTCTCAACAGAACCAGTTTCCACAGCACTAAGATGCCCTGCGAACTTCAGCATTCATTCTTTTTCTTTCTGGCTTTCCAGTGACTTCCATACTTGCTGGCTTAACATGCCCTATCTAGAGAAGAAGCACTTTCTCTGTTTTTCCCTATTAGTTAGCTCCTTAATTGGCCTATTGAGGAAAGGTAGGCAAGCCTAGCTTGTGAGGGCTATCAGGGCCCACGCCCTGACCCTAACATGCTAGCCCTAGGGGAGGAGCAGACAGCCCCTAGGACAGAAGTCAATGCATTGTGTATCCCTAGCTAAGAGTTCCCCCACAGAAGAAGTGAAGACTCCATTCAACTAAAGGTACGAATGACAGAATCAAATGCAAACCCTTGGAATGGTCCAAATTCACGCTCTGAGATGTGATGGTCTGTCAGTCCTCAAACATTCATAGCTCAGTAGAGTTGCCGCCGTCTACTCTCTATGAAAGAGCACGGCAGAGAGCTCTGTTCTAGCTAGCTTTGGCTGTCAGCTGGACACAGCCCAGGGAGTCTTAGGGGACCGACTTTGTCAGATTTGCCTATAGGCAGGTCTGGGAGGGGGTGTTTTCTTGATTGCTAATTGGTGCAGGAGCGGGCAGACTACTGTGGGTGGTGCCATCCTTGGGCAGGTGGACCTGGTGTTTGAACCTGAGCCAGAAGGTAGTTGAACAAGCCAGTAGGGAACATTCCTTCGAGGTTCTGCTTCAAGTTCCTACCTTGAGCTCCTGCCTTGGCTTCTCTTGCTGAGGGACTGTAACCTGTAAGCTGAAACAAACCCTTTCTTAATAAGCTGCTTTCGGTCTTCATATCTGTCACAACAACAGGAAAATTAACTACAACAGTCATGATGACACATTGGTTAATTTAGGACCACGCAACACATCTGATTTCCCTTCTCTTTGGCCAGATTTGGCCTCCTGAGTGCCCTCTCTTTCTCATCCGAAGGCCCCACCCAGCTCGCCATCAGAAAACCCTCCAAGAACCATTTCTGACCTTTGTCTTCGCGGTGTTCCCTCTACATCCACTCGTCCCACCAGTGCACATGGGTCTCCTGTTCTTCCTGCCATGCTGTCGGGATCTGTGATCCTGAAACTGACCTCATATTGCTCGGCTGTTCTTTGGTGGTCAGTTACAGGGGCCACGCGGCCCCTCCTCAGTCTCCTCCTGGTGTTCGATCCCAACACCCATGCTCTGTGTGTCTGTCTGTGGCAGGCCGGAGGCTGTGTTTCTTACAAGCTCTAAGGCGATGTTAAAGCTGTCACAGGGCCATCCCAAGCAGTAGAGGACAGTGGTCCTAAGTCAGCACCTGGACAATGGCAAACTTTCAGTGAACCACTGTGTAGCTAACTGTTGGGGCAAGAATAAGGATAGTCTAAAGAGAAACACTGTGTCCTTCCCTTCCACTGTGAATGACAGAGACAATGGCACCGAAGAAGTTGGAAATTCCCCAGGAGTCTCAGCCTGGGGAAGGAAAGGGCTGGTGCCTGGTGCAGCCAGAGGGAAGCTTGTCTCCCAGGCAAAGATGCCATAAACTCTCATACTTGTCAGACCACTTTATAGGATGGAAATGAAATCAAGATGGGTCAGTGATGGGCGGGAACACCGCTTGACCAGGACTGCTCAGCTATGCATACATTGAGCCCCCTATTTAAATGTGGACCCATGGTAAAAAACAAATATAGGCTTATGGGGTCACTGAACCACTCTATTTGTTCCTCTTTCCATTGTGACCACATTGACTAAATCTGCATTTCACTGTTCCCCTGTTTCTTTAATTGACCTGTTGATGATGGGGAGCTAAGCCTAGGCTGTTACTCGGTCTCTGACCCCACCCTCCGCAGTCCCAGTTGTCTATCTCATGTGGCTGGGGCTCTGACCCCACCCTCTGCAGTCCCAGTTGTTTATCCCATATGGCTGTGCTTATTTAGAGTGTCCTGCAGAGCTGTCCATGCTCAGCCCCTTCTAAGAGACAAACGTGGACAAGCCTTGGAAGTGGCACCCACCATCTGGTTATCTCCAGAGCCAGGATAGCCCCAGGTCCTGGCTCCCATCTGCTCCACCTGCTGCTGGCGGCACCAGTGTGCTAACCTGTTTGCAGCAGGCACCATAGGATAGCATGGAGGAAATGAGACAAGGCCAGGCCATGTGGACTGGATTGATTCAAAGCTCCTGCACATTAGAAAATTGTGCATGCGTGAGTGTGTGTGTGTGTGTGTGTGTGTGTTTTCACTGTCAGTGCTAAAAATTAAGGTAATAGTGAGGCAGGACAAAAAGGCAGGGAAAATATTGGGGGACCTGAGGAGAGAGAAAGGAAGCCCTCATTCTGGAATCCTGTTGAAGCCTTGCCAGCTGAGAACAATAATTCCAGCACAGCCACTCACTGCCCCAGCCAGACCTTCCCCATCCCAGCCATGAAGCTGCAGTGTTCCGGGCTTCTCACCAGAAACCCCATTTACAGAGAAAGGACATTTGCTAAACCCTCGGGCAGCCCTCATGGCCCCTGATTACACCTTATCAGGTTATAATTCCATCAAAGGCATGTCTGGAGCCACCTCACACAAGTCTCTTAGCAAAAGAGAAAAGATAACAGCAAGAAAATCTGACATATTGTCTTAGAGTCTGTGTATACACAGAATACATTCTGATGAGAAAAGTCCATATTTTGTAGAGTCAACAAACCCTGCACAATAGTCTGAAAACTTAAAACATCATTGTCTCAATTTTCCTATTGTTGTTGTAAAATACTCTGACAAAAGCAACTTAGAGAGAAAAGGTTTATCCTGGCTCACAGTTTAAGGATACAGTACCTCGTGGTGGGAAGTCAACACCCCCCCCCCCCAGTCAGGAAGCAGACAGTAATGAATGCCCGTGTTCAGCTCCCTTTCTTTGCTTATACAATCCAGGATCCCTTCCTAGGCATGGAGCTACTCACAGTGGGTGGGGATTAATGAAATCAAAATAGTCCCTTAAAGGCATGCCCAGAGGCCAATCTCCTAGGTGATTCTAGAGCCTGTCAGATTGACAACAGCAACCACCACAGTCAAGCTTACATAAAGGAATAGAGTGTTATACTGTGTAGTTAAATATTATCCTTTTGTTCCCATGGAAATTAGAGAAAATGAGAATTTAACCAATAGCAGTCAGGAAATACTCTACTGATAATAAATGCCACAGATCTGGGAATACTTAGGTTGCCTTAAAAAAAAGATGATGGGGCTGGAGAGATGACCTAGCAGTTAAGAGTGTCGACTGTTCTTGCAGAGGACCCGGGTTTGATCCCCAGCACCCACATGGAGGCCGAGAACTGTCTTTAACTCCAGTTCCAGGGGAATCTGACACCCTCTTCTGACCTCCCCGGCATTGCTCGACACGGGTGCACAGACCTGCATGTAGACAGGACATTCATACACATAAGAAATAAATGAAATAAAAAAGATGTGATGATAGAGGACACAGAAGAAAAGGCTAATATTTTTTAAAACAACTAGATATATTTTCCTAACCTCTAACATATAGCCTGGAAATGAGCCAATGAGGGCTTGGACTGGACATTCCCTATGTTGTGGTGAACACTGCCTTCTACTGTGCTAACAAGTGCAAATTGATAGATAGTTAACAAGAATTAATTCTATATCCCTTGGCTTGTTCCTAGCACATAGTACCTATGCAATAAAGGGATGCTAAATAAATCAGTGGATGGGAAGAAGACAGAGACAGGCACTCTGACTGTTTTGTGATTGGCTCGCAACCTGGTGGTATGTTGCGCTCACCAATTTCATGAATATGAGACAAAATACAGCCAATGCTCACCGTTGTTAAATAGCTGAAGCCACACTCTGTGGTCAGTCCTTGTCTACTGAGAGGTAGACCCACCATCTTGTTAACATGATGACAGCATGTGGTAACCCTGTGAGTCGACAGGCATACCTCAACTCAGCCTTTGTGTCTATATATCAAACCTTTACCTGGTAAGACTTGAAGGTTTGTTATTTTTATCCATTATTTATACCCCAGACTGAAAACATGGCAGGGAGCCGTCAATGACTGGGTTGACAGAGCCTGTGGGATGGGATTGCTTCATTAATAGCCCAGCTGCCTGTGTGCCTCTTCATGCACATCTACCGGGAGCCCAGGCTTTGTCCAGCCCCAGATCTGTGGATTTTCCAATCTACTTCCTTAAGAGAAATCTAGAGTAAATCAAGAAGCAATCAATAAAGGGGACAGAGGGCTAGAGCGAAGGCTTCCTGGGTAAGAATATTTGTTATTTGTTATGCAAGCATGAAAACCTGAGTTCAGAGACCAGCACCTAGGTAAAAAGTACAGCAGGGCTGCACATGCCTGGAACCCCGACACTGTGGGGTTGGGGGGCCACAGGGGAATTGCTGGGCTTGCTGTCCTCCAGCCTAGCTTCAGGCTTAGTGAGAGAGTCTGTCTCCATGGAATAAGGTACAGAGAGATAGAGGAGAATGCCATGTCCTCCTGTGACCTCTGCACATGTGCACACAGACATGCATATGGCATACACGCGTGTGGGCACACACATGTGGGCACACACCATACACGATGCAATGCATACATTTACCCACAACAACCTGTTTCTTTGTTTCAAAGCTTTTTAAGTAGAGTAAAACAGTAAATAAATTGGGAAAATTTATAAATTATAACTCAAAGGAGTAAAGTCTGAGTACAGAAGAGAAGCTATAAGAATAGAAAGGCAGAAAACCAAGAATTAAAAAAAAATGGGCCAGAGACATATTCAACCTGCTCATAGAAAAAGAAATGCTCTTATTTAGATATGGATGGAAACGAGCACTTAAAAAGCAAAAGCGTGTATTTATGGGCTGGACAGACAGCTCAGATGTTAAGAGCATTTGTTGCTCTTCCAGAGCATCTGAGTTTGGTTCCCAGCACCCATGCTGAGTGGCTCTCAGTTGCCTCTAACTCCAACTCCAAGGGGTCCAGGAGCCTCTTCTGATCTCCAGGGGCACTTGCACACATGTGAGTATACTCCTAAACACACACACACACACACACACACACACGCACACACACACACACTAAATAAATAAATAAATCTTTAAAAAGCATTTATGAGATAATTAGTGATATCCCACTAATACTTTATAACATCTTAATAATGGTGCAATGATAACATATTTGGCAAGCAAACTCTTCTTTTCCTTTTTTAAAAAATGCACTTAGAAACACTTCCAGAGCAAAGCTTGATGTCCGGGCTTTCCTTCAGAGTCATCTTCAGGGAAGAAGGGATGGGGGACGGCGGATGAACCTAGACTGTCCTGAGTTACTAATTGCTGAACTGGTTGAAGCTACATGTGGGGTGGGGACTCTTTCTACTTTGTAAATATTTTCCACAAGAAAGGGACAAAGAAGGGATGTGGAAGCAGCAGAAGAAATAGTCGTCCCCTGTGTTTGCAAGCCTGGCGGGTCTCGAGCGTGGGAGCTCTGCTGAAGCCTCTGCAGCAAGCCTGGCGGGATCCAGGGTCAGTCCTGAGGAGGAACACCATCTTGTCCTCTTTCTGGGGAACGCTCCTGAGGCTGCTGCGGAAGCCAGGCTCGTTCTGCCTCAGTCTAGGTGCCACAACCCTTATCTACCTCCTTCTTTAGTTGAGCCTGAATTGAAAATTTATTATTATTTTAATTTTTATTTATTTATTTTTTGGAAAGGGTCTCCCTATTCCCAGCCTGCCTGGAAGTCACGATGTGGAGCAGGCTGGCCTCAGCCTCCCAGAGATCCGCCTGCCTCTGCCTCCCGAGGGCTGGGATTAAAAGCACATACCACAGGCTCAAAATTACTCTTTTTTTTTTTTCACTTTTTGAGACAGGGTCTCCCTGTAGCCCCAGCTGTTCTGGAACTCACTATGTAGACCAGGCTGGCCTTGAACTCACAGAGATCTGCCTGCCTCTGCCTCCCAAGTACTGGGATTAAAGCCCATGACAGCGAGAGTGAAGAGACTGACCAGCAGGGTCAGGCGGGGTCCTCACCCTGTAATCTGTGTTGTTGTTAGGGTCTGAGTGTGAACCCTAAAAGCCACTTGGTTGAGGATGAGGAGGACTTAATCTGCTCTTGGAAAACTGTCCTTGGGAAGGGCCTTGGGATGCTGGCCTGAGTTTCTGGTCCCCTAAGGCTTTAGTTTAGAGGTCAGTTAGAAACATCCTGCAAAGGTCTTCAGTTATTCTGTGTCTAGGAAGAGATGGCAGTTTGAGGAGAGGTCCAGATGAACTTTGGTTCATATCCTCAATGAACCAAATAAATAATAAAAAAAAAATGTTTCAGCATTGCAGAAACAATGGGCTTCTGGAGGCCCAGGCATAGCTGGATGAGAGGATGTTCTGTCTGGCTGGGGTAAGTTTCCCAGTATTGGAGAAACAAGACGCTCCCTGAAACTGGATTAGACCGTTCTGGCTGGCTGCTCTCGGTTCACCTGGCCTGCTGTCCTGATGGTATTGGCCACACCGCCACCCGCTCTGAGAGTGACTGCTTTCTACTGCCTAGCACTGGGTCTCTGCTGCGCAGACACCAAACTCTCGGCTGTGACTCTTCCTGGTTGTTCAGAAACCATGTGTAGTCTTCCCAGCGGCTCATCTGGACCTCTCCTCCAGCTGCCTTCTCTTCCTGGACACAGAGTAACTGAACATCTCTGCAGGATGTTTCTAACTGACCTCTGAACTGAAGCCTTAGAGGACCAGAAACTCAAGGCAGCATCCCCAGGCCCTCCCCAAGGATAGTTCTCCAAGAGCAGATTGAGGCCTCCTCATCCAGACCCTTTCCCCAACCTAAAGAGGAAAAGTGTCTGCTTCCCTGCTAGGCCGGCAAGGAAGTTAAGATGGCATTTAAGAAAGAAAAGCAACGCAAATTAATCACTCCCCCCTTCTTCTGAGGATGGAGTGAGAGAAAACAGTTAATAAAGATTGTTCCTTTCATTGAAGAGGATGCTGCCACAGTGGATTCTGCCAGATTGTCCTTGATTAGGCAGATTGGGACACCATGGTGCACTGAATGAGAGGCATTCAAATCAGCGTTTGTTGGGCAGAGTAACTATGGTAACAGTCCCGCTCCAGAAAGAGAAGAAAACAGGGTTCATGGAAGTGTCAGAACTCATGGAGGAGGGGCAGCACTGCAAGCCGCCTTCCAGGCTGCTTCAGCACCCCTTCCTTCACCCCTGCCAGTGTCCTTGGTAGTTCCAGGCAGGAAAGAGGCAGGTCAGAGCTCTGCTCTCACAGAACTATGCTTTGTAGAGTGTGATCCACAGCACACAGGCACATACACATATACAAACACACCTACACAAACGTATAAACACACACACACACACACACACATGCACTCACACACTTGATGTTCTGGTTTCATTTCTGTTCTTGTGATAAAATATCTTGTTCCAAAGAAACAGAAGAGGAAGGCTTCCTTTTGTTCACAATCTCAGGCTACAGTCCATAAATGCAAGGAAGTTATAGCAGTAGGAGTTTGAGACAGCTAGGCACACCGCATCCACAGCCTGGAACAGGCAGGGTTAGGGCGTGCACACGTGCTTGCTTGTAGCTCACATGCTAGCTTGTAGCTCACGTGCTAGCTTGTGATCAGTGAGACTTCTGTACTCTCACGTGGTTTAAGACATCTTGCCTAGGGAGTGGTACTGCCAACAGTGGGCTGGCAATTCCTGGGCCAACTGACTTCAGTGAAAGTCTTAAAGCTAGCCATCATACACACACATATATGTGCACTCGCAGGACATGAGAACACACAAACATATGTGCAAACATTCACAGCATTTATCACACAGGCACACTTGCATATACACACACATGTATGTGCACTCCCAGGACATGAGAACATGCAAACATGTACAAACACACACATGCATTTATCACACATGCACACTTGCGTATACACACACATGTATGTGCACTCCCAGGACATGAGAACACACAAACATGTACAAACACACATGCATTTATCACACATGCACACTTGCATATACACACATATGTATGCGCACTCACAGGACATGAGAACACACAAACATGTACAAACACTCACATGCATTTATCACACAGGCAGCAGGAGTTGTTGCTCATTGAATGACTGCTGCAGGTTTTACCACAAGGAAATGGTCAGTGCCAGCATGGACTCATTCACTGCATGAAAGCATGGCCCCAGGCAGAAGCAGATGAAGTCCTCACTGTGCTGTCACCTTCCTGTGTGTCCTGCTGCTGCATGCCAACGAATGCTGGGAAGCTGGATGGAGCACGAGTCTCTTCCCCCCTGAGGCTTCAGCAACAGCACTGTCCTGTGACAACTTGATCTTAGAGTTCCAACCCATGAGAGTAAGTTTTTGGTATGTTCTCATTCGTTCATTCATTTCATGTGTTTCGTGCACTTGCCACGGTGCATGTGCGGAGGGCAGATGACAACTTTCATTTGAGTTGGTTCTGGCATTATACCATGTGGGTTCCAGGGATCAAACTCAAGTCGTCAGCCTTGGCAGCAAGTGCCTTTACCTGCTGAGCCATCTCACCAGCCCCCCCCCTTTTTTTAAATTTTATTTATTTTTGTATGTGTATGAGTGTACTGTCTGCATGTAGGTTTGTGCACCCATGTCGTGCAATGCCGCAAGGTCAGAAGAGGGTCTCGGATTCCCCTGGAACTGGAGTTCTCCTGGAATTGGAGTTACAGACGGTTCTTAGCCGCCATGTGGGTGCTGGGGATCGAACCCGGGTCCTCTGCAAGAGCAGTCAGTGCTCTTAACTGCTAGGCTATCTCTCCAGCCCCCAGCCCCTTGTTTTAAGCAAGGCTGTGTGTGGCACTTGGTTACATGCAGGAAACAAAGTTGTCTATGCTGTGCATTCTGTAGATAAAAACCAGCCTAACCTGAGGGCAGGTAGATGCACCACACTTACTGAAAATCAATGTTAAATTAAAGCTCAGCTTCCTGGGCCCCAGCCCTGCTGCCCAGACAGCATTCTGAGAGTCTAGCATTGACATGTCCACCCAGGCAAGGCTCACCAAGAGACTTTCACACAGGCCATCATCTGAGAAGAAGCGAATGGGGCTGGATCCTGACTTCTACCCCTCCTAAAACAGACTTGCTGTTTCCTTTGACCTGATGACTGTAGGGTGAAGTGATCAATCTCATGAATCACTGGATTCGAATTTATAAAGAACAGATGCTCTTTTAGCAGATGCTAAATGCTAGTGCTGCTGGCCACCCAAATCTTCACGGCTGCTAAAGCGTTAACTCCCCCAGCTTGTTAGGATAAGGCAGAGGCTGATCCTCAGCCACACATCCAGCCTTTCATCATTGCGATAGATGTTGACCTCAATGGAGTTCACATTCAAGAGCTGTGCGATGGAGTTCCAGAAAGCAAATCGAGGTCAGGCAGGACAGCACACCTTTAATCCCAGCACTCAAGAGGTAGAGACAGGTGGCTCTCTGTGAGTTGAGGATAGCCTGGTGTACATAGTGAGTTCTAGGCCAGCCAGGGCTACGTAGTGAGAGCCTGTCTTACAAAAATCAAATCAGACAACTACACACAAAATCCAACTAAACACAAAATCTCAAAATGTTTTAGTAAGTCTCATGCTGGGTTTGTGCTGCATTTATAGTGATCCCAGGGTACGTGTGGCCTGTGAGCTGAAGCTGGGCTTGCCTGTTTGATAAAGAAATGTAGACTCAGGGGCCGGAGAGATGGCTCAGCAGCTAAGAGCACTGACTACTCTAGCAGAGGACCCAGGTTCAATTCTCAGCATCCACATGGTGGGTAACAACTACCAGTAACTCCAGTTCCAGGGGATCTGATGCCTCTTCTGACCTCTATGGGCACTGCACAGCCTGGGTGCACTTACATCATGCAGATAATACACCCATACATACAACACGACATAAAATAATAAATAAATAAAATATTTTTTAAAAAGAAATGGAGTGGTGGCACACAGCTTTAATCCTAGCACTTGGGAGGCAGAGACAGGCGGATCTTTGTGAGTTCAAGGCCAGCCTGGTCTACAGAGCAAGTTCCAGGACAGCTGGGGCTATACGAAGACCCTGTCTCAAAAAGACAAAAAAAAAAGAAAAGAAGAAAAGAAGATTCAGAGAAGATGCCCAGATTGTCTAAGACCACACATCTATGAAACTGGCTTGAGGTCTAATTTGCACACAGTCCTGGTTAACAGGGCTACAGACTTCCCTGTGCATTTTCCTGCCATTCTGGATGTCTGCTGGTGGTGCGTGGATCACCTCCCCATATCCACAGTGGACCAGGCAATGCTGGACTGCTTCCCTGTCCTGGCTCATATGTTCTCTAAGGGTGAACATAGTTTCCAACTTTTCTTTTCAGTCAATACTGTGTCCAGCTGTATCAGCTGGAGGTGAGGCCGAGGGTTCAGCCCCTCCCCCCTAGCATCACTCTGTTCTCCCAAAGGCATAGGGCTGTGTGCTACCATCAGTGTGGGCCACTAATCTAGGTTGTTCTTTTCTTGACTATGAATGGAAGTGTGCTCTGGGCCTGGCACGGGCTTAAGTGGTGTAGTTGAACCTGAGGCTCGGGAGGTGGGTGTTTGCTGCGTAAACTTGAGGACCTGAGTTCTACGCTCATAACTTACGTAAAACAAGCCAGAAGTGGCGTTGAGCACTTTTAATCCCAGCAGTGGGAAGGAAGAGACAGGAGGATCCCAGGGGCTCACTGGCCAGCCAGCCTAGACTGCCTGGTGAGCTTCAGCTCAGTGAGAGGCCCTATCTCAAAAAAGGTGGTCGACAGGACTTGAAGGATGGTACTCAGGTTGACCTCTGGCATCGACACACACACATAGCTGCACCCTCTGACATATGTACCACCCACATGAATATACATACAACATACGCACATGAACATATACACTGCCTTGTGTATCAGCATCTTTCAACACACACACACACACACACACACATACACACACACACACAAATCCTTGGTGTCCTAGTTATTTTCTATTGTTGTGCTAAAATACTTTAACCAAACACAACTTGGGGAGGAAAGGGTTAAATTCATCTTCCTCCCAGGTCACATGGAGGAATGGCTTCTTGCTCCCCTGGCCTGTGCTCAGGCTTTCTTCTACAACCTAGGACTACCTTCCAGGGGTGGTACCACCCACAGTGGGCAGAGCCTCCCACATCACCCAATAATCCTAGATAATGCCTTACAGACATGGACACAGGCCAGTACGATAGGGACAATTCCCCAACTGTGGTTCCCTCTTCCCAGGTGTCCAGGTTGACACTACACTTGGCTCCAGAGCATCTCTTTGTGTATCAGCATCTCTTTCAACACACACTCCTGTCCCCATCGTTCAGAGTACAGGACCCTCAAAAGCAGCCGCTAGAACTCCCAGAAGAGCTTTGACAATTCCCCAGGCAGGAGCTTCCCTCCCTCACAGCAGATTAGCCAGGGCCTGTAGGGCTGAGGGTGGAGCTTAGGGGAGAGAGAGAGAGAGAGAGAGAGAGAGAGAGAGAGAGAGAGAGAGAGAGAGACTCTATCCAAGCCCAGTCTCATGGCTGGGAGACCTGTGACCTAATTACATTGTTACCAGATGTGCAGAATCCTAAGTGAGCTGTGAGTTTACAAATTAAATTTCTTAATTGTACTCTTGGCTTCCCCCAGCAAGACTGTTAGGCTTGCCAAGATCCTGAGAGACTGTCTGTTTTCATGGCAGGGCTGTGTCAGGGTGACTCAGGAGGAAAAGAAATTGCCTTATTGCACTGCACTTGGCTGCCTCCCTTGGTCCCCAAAGGTGGAGTTAAGTGGCCTGGCACCATCTTCTGGTTTGAGATGAAATAGTGTTTTCAACCCTGGGCCTCAGGCGGAATATTAGTTACTTTTGTTGCTGCTGTGAGGAAATACCTGACAAAAGCAACTTAAAGGAGAAAGGGCTCATCTTGAGGGTGCAGTCCATCCTGGAGGGAAGGCATGGTGCAGGAGCCTGGGGCAGCTGCTCACATTGTGCTCGTCAGGAAGCAGAGAGAGACGAATGCTGGTGTTCAGTTTGCTTTCTCCTTTTTATTCAGCCCAGGGAATGGTCCCGCCCACATTCAGGGTGGGTCTGTCAACCTCAGTTCATCTTGTCTTCTAAGTGATACCGGATCCTGGCAGGCTGACGACCAATATGAACCATCACAGAGGGTCTGCCTGTGCTGGGCATCTTGCACCTGGAAAGTTGAACTCTGGGGAAGGGGTTCGGGCTCCCAGGAGCTAGGGTTGTCGTTAGTTACAGTGGGGGACAGGAGGACCCCAGGGGCAAAGCCCGAGCCATGGTGGAAATTCCCTCCTCTGTGCTGGCTACCTGCTTAGGATGTGGCATGGTGCGGTAGAGAACTTCGCTTCGGGAATCAGCTCGAAGCCAAACTCCTCATCCTACTAGCAGGCGACAGTCTCTCAGACCTTCAGTGGCCCTTCTGTGATGGGTCAGGCCATCTTGTAAGGCCCAGCAAGGATTAAACAAACAGTAACTCACGTGAAGCCCCCAGTTTGGTGCCTGAAACAAGTGTTTCTGTGGATGGCTGCCCTCACGGGCCAGCTCTTTCCGCCCATCTCAGGGTTGGGGGCTCAGAGAATGGAGCTGAGACAGATGGTCAAAGGCTTAATGTTTCCAACCAGGGATGACATGTTTCTCCTTTCCTGCATCCATCCACTGGCCAGGGGCAGTTCAGCAGCTCTGCATCTAGACTGCCTGTGGAATGGGCTCTTGGCTGCCTCCTGCAGCAGAAGTGGGTCACGTGGCCAAGGAGGCCTCTGAGACAGTTTGGGCACAGAACATTAGTCTAGGGGAGCCACCGACAAGAACCTCAGGGACTGTAAAAGTTTCCAGCAGAGAGAAATGTCATTCCCTTCTCCCTTCCCACCGTGGCAGAACCTCAGCATATGAGAGCTTAGGAGACCTGAGGGGGAAACTGAGGCCACAGAGTCAGGACTCTTGGCCACCTTTCCATTCCAGCCCAGGAGTCCCTAGAATGAGGATGAGGATGGTTCCTGCAAAGTCAGCATTTAAATCAGTGGGCTGAGTGGAGCCCGTGTGGGCAGCACCACCTGGTCCTCCGAGAGTCTGGACAGAACAGGTAGAGGAGGAGGAAGTTGCTCCCGGTGAGTTGAGACACTTATCTTCTCTTGACCTTGAGCTCCAGAGTTCCTGGCGTCTTAGGATTTGGACTGGGAGTTATGGCAGCACCTCCCTTGAATATCAGACCTTTGCTCCTAACATGAACGACATGCCCAGCTTTCCTGGTTCTCCAGCTAACCCATGGGCTTCTTGGCCTTCATCACTACATGAGCCAATTTTCCATCATGTGTTTACCAATACAGCCTATCAGTTATGTTTCCCCGGGGAGCCCTGGCTAGTGCACACACAGGATGCAGACACGGGTAAGGAGCCAGCTGGGTCAGCCTTGCTGGAAGACGCCTCCCACCCCAGGGCTGCCCTCCCCCATCCACGGCAGCTCCGGCTGGCGATGACAGTCTGGAATAGACATCTTCTGGATTCCAGAGAGCTTCAGAAGTGGAACCCAGGATGAGATGCAGAGTCTGGAGCACTTGGGCCAGCTCTGTGGAGGGAGGAACTCCTGGCTCATGCTGTGGCCTATTACAGACTCCGTCGTGCCTCTTCTCCTTCTGAACTGGCTACTAAAAATTCTATGGCTGGATTCCATGCAAGACCCTATGTCTTGGGGCAGGAGAAATGACTCAGTGGTTAAGAGGCCTGCTGCTCTTCCAAAGGACCCAAGTTCAGTTCCCAGCACCCACATTGGATAGCTTGCAACCACCTCTAACTCTAGCTTCAAGGGATCTGATTCCTTCTTCTGCCTTCCATGGACACCAGAACATATGTGGTGTACACAGAAACATACACAAAACTTGGGAACCCAGCATCAGGTCATGGGAACTGTATGTATCACCCAGGGCTGAGCTGTAGGGGAGGTGAACAGATGAACACATTGGCTTAGGGGACAAGGAAGCCAGGCAGTGCAGCAGGAAGACCTGGGGTCCCAGCCACCTTTCTGTTCTAGCCAGAGGGGGTCCCTGCGGGTGACTTCACTCTTCACAATCAGGCTTCTGAAACCCAGATGAGCCCTTCCCTGGCTTGAAGGCCCTCCCGCCTCTGTTCAGTTACACTGCCCAAGCCTGAGCTTCCTGGCGGATGGACAGCGACAAAGTCATAGACACTAGGCATTATATGCCAAGAGCCATTAACAGCCACTGCTGTAAATAACGGTGACTCTCCGGCAAGCCATCCTGTCCCATCCAGCTTGAGATGTTTCCTTGAAGAGGCTTCCTGATATGTAATGCAAGAATGGCCAAGGCGCTCACAGGTGATCTGAGAGTAGCCCTCTGCTTACACCTCCTCCTCTGTCCTTATGGGATGTAAAGAAAGAGCTCTGAGACCAAAAGGGTCTGCAACGGCTGGGATTTATTGGATGACAGGCCTGCTCAGCCAAAATCTGGAGGCCCTCAGGTACATTAACCCTTCAGGGGATATCCCTGGCCAGCACAGGCCTTTAGAGGTCATCCGAAGGTCACACTGGTCCTAAGCTTAGGAAACAAACAGGCACCATGTCTGCATACTGCTGTAGGAGGCTTACTTGGCCACTTCAGAGGCTCCTGACCTCAAAGGAGCAAAGACTGGGGCAGGGGCTGGTGAACGCTGACCCAGACCAAGCCTGGCCTCTGTTGGCGCCGATGGACATTGCTTTATGTGCGCTCAGCTGTGTCTATTCGCTCAGGAGTTTTCGGTGGCTACTTTTATGTAATGATGGCTTTGCAAAGCTGAAGAGAGATGACAGGAATCAAGTGGGAGACCTCTGGATCCTTGGATGTGCATGTGACCCAGTGCCCTTGCTGAGTGACTCTGTATCCCTGTTGGGTTCCCAGGAGGCAGCTTGCATTCCCAGACTCTAGCCCTTGTCTGCTATGGGGTCGTGGGCATCTTGGAACAGAAGAGCAGATGTTCTAAAAGGAAGTAAACAACTCAATAGCTTTAGGAGGTCCCTGAAATTGACTAGATTCAATAGACCTCTCCTTCCCCAAGCATTTATACATGACTCCTAGGACTCAGGAGAGATATCCTCCATCAACCTAAGCTGTCTAGAAGACTCTCAGACCAGATGAACTGCCTGGAAGAAACGAGACATGCTGAGCTGCCTAGAAGAGGCTCAGACCCCCTGAGCTGCCTGGAAAGGACTGCCTCCAACCAGTGGAGGCATCTGCAGGTTGAGCAGTGAGCTTGGGGGCTCCTGCTTTTCTGAGCTGTCTGTCACCAAGGCTGGAGTGGCCTTTGGTGAGGCAGCTGTCTGAGTCCTTTCTGCTCCTGTGAGTGACCTCTCACCCGTACTCCTGTAAGTAACTTCCAGTAAAACTCACTGGTTCACCAAGTCGGACTTTGGCATTATCCTGATTTGGTCTGTCATTGGTCTCCTCTTTGGGGTGAATAGAAGTTTGTTCATAGCTCCCCAGGAATAGCGTCATACAACAGGCTTGTCTTTAGCTTGTTTCCACACTTGAAAAAACAGCATTATCAGCAGTGTTCTTTTTCAGAACTGCTGATTTGGGGATGGAAAGCTATAGAAAGAGACTCACGCATGGAAGTCCAACCTGTTAGCTCTCAGGGCCTTTCCAGTTCTAGTTCCAGCCACAATGAACCGTGGAGAGCAAGGGAGTGGTTTTCTTTTTGTTGCAGGTAAATAACTGACAACAGCGGCTGAAGGAAGGAAGGTTTGTTCTGGCTGCGGCTCTCAGTTTGAGGGGATGCAGCCATCGTGGTGGGGAAGGCGTGGTGCAGACGTGGTGCAGGCGTGAGAGGCAGCTGGTCCCGTTGTGGCTACAGTCAGGAAGCAGAGACAGGTGGGTGCTGGCACTCAGCTTGCTTTCTATGTTTTATTCAGACTGTGACTCCAGCCCATGGGATGGTGTTGCCCACATTCAAGGTCGGCCTTTCTACCTCAGTTAACCCAGTCTAGGTGAGAGCACAGACATGCCCCCAAGTGTGTCTCCTAGGTGATTCTAGATCCTGTCTAGAATCTAGGCTGACTATTAATGTTAACTATCACAGGGTCTAAATTGATAATATGAGACTATGTGGATACATGGCTCCTGCCCTGGCCCCTGAAACAGGGTGACTCCCCAGGAGAGGAAAGCAGTCCCTTCATTTGGGGTGGAACCCTAAGTGCCCTGGAACAGTGACAAACAAGACTGGTTTGAATGTGACATGTCTCTCATAGGCTCTTGTGTTCGAACACTTGGTCTCCTGGGGGAGTTGTGGAGCCTTTAGGTGTGGGGCTGCCCTGCAGGGAGTAGGTCCCCGGGGCTGCCTGGCTCCCAATCAGAGAGATCTTGTCTCAAAAAACAAGGTAGATAGTGCCTGAGCAACAACACCTGAAGTTGACCTCTGGCCTACACACGCACACACACACACACACACACACACACACACACACACGCACACACACTCACACTTAAGGGAGGAAGGATTTATTTGGTTCACAGTTTGAAGATAAAGTCCATTATTGCAGGAAAGACATAGGAGCAGACCGTGGTAGTGGGCATCTTTCTGGAGATGCTCGCCCACGCGCCACATGTCAGTGAGAAGACAGGAAGTGTGGTGGGGTTAAAGGCCTAAAGGCCCAACCCCCAGTGGTCACTCCCTCCTATGACACTCCATCTCTTAGATGTTCCTCAGCGTCCCAAACACAGCACTACCAACCAGAGGACCAAGTGTCCAAATACATGACAGTGTGGAGGACATTTACATCTGACCATAACAGTTGGTTATGATTCTGATTAAAAAAATCAGAAGTAGAGATAAGCTGATCACAAAATCAATACAATGTCATATGACCGTGATTCTAGTTTCAGTTTGTGTGTGTTCCTTCCGTGCCTGGTGCACTGAGTCAACAGCTTGGACACTTTCTTATCTTATTTTTGTAAAACAGGAGAAATAGTGTGCACTCCCCCCTTTAAGAGCATCTTTTTGTGGAGTGTCAGGAAAATACTTTCCTTAGTTTCTCAGTGATGACTAACTGCCACTATCCTTGAGAAAAATACCAGCAACACTCTCGTGACATTTCTATGAAGTGCAATGTGAATTTCTCCAACCTGATGCTTATTCACATGGGAGGATCTGTCCTCCATCCTGCCAACTGTTTTACAACAACCAATGAAGCCTGGGCATGTACATTTTAAGTAACGTAAGTGGGCAGCGAGGCTGCCACTGTAGTCACTGTGCTCAGAAAGGCTGAGAACACTCAGTTCACCTTCGACTTCAGCAGGAGACAGCACAAGAAAGAATTCCTACACATGTCTACAGTGCACAGATTCCCTCTGCAGAGTCACTTATATTATAATGGGTTTGTTTTGTATTAGGAAGAAGTTTTATAAGGAGGAATATTGCTTTTGTTCTTGAAATGGAGAGGAGAAAGCTGGCTGGGTTTCTCAGTAAGCGCCTTCTCTCTAGGGCACTGAGCAGGAAAGAGACAGAGGGTAGCTAGAGGACAGGGGCTGTGGCAGGCAGAGGAAGGCCCGATGGGGGGTCAGCGGAGCAAAGGGGAGCCCTTGCTCACATCTCAGTGGTCCAGAAAGCAGAGAAGGAAGAGAAAGTAGGGACAACAGACCTCAAACTGCCTCCTCCCAGAGAGTCACTTCCTCCAGCTAGGCCCTGCCTTCCACACACTCCAGCCTGGCTTGGATCTCACTGCCTCTGAAGAGCTGAAGGGCCTTACCAAACCCAAATGGTGGGTTTAAAGCCAGGGTCGGTAGTGATGCCTCTGAGGGGTGGGTATCTTCTTGCTAGGCAAGTACTCTACCTTCCCCAGCTCTTGCTTGTCTTGTGTAGCCTAGGTTAGTCTTGACTCTGAGATTCCCCTGCCTTAGCCTCTGAGTGCTGGATTGCAGATGTGTACCACTGTGTCAGGCTAAAGGCTTGCTGCTGGTTTATTTATTTATTTATTTATTTATTTATTTATTTATTTATTATGATGGTGCTGGGGATTGAACCAGATCCTTGTGCATGGTAAGCAAGGACTCTACCACTGATTTTATTTTTTGTGACACTAGGGGCTCAAACTGAAGGCCTTGAGCACTCTAGGCAAAGTCTACACAGAGCTACAAGCTCAGCCCTCTTTTAAAAATGTAACAAGGAGGGGCTAGAGAGATGGCCTAGCAGTTAAGAGCGCTGACCAATCTTGCAGAGGACCTGGGTTCGATCCCCATTACCCACATGGCGGCTGAAAACCATCTGTAACTCCAATCCCAGGAGAATTCCAGTTCCAGGGGAATCCGACACCCTCTTCTGACCTCCGCGGCATTGCAGGACACGGATGCACAAACCTACATGCAGACAATACATTCATACACATAAATAAATAAAATAAAATAAAACTAAAAAATGTAACAAGGAGAACATGTTGATTTATTAACATATGAACAGATGATTTTTCAATATGAATAGATTTTCTGCCAGCAAAAGCTCTTGTACATTTTGATTAATTCCACTCTGCTATGCAGTACTTCTTAACAGACTTCTGGATGTGATTGGCTGTCACTTAGACTCTGTATATCTTTCTCTTTCACAGGTTGGTTCCTACCTTATCCCTGTCAGGGCAGCTCTGTGAGCATCCAGGAGAGGTCCAGTTCTGTGTTGCTATTCTGGCTCTTCACCCTAAGCACCTGGAGAGAGGTCTATCACCATCTAGTGGAAGGTTAATATGGCTGCAGGCAGGGGTGGGTACAGTCTCAGGACCCTAGCCATGAAAAAAATAGAATAACATTGTTTTTATAAACTCAACTTTTGTGTGTGTGTGTGTGTGTGTGTGTGTGTGTGTGTGTGTGTGTAGATGTGTGCCACTTTGTGAGTGTGGAAGTCAGAGGACAGTTTTTGAGAGTTGGTTCTCTCCATGGACTATATGGGGTCCTGAGGATGGAGCTCAGGTCGTCAGGCTTGGTGACAAGCTCCTCTGCCTATTCAGCCGTCCCGAGGGCTCTAAGAACTGTCTTACTCAGCATATAGAATAAGGGAGTGCTTGTTTTGATTTTTTTGAGGCAAAGTTTCACTATGGAACACAAACTGTCCTTGAACTCACTAGCCCCCTGCCTAAGCTCCCAAAGGATGCTGGGATTGCTGGTGTGTGCACTGTGCTTGTTGAATATCACTTGTCACTTAGAGAGTCAGAGAAGTTTACCAGACTCCTCTAAAAGAAGAATGCAGAAAACTTATCCCAAGAGGAGCCTTTATCACATAATCTGTCCCCGCATTATATTTCTCTGTCAAATAAAGTTATCATCAGAAGAAAATGTGAAGACAAGCAGGGGACCAGCGCCCTGTGCACTGCTGTCGCTTGCTTATTTCGCCCTCTAGTGGATTCCAGCAGTCACCACCCAGGTCAGACTATAGCTCTTTTTTTTTTATTTTTTTATTTTTTATTTTTGTATGTGTATGAATGTACTGTCTGCATGTAGGTTTATGCACCCGTGTCGTGCAATGCCTCAGAGGTCATAAGAGGGTCTTGGATTCCCCTGGAACTGGAGTTCTCCTGGAATTGGAGTTACAGACAGTTCTTAGCTGCCATGTGGGTGCTGGGGATTGAACCCGGATCCTCTGCAAGAGCAGTTGGTGCTCTTAACTGCTAGGCTATCTCTCCAGCCCCAGACTGTAGCTCTTCTAAGTGGAGCCTGGATCCAAACCTTTATAAATGGTAAGCACAATGACCCCAGTGACACACCTGTGCTTTATCACTAAAACAGAGGGCACTGAAAGTATTAGTGATCCCTGCAAAGATCTGTGTTGTTACATATTAATCATGGCTGTAATTACACCTGCAATCCCAGCACTTGGGAAGTGGAGGCAAATTTGAGGTCAGCCTGGGCTATATTAGACCCTGCCTCAAAAACTAAAGAAAACAAACAAGGCCCCAAATTTTAATCATAATGATTACGACTTTGTGAGGAAGGAGAAAGTCGAGTAACAAATTTCGCCTTCTGACCTTGCTCCCAGTAGCCTTGCACAACCTCTGTGGTCTCAGCTGGGTCTTCTGCTTTCTAGAATTGTGAAATCCCAGACTCATCCTGCATGCTTTCTGTCCACATTTGGAATGAAATATGCTTTCTAGGTACAAGTGAGGGATGCTTAGTGCTCGCAGGCTGCCCACTGAGCCGAGAAAAGCTTGCACTTAGACACTGGGACACACTAACATACTAGAGTGCATATGGAGACTTCTGGTATAAATGCAAGAACCCAGGATATTAAAAACATTTATTTTCTTATTTGTTTTATTTATTTATTTATTTTTTTTGGTCTTTTTGAGACAGGGTCTCCCTGTAGCCCCAGCTGTCCTGGAACTCACTCTGTAGACCAGGCTGGCCTTGAACTCACAAAGATCCACCTGCCTCTGCCTCCCAAGTGCTAGTATTAAAGGCGTGCGCCACCACGCCCGGCTATTATCTTATTTGTATGAGTTTGTTGCCTGCGTATATGTAAGTGCACCATGTGCATGCAGTACTCACAGATGTCAGAAGAGGGTGTTGGATCTCCTGAAACTGGAGTTACAGAGGTTGTTAGGCACCACAAGTGTTCTGGGAACTAAACCCCAGTCCTCTGCAAGAGCAGCTAGTGCTGCTAACCTCTGAGCCATCTCTCCAGACCCCCCGGGATTTTTATTGACTTCCCTGTGCACCCCAGCTCCTCTCTTGTGTACAGGGAATATGGGTTTCAGACACAGGGCATGACAACATTGAAATATATTGTACTATAATTAATCCTTTATATTATATTATGTGACAATGGTCTCTAAATAGCAGTTGTAGTACCAGGACCCTATGATTACTGAACACTTGAACACATTTTTCTATGTCTACTTGCCCATTCATCCCTTCATCTTTTATTAGCATGTATTAATTGTAGGAAGGAAGGAGTTCACAGTGATATTTCCATGCATGAATGTAATTATTTTGACCACGGTCACTGCTATTCCTTTTTCTCATTCCCTTCCCCATTACATATCCAACAGTCCACGTCACACCCCACGTGCTCATTCATTTAACAGGGTGGTCCCCAGCTCTATCCATTTCCGATAGTCCATGTCACACGCCACATGCTCATTCATTTAACAGGGTGCTCTCCAGCTCCATCCATTTTCCTGGAAAAATGTGATTTTATTCTTCTTGATGACTGAGTAATATTGCATTATGCATATTACCATATCCTTTATCCTTTCAAACAGTGATAGGCATCTAGGCTGATTCCATGGCTTGGCCTGCAGGTGTCTTTGTTGTCAGCTCTATTTTCAGATCTCTAAGGAGCCTCCATACTCACTCCCTAGTGGCTGGACTAATGCACATCCCCACAAGCAGGTATGGCCTTTTCTTTGCTGTCATTTGCTGGGCTTTGTTTTCTGGATGATGACAGTTCTGACTGGGGCGAGAAGACGACTACGTTTAGCTCTTGGGGCCCAGAGCCATACACTCTTTCCTTTGAGTTGCCCATCTCAGCAGCAATCTCATGTCCATGTCTGTCTTGTCATTTGGTCACTGGAAGCTTGTTTTCTAGAGGGCTCTTTGGGAAGTGCTCATCGGAGTAGGGTCTCCCCTGCTGTCCTATGTGGAGTATGGCTTGTGTCTTTTACTCTTGATGTGAATCCCTGACACTTTCTGCACTTGAGTGGATTATAACTACCATTCATATTCTTCTGTTATTGTCAAAAACTTGACCACAGTTGATTTTGGTGTGTGTGAAACATAAACGGCAAGTATCATGACCTACATGTGTAGGTGTAGGTGGACACAGGCAGTCCCCTGGGGCCAGTGGCTAGCTAATGAGCCCCAAGTTTCAGAGAGAGAGAGAGAGAGACCCTGTCTCAAAAGCCAAGATGGCTGGTGCTTGGGAAGGTTTATCTGTGACTTCCCTAAGCACATGCACCCACACCTGAAAATGCACACATCCCCACACCTAAATTCCTCCACACACAGTACAGAGAACCCTCACAAAGCAAGCAAGCAAGCAAGCAAGCAAGCAAACAAGCAAGCAACCAAGCAACCAAGCAAGCAACAAGCAAGCAAGCAACAAGCAAGCAACCAAGCAACCAAGCAAGCAACAAGCAAGCAAGCAAGCAAGCAAGCAAACAAGCAAACAAGCAAGCAACCAAGCAACCAAGCAAGCAAGCAACCAAGCAAGCAACAAGCAAGCAACCAAGCAAGCAAGCAAGCAAGCAAGCAACCAACCAACCAACCAACCAACCAACCAAGCAATCTACAGGCAAAAACATAAGGCACATGAACCTGCAGGGGACATTTCAGATTTAAATCACAACAGCGCTAACCCAGCCAGATCAGTGACGAGAACCACAGCCTCAGACTTCTCTGTGTCTATCACTGAGCTTCCTGCTCTCTGCTGGAAGGTAACAGAACACTCTGACCATTCTCCTTGGTGGGCCAGAGTCCCTAGGACACAGCACCCTGTTGTTAACTGAGACCCACTGTCAGCCAACAGAGAAGGAAGGAAACAGCCAGCAGCATCATGACACATCTTTCATCTCACCTACTGAGATAGTGTGGAAGTGTGTGGCTGTCTCCTTTGTCCCTTTAGGGACAAATGGCACCCAGCACACTAATGGTTAACAAACTTCCTTAGACTCAGCCAACACAAGGAAGTGACAGTGCTTGCTCCCTTCCAGAATATGGAGCTGAGCTGGGCCTGAACCCAGAACACTGGAATGGGCTGGGGAGATGGCAGAGCTGTTGAGGCTGAGGCTAACAACTCTCACTCTGTGAAAGTATGCTTCAATGCACATTCTAAGAAAGTCTGTTATGCATTATTAGCAATAAGTAAATTCCTGTGTGTTTTGCATTGCTTAAGCATTAATCATGTGTGAGGTTTGTATGAACTCTGTATACTGAGCTATCCTAAGAGCTTCTTGGGGTGCCATGAGAGGCAGTCCTGTGTAGCACAGCCCAGGGTCCCCTGGACTTGTTGAGTGTCTATGAGCGTGACTTCAATTCCCTGATACTTGTTACCTCACAGTGTCAACAATAGTGAAAATGAGGACTGTGCCTTATAAGCTCCAAGTATTCTATCTATCATCTATCTATCTATTTTCTATCTATCATCTATCTATCATCTGTCTGTTATTTATATTTTATGTGTATGAGTGTTTTGCACACATCTGTGTAAGTGAATCCATGTCGGAAAATGCATACAGAGGCCAGAAGCTGGCATCCAATTCTCTGGAACTGGAATTATGGATGGTTGTTAGCTACCATGTGGGTGCTGGGAATTGAACCTAGGTCCTCAGCAAGAGCAGCCAGTGCTTTGAACTGCTGAACCATCTCTCCAGCCTGTATTTGAACACGTGCTCAGTTGGTGGCCCTGTTTGGGGCAGGTCATTGAACCTCCAGGAGGTGTGGCCTCTTGAAGAAGCACATCACTGGGGGTGGGCCTTGAGAGCCTCGTTCCACTTCCAGTAGCTCTGTGCTTCCTGCACAAATGTGAGCCCTCAGCTTCCCGCCTGGCTGCCTCAGCTGCCACGCCTTCTCACGTGATGGGTCTTCTCCCTCTGGAACTGGAAGTCTACTAAACTCTTCCTTCTGTAAGTGACTTTGGTCATGGTGTTTTACCACAGCAACAGAAAAGAAATGAACACAGACAGGTAGCCATAGGTCAGTCCATATAAAATTGACAGTATCAGCTGGGCGTGGTGGCGTATGCCTTAATCCTAGCACTTGGGAGGCAGAGGCAGGCAGATCTCTGTGAGTTCAAGGCCAGCCTGGTCTACAGAATGAGTTCCAGGACACCTGGAGCTACAGGGAGACCCTGTCTCAAAAAGACAAAAATAAATAAATAAAATAAAATTGCCAGTATGTAATTGCTTTTCATTATAGAAGAAGTAGCAGTTTTATGTGGCCTAACCTAACGTTTTCAGTCCATTTCTTGAGCTCACCTTTGGGTATGCCCCAAGGGTGCATGGGTGTGGTCTTTCTGGTGTTCACTCCGTCCTTCAAAATGCTCGTGCTTTTGTTGGGGTCTTTCTTATTGACTCTCTGTCTTCCATTTCTTTTTTTTTTTTATTTTTTTTAATTTAAAAAAATTTTTTATTATTATTTTTTATTTCTGTATGTGTATGAATGTGCTGTCTGCATGCAAGTGTGTGCACCCATGTCGTGCAATGCCACTGAGGTCAGAAGAGGGTGTCGGATTCCCCTGGAACTGGAGTTCTACTGGAATTGGAGTTACAGACGGTTCTCGGCTGCCGTGTGGGTGCTGGGGATCGAACCCGGGTCCTCTGTAAGAGCAGTCGGCGCTCCTAACCGCTAGGCCGTCTCTCCAGCCCTTGTCTTCCATTTCTTACATTAACCACCACCACCAACCTCACTCCACTTTCCAACAAACCAGCTTTCCCTCCTTCTCTTCCAGATGTCCTCATCCTTGCCGGTCATATGTGAACCCTTCCTCTCCTCCATGTAACATGTAACTCCACAGGTACCTGCTCTTGGTGTGGGGACATGGCAGCCACTTCTCAGCATGGGGACGTGGCAGCCACTCAGCGTGGGGACGTGGCAGCCATCCCTTCTCCCACCAATGTCTCCTTCCAACACTGGCTTTCCACGCTGACTTCATCTCTCCTCTTTGTGAGTTTTATCCTAACCTGTAACTGTGTTGGGATCCTGTGAATTACATGACTCTCTGTATCATCTCCTGATCGTATGACTGTGAACCTCCCCATCATTATTCCCACAGATCTTCCATATGTTGGTTCATTCAGAGCCAGGAACTCTAGAGGGAAGGGTTCTCAAGCTCCCTAGTCCCAACCTCTCATTCACTAGCTCTGAGGGTCACCTGGACTGTGAACTTGATTGGGTCATGAAGTAGCTAGGACACTAGGAAAGCACACCTCTGCCCAGCACCAGAATGTCCCCCCCCCCAGTCTCTGCTGTGAGGTGAGCAGTTCTTTCCTCCTTTCCTCTACCACACCCTTGTCTCAGGCCTGAAAGTAATGGATCTAGCCAGCCATGGACTGAACCTCTGGAATTGGAGCCAAAGGGAATCTCTCCTCCTCTTAAATTGCCTTTCTCTCAGAGATGAGAAATTGCTCTGTGTGTGTGTGTGTGTGTGTGTGTGTGTGTGTGTGTGTGTGTGTGTTTGAGACAGGGTCTCCCTTTAGTCCTATCTGGCCTAGAGCTCACTATGTAGACCAGAATGGCCTTGAACTCACAGAGCTCCACCTACCTCTGCCTCCTGAGTGCTGGGATTATAGGCGTGCAGCACCATGCCCTGATAGATCTCTGTATTTAAAGCAGTACCTGTGACATTTCCCATCACAGCTGCTCCTAGGGAAAAGGATGACCCAGATTTCCTCCCCCTCAAATCCCCAGTTTATACTAGTCTAGAATACACAGAAACATTGTTTGCACTAAGAAACCATATTATTATCACTGATTTGCTGAGCATCAACAGCTCTTTATAAAAAAGAAGCAAGTGATCTAGTCTAACTTCAGCTGCCTAATAAGTGCCTGGCTCCTTAGAACACAACAGCCTGCCAAAGGCTTTCTAGTCTTAGGGTCTATAAAAAGCTGATCTCTCCAGTCTCCTCCCTCCAATCAGGATGGTGTGGAGAGACCATTGAATTTGTAGATTTGAAGTAGTAAATGATCTGTCCCTTAATATCCAAGCTGAGATTTATGTAGTCTTTTCCTCTCTCTAATATGGCAGGCTTAGACCTAGGCAGTCTCCTGCAGGGTCTTTTACCTTCTTTACACCTCTGCCTTATTTTTTTTATCTTGGCTTAACCTCCTTGCATATCTGATCTTACAATTCTTTTTTGAGGGAGAGGGTCTCATGTAGCCCGAGCTGGCCTCAAACTAGGTATAATAGCTGAAGATGATGTTGAAATCGTGATCCTCCCGCCTTCACCTCCCCTCAGCTGCTTAAGCATTTCTTAAGAAGGTAACACAGATAGCAATTTGTAAACATTTTATTCCAGTACAACACACACACACACACACACACACACACACACACACTGAGAGAGAGAGAGAGAGAGAGAGAGAGAGAGAGAAATAGTAAGTGCCACTCACAGCCCAAAACCCCACCATGCCCCTCCTTATCTCTTCCTTCCTTCTTTCCAGTGTTAACTAAGACCCTGGCTTTATTCCTAGGAATTAGGTGTCTTTGAGCATACTGAGTTCCTATTCTATGTCCAACCATAACTATTCCATGAAGGTTTTCACCTCTTACTGTGGTTTCTGTTTTCCCAATGACGAACAAGTTTCAACATCTTTTCATGAGTGTTAATCATTTGCATATCCCTTTTGTAAAGTATTTATGTTTTTGTTTTATATGATATTCTAAATTTTAATTTACTTATTTTAGTGTTGGGGTGTAGAGTTGACTGAAAGACAGGCTGTGTGTTCACTGTGAACAATTTCAACAATTTTTCATGTACAACTTTGACTAGACAAGTTTTTCTTGTGTCTGTTTTTCTATTACTGGATGAAACACTGAGCACAACTGCCTTGTGGAGGAAAGGTTTTATTTCATCTTATATCTCCCAGGTTTCAGGAGCACAGGGCAGGAACCTGGAGCACATGTGAAGCACAGACCATGGAGGGAAAGCTGCTTCCTTGTTTGCTAAGCTGCCTTTCCTACCCAGCCCAGGTCCACCTGCCCAGAGAGGGTGCACAGTGGGCTGGGCCCTCCTGCATTAAGAAATGCCCCACGGACAGGCATAGCCCAATGGAGGCCATTCCTCAGTCGAAGTCCCCTCTCCCCAGGACAACAGAGCCCTTGTCAACTTGACACAAAAACACATCACTGTTAAGTCATACCATTTCATTTCTCAACCCAAGATCTCACATTACTATCAGACTATAAAACATAGTCCAACTTTAAAATACCTGTAGTTAAAACTCAAGAAGGACCTAGAGGGAGAGAATGACAAACTCCAGAAGGAAGTGGAAACACTGAAAAAGGAAACCAACCAGTGAAGCAAGAGCTATAGAAAGAGATTGAGAAACTCCAAAAGGAAGTGGAAATATTAAAGAAATCACAGGATGAAATGAAAAAGGAAATAGAACACTCATTCAATCAAGAGGAAAGGAAGAGAGAAAGCCTCAGAAATAGAATGGAGGAAGCAGAAAAAAGAATATCAGACCAGGAGGATAACACAGAACAACTAAAAAGCTCAAGTAAAGATTATGAAAAATTAAAAAAATACACAAAAGTGGAACAACCAGGATATATGGGACCCTATGAAAAGATCAAACCTCCTCATCATAGGGATAGAGGAAGGAGAAGAATCCCAAGAGAATGGTATTGACCAGATCTTCAACAGAGTAATAGATAAAAATTTCCCCAAAGTAAAAAAAAAGACAAACCCATACAAATACAAGAAAGAAGCACACAGAACTCCAGACAAGATCAGAAAAGAAAATCCCCATGCCATATCATAGTTATAACGCTAGACGCCTGAAACAAAGACAAAATTCTGAAAGGCATAAGAGAAAAACAACAAGTTACATATAAGGGGAAACCCAACAGAATTACAACTGACTTCTCAGTGCAAACTATGAAAGCAAAAAGAACATGGAGCAAACATTCCCAGTTTTAAAGGACTATAGATGCCAACCCAGGTTACTATACCCAGCAAAAATGTCAATTAGAGTTGAAGGAGAGAGAAAAACCTTCCATGACATAAACAAGATGATAGAATACATTCCCAGAAAACCAACCCTTCAGAAAATACTTGAAGCAATTTAAAGAACAGAAGAGAGGAGCAACTATCCCCGGGCACCTAGAAAGAGAAATTAATAAAAACATAAATGCAGAAGTAGAAACCAAGACTAAAAATGCAAATGGATAATAAGGTGAAAGGAAGCAACACACATCTTTGAATTATAACCTTAAATATTAATGGACTAAACTCCCCAATCAAAAGACATAGACTGGGAGATTGGATTAGGAAACAAAACCCATCTATATGCTGTCTACAAGAAACCCATCTCACTCTCAAGGATAGGCACCAACTTAAGGTGAAGGGATGGAAAAATATTCCAAGCAAATGGTACCAAAAAGAAAGCAGGTGTTGCTATTTTATTTTTTTTTTAATTTTTTTAATTAATTTTATTTATTTCTGTATGTGTACGAATGTATTGTCTGCATGCAAGTCTGTGCACCCATGTCGTGCAATGCCACGGAGGTCAGAAGTGAGCGTCGGATTCCCCTGGAGCTGGAGTTCTCCTGGAGTTGGAGTTTCAGACGGTTCTCAGCCGCCATGTGGGTGCTGGGAATCGAACCTGGGTCCTCTGCAAGAGTGGTCGGAGCTCTTAACCGCTAGGCCATCTCTCCAGCCCAGGTGTTGCTATTTTAATATCAGACAAAATAGATTCAAAGTAAAAGAAATCAGAAGAGACAAAGAGGGCCATTTTATGAAAGGAACAATTGACCTGAAGATTTTACAGTCATGAATATATATGCACCAAACTCTGGTGCACCTTTATAAAGACAATTCTCCAGGACCTCAAAGCACAGATTAACCCCAGCAAACTCATAGCAGGGGACTTCAATACCCCACTAAGTCCTTTGGACAGGTCAACTGGACAAAGAATAAACAGAGAGACATCTGAACTGAATGATATGTTACACCAAATGGACCTCACAGACATCTACCAAATATTCTACCCAAATACCAGAGAATAAATACACTTTCTACTCAGCACCCCACAGAACATTCTCCAAAATCAGCCACATACTGAGACACAGGAAAAAAACTTCAACAAATACAAAAAGATTGAAATAATTTCATGCATTCTATCAAACCACAGTGCAACAAAGCTCAATATCAACACCAGGATAAGCCCTACTATCTACATGAACACATGGAGACTAAACAACACACTCCTGAATAATGAATGGGTCAAAGAAGAAATAAAGAAAGAAATAAATAAAAGCATTCCTGGAACTGAATGACAATGATAATACAACTATTGGATAATTTAAAAGAAGTCCTAAGAGGGAAATTTATAGCCCTGAGTGCCTACATCAAAAAAACAGAAAGAGCACAAGTGAACAATCTAACACTGCAGCTAAAAACAGTTGAGAGACAACAACAGATGAACCCTAAATGCAGCAGACAGGAAGAAATAACAAAAATTAGAGCAGAAATCAATGAAATAGAAACAAAGAAAACAATACAAAAAATCAATGAATCCAAAAGTTGGTTCTTTGAGAGAATAAACAAGATAGACAGACCTCTAGCCCAGTTAACCAAAAGAAAGAAAGAACATCTCCAAATCAATACAGTCCATGATGAAAGGGGAAATATCACAACAATGAAAAGATCCAGACAATCATATGGGAATACTTCAAAAACCTATACTCTACTAAGTTTGAAAACCTAGAAGAAATGGATCAATATCTGAAATCCTGGGAATCACCAAAGCTCAACCAAGAAGAGATCGACAGCTTAAACAGACCCATAATATATAAAGAAATTTAAGATGTAATAAGAAACCTCCCAACTAAAAAAAGCCCAGCCCAGATGGTTTCACAGCAGAATTCTATAAAACATTTCAGAGAATTACAACTATTATTACTCAAATTGTTCAGAAGGATTCAAGCAGAGGGAAATCTCCCAAATTCCTTCTATGAAGCCGGCATCACTCTATTACCAAAACCAGGCAAAGATATAACCAAAAAGGAGAACTATAGACCCATTTCCTTAATGAACACAGATGCAAAAATTCTAAATAAAATACTTGCAAATTGCATACAGACCCACATCAAGAAGATCATCCATCATGACCAAGTTGGATTCATACCAGAAATATAGGGATGGTTCAACATATGAAAATCAATAAGTATCATCAAACATATGAATGGACTGAAAGACAAAAACCACACGATCATCTCAATTGACTCAGAAAAAAGCCTCTGACAAAATCCAGCATCCCTTCATGCTTAACGTCCTAGAGGGAACTGGATTGGAGGGACCATTCCTCAATGTAATCAAAGCCATATACAGGAAACCCACAGCCAATATCATCCTAAATGGGGAAACAACAGAAACATTCCCTTTAAAGGCAGGAACTCGGCAAGGCTGCCCTGTCACCACTCCTCTTCAATATAGTGCTTGAAACACTTGCTAGAGCAATAAGGCAAGACAAGGAAATTAAAGGAGTACCAATTGGAAAAGAGGAAATCAAGCTATCCCTATTTGCTGATGATATGATTGTCTACTTAAGGGATGCTTAAAAAAAATCCACCAGAAAACTCCTAGAAATGATTAAGAGTTTCAGTAAAGTGGCAGGATACAAAATTAACCTAGAAAAATCAGTAGCCTTTCTTTACAACAACAAGCAACTGAAGAAGGAATTCAAGGAAACCTTCCCACTCACAATAGCCTCAAAAACAATAAAATACCTAGGAACAAACCTAACCAAAGACACCAAAGATCTCTACAAAAAAAATTTTAAACCCCTAAAGAAGGAAATTGAAGAAGACATCAGAAGATGGAAAAACCTCCCATGCTCATGGATTGGGAAAATTAATATAGTAAAAATATCCATTCTACTCAAACTAATATACAGATTCAACGTGATCCCAATTATGAAAACCTGGATTCAGTTTACTGTTTTTCTGGAAAATCTAAGCCATTGATGTTTTTAATATTTTTCTTTTTATCGTGGCAATCCTTGTTTTCTGGAATGTCTAAGTTATTATTCCCAAAGAGGCCTTTAATTCAGTGTATTATGATATTCTTACTTAAAAGAAGTGCCCTGGGGCTGGAGACATGTCTTTGAGCTGTGCAGACCTGAGTTCCCACCCAGCACCCATGTAAAAGGCTAGGCCTGGTGGCACTGCCAGTTGTTCCAGCACTGGGGAGGCAGAGGTGGTGGAAGCCTGTCCCCCAACTCAAGCTGACCTGGTCAGCTCTAGATGGGTGAGAGACCATGTCTAAAAAACAAGGAAGAGAGGGACTGGAGAAGACACTTCCCATTAACCACTGGATTCCACACATGCATATGCATGCACACACACACACACACACACACACACACCTTTATGCACATATTACATACAGGAGCATATATGCAACACACACAAATATGAAGTCTCCTTATTCTATAGTGTTGGTTTTATGTAAAGCTAGGGCTTCTGCCCTTTGAGCTACAGCACGGATTGATAGCTTTGCTCTTGCAGTTGGTTTAGCCATCCCTACGAGATGGCTATGTGCAAATGTGTCTGAAAAGATCTCACCCTTCAGTTCCTGGGGCACACCAGATGAGAGGCAATGAACTTGAGGCCAAGGAAGCAAGGAGACACACCTGTCTGTTCATCAGAATGTTCAGGGACAGGAGGAGGCGTTTACATGAGATTAGATGATGTAGTTTATGCAAGGGCACCTGAAGAGCTATGCAAATGGAAAACATGGCTGTTCAACAAGCAGAGACTTATTAAAGATTCATAGGTGAGCACAGAAAAAGAGATTCATTGTGGTTGGAGCATCTGAACAGGTGTCATGGATGGCTTTAAAGGATGCTTAGGCAGCAGTAAAAGGAATAAGGGACACAGGCTGGAAGAAGTCCTGGCCAGTGTGTAGACAAAAGCCTGCCTGTGTGCTGTGAGCTCCCTCCAAGTGACATCTTTGAAATGGTAAAATTACAGAAGGGAGATTAGAAGTAGATTAGAAGCCGCCAGGGATCAGGGAAGGGTGGGCGTGGAAGAGAAAGTGGCTGTACCAATGGCCTGGGTGCCAAGCCTGTGATCGGTACTGGGTTTGTGTCTGGCTGTTGTGATAGAACCTATATATGATAAAACTATATAGAACCAAACACACATACATACACAGAAACACACATGCACAGGTACACAGCACCCCTCCTGCACACATATCACATACCCATATACCCATATATGCACATACACATATATATGTATATATATGTATATATATGTATATATATATATACACACATATACATACGTTCCCCACAAGCACATGCACATATATGTACATACATATGCATGTAGGCAGACACATACATATATACACACACACACATATGCATAAGTTTACACACACACATCCCCATGCAAGCATGTGTACACAAACACATCCATATAGACATCCAGGCACACATATGCATGCATACACATCTAACACATATACAAGCATACACCCATGCATACACATATACATACACACATCCATACATATACACCTATATACATACACTCATACACACCTATGCACACATACACATCTATACATACAAAGTCATACACACATAAACAGCTATATCCATGCTTCCACACATACAATACACACCTATATACACACACTAAAACATACCTATATACACTTACACATCTACACATACATACATACATGCACATCTATACATACATACATACTCATATACACATATACACTTAGATCTATGCATCCACACACACAAACACACATATATAATACACACCTACACACACACACAGGTAGAACTGGGAGATCTGAATAAGTTCAGTGTACCTAATTGATATCCATATCTGGGTTGTGATAGCAACCTACAGTCCTGCACAAGTTACCCCTGGGAGAGCTGGCAGGATGGTGGAAGGTGCAGGCAGGGCAGGAGTCACTCTGCAGTACCTTCTAGAACTGAGACATAGTCAACCATTCCATAACAATTTCACTTAAAACACAGAAGAAATGAGCAGTTCTCTCTTTTGTGTCTTTGGTTGTCTGGATGCAGCCCAGGCAGGTCTTGAACTTATGATCCTCCTGCCTCACTCAGCTCCTCCCCCTCCCGCACCCCCCATCCCACGCTGTGAGTGGGACTGCAGCTGAGCTGGGTGTGGGCAGGTTGAGTGGAGGAGTGGCTGGAATAGAGATGCCTGAATCTGAATGATGAGGACCTCGAAATGGAAGGAACTCAGCCCAGCAGAACCGTGCTTCTGAAGCCTTTTCATGTTTCATCTCTGGTGAGCATGGTTCAGACACACAGGCTCGCAGAGGAAAGCGGGGTGTGCACAGTGCCCTGAGTGAGCCTCTAGGACAGATGAACGCTATGAACATATGAACTACTATAGGGATAAAGTTAATATTAAACCACTTTCATTATTAATACTTTCCATAATTGTCATAAATAGCTCAGCATTGTTGTGTTCAGCCATCTCAAACCATAGCTTCTAAACTGGTTCTTAAGAAAGTAATCTTAAATTCTCATACTTGATGAAAATAATAAGAGAAAAAATATGTAATAAAAGCCCATACTCAGAAGTTTCCATTTTTTTGTCTGGCATGGTGGTTGATACCTGTACTTCTAACACTTGAGAGGCTGATGCACGAGGACAGCTGAGAGTTCAAGGCTAGCCTGTGCTAGAGTGAGACTCTGTCTCAAAAAAAAAAAAAAAGGAAATAAATAAAAGAAAAAAGAAAGAAAAGTTTAAGCTTTCAAGTGTATTTTCTTTAAAAATTCCAATATCTCATACTTGAGCTGAAAGAAACTATGTACTAGAAAACTGCTTAGAAATTATATTGTCAGGTAAAAATAAAACCTTCTAAGACAGTAGGTAGAATTGATTAGATTTAGCAAGTGTCAAGTAAAGTAAATGTTTAACTAACAGACTCTTGGTATGTACACAGTTGAGTAGAATTTTAAGTAATGTCTGTTAAGGATATGTAAGCAGACTTGAGTTTCTATTGGGTGAGGGGGTTGTTCCAAAACCATGGCAGAGCCAGGCATGGTGGCACATGCCTTTAATCCCAGCACTCAGGAGGCAGAGACAGGCAGATCTCTGTGAGTTCAAGGCCAGCCTGGTCTACATAGTGAGTTCCAGGCCAGCTGGGGCTACAGGGAAACCTGTCCTCAAAAAGACCGGAAAAAAAAAAAAAAAAAAAAAACCCAAAATCATGGGCAGGGCAGACTCTGCCCCGTCAGGCAGAGGGGGACCAGGGGTTGGCTGCCTGAGCTTCAAGCTCTTCTTCCTCCCTTGGCAAACGGGGACTGGCAAGGCCACTGTAGGCAGTGCCATGCCTAGGCCCACAGGCCTAGGCTTATGAGAAAGGCAGCTGAGCAAGCCAGGGGAAGCAAGCCATTTAGCAGCGTTCGGCCACGGTCTCTGGTTCAGTTCCTGCGTCCAGGTTCCTGCCTTGAGCCCTGGCTTCTGGCAATGAGGCTCTGCAGCCTGTAAGCTGCAGCGAGCCCCTTCTGCCTCAGAACAGAAAGAAAACTAGGACACCAGTGGAAACCCAATTCCCACTGGTCAGTGAAAACGCCATTCTGAGCCACTTTTCTGTCACTGTGACCAGATATGGAAGAGGCAACAAGGTAAGAAAGGTTTATTCTGGTTCCCTGGGAGAGAGTCCATCCTGCATGGGAAAGCGCAGTGGCAGAGACCAGCTTGACCCAAGGCCGCTTGCTCTTAATGCTTTTAATGTATCAGGAAGCATAGAAGTTGTGCCAGAAGTAGAGGCGACTTAAGACCTTCGAGCCCTGTCCCCACAGCTACCGGCTGGGCCCTGTGTTCAACCTTCCTAGACAGCATCTCTGCTGGAGGCCAAGTGTGAAATACAGGAGCCTGTGAGAGGCATTTCACATTTAAACAGTAACATTATGGTTGAAAGTGTTACTTCAATTTCAGTTCTAAGAAAACAGCGGCTGGACAGGAGGAATGTAGCTCTGTTGGCTCTGGGTTCCAGTCCCAGCACCACATAAAGCCAGGCATGGTGGTACATGTCTATACGGCCAGCACTTGGAAGGCAGAGGCAGGAAGATCAAGTCCACTGTCATGGTCAGCTAACTGTGGCCTCGTCACTCTCTGGTGAGGAATGAATCCCAGCGTTCCTGAGTCCTGGGAGACCGAGGGCAATCCATCGCTGAGAGCCCTGCGCCCTAAGTCCCCTGGCTCCCCATAACAGCTGAAGGTGCTGCAAAGCCCAGAAGAGCGTCTGTTTGGAAAGGGCAGATGCTGCTGGCCCTGGCAGCCTACCGGTCACAGGCTTGTGAAGAGCCGCTCCGCCCTTCCAGCTGCGGGTGTCGGAGGGTGCGGAGGGCCGCCTGGGAGACTGCTGCTGGCTGGCGTGCGGAAGATCTGCTCTTTCAGCTTCTCAACTGCTGAGATCCAGGGCTCTGAACTGTTCTCTTCCCATCTAGAACACTAGCTAGCTCAAAACCACTGCTCCTCACAGCCTAAATTGTCTGCAAGCATCCGGAAAGCGGTGGCCGCGACCAGGACTGTTTTCTAGTTACTGGTGGAAATTTCCTAGAAGCAGCTGGGGAGCTTCAGTTCCCTTCAAGTCAGCATGGGGCTGGAAAGGCTGCGCACGCCGCGCAGACCCTCTCCACACACTTCCGGACCTTGTCAGGTTCCCACGACTCAGATCCTTGCATAGTTACTCAGATCTTTCCATTCCTGAGGGCCTCCTGAAGCTATGGCAGCCAAGAGATTTTTGTTTTAATGTGTGTGTGTGGGGGGTGTGTGTGTGTGTGTATGAAACATGCATATGAGTGTACAGGTTTATGTGCATGTGTGCATGCATGTGGAGACCTGGGCAGGATGTTGAGAGTCTCCTTCTAGAGACAGGGTCTCCTTCTAGAGACAGGGTCTCCTTCTAGAGACAGGGTCTCCTTCTAGAGACAGGGTCTCCTTCTAGAGGCAGGGTCTCCTTCTAGAGGCAGGGTCTCCTTCTAGAGGCAGGGTCTCCTTCTAGAGGCAGGGTCTCCTTCTAGAGGCAGGGTCTCCTTCTAGAGGCAGGGTCTCCTTCTAGAGGCAGGGTCTCCTTCTAGAGGCAGGGTCTCCTTCTAGAGGCAGGGTCTCCTTCTAGAGGCAGGGTCTCCTTCTAGAGGCAGGGTCTCCTTCTAGAGGCAGGGTCTCCTTCTAGAGGCAGGGTCTCCTTCTAGAGGCAGGGTCTCCTTCTAGAGGCAGGGTCTCCTTCTAGAGGCAGGGTCTCCTTCTAGAGGCAGGGTCTCCTTCTAGAGGCAGGGTCTCCTTCTAGAGGCAGGGTCTCCTTCTAGAGGCAGGGTCTCCTTCTAGAGGCAGGGTCTCCTTCTAGAGGCAGGGTCTCCTTCTAGAGGCAGGGTCTCCTTCTAGAGGCAGGGTCTCCTTCTAGAGGCAGGGTCTCCTTCTAGAGGCAGGGTCTCCTTCTAGAGGCAGGGTCTCCTTCTAGAGGCAGGGTCTCCTTCTAGAGGCAGGGTCTCCTTCTAGAGGCAGGGTCTCCTTCTAGAGGCAGGGTCTCCTTCTAGAGGCAGGGTCTCCTTCTAGAGGCAGGGTCTCCTTCTAGAGGCAGGGTCTCCTTCTAGAGGCAGGGTCTCCTTCTAGAGGCAGGGTCTCCTTCTAGAGGCAGGGTCTCCTTCTAGAGGCAGGGTCTCCTTCTAGAGGCAGGGTCTCCTTCTAGAGGCAGGGTCTCCTTCTAGAGGCAGGGTCTCCTTCTAGAGGCAGGGTCTCCTTCTAGAGGCAGGGTCTCCTTCTAGAGGCAGGGTCTCCTTCTAGAGGCAGGGTCTCCTTCTAGAGGCAGGGTCTCCTTCTAGAGGCAGGGTCTCCTTCTAGAGGCAGGGTCTCCTTCTAGAGGCAGGGTCTCCTTCTAGAGGCAGGGTCTCCTTCTAGAGGCAGGGTCTCCTTCTAGAGACAGGGTCTCCTTCTAGAGGCAGGGTCTCCTTCTAGAGGCAGGGTCTCCTTCTAGAGGCAGGGTCTCCTTCTAGAGGCAGGGTCTCCTTCTAGAGGCAGGGTCTCCTTCTAGAGGCAGGGTCTCCTTCTAGAGGCAGGGTCTCCTTCTAGAGGCAGGGTCTCCTTCTAGAGGCAGGGTCTCCTTCTAGAGGCAGGGTCTCCTTCTAGAGGCAGGGTCTCCTTCTAGAGGCAGGGTCTCCTTCTAGAGGCAGGGTCTCCTTCTAGAGGCAGGGTCTCCTTCTAGAGGCAGGGTCTCCTTCTAGAGGCAGGGTCTCCTTCTAGAGGCAGGGTCTCCTTCTAGAGGCAGGGTCTCCTTCTAGAGGCAGGGTCTCCTTCTAGAGGCAGGGTCTCCTTCTAGAGGCAGGGTCTCCTTCTAGAGGCAGGGTCTCCTTCTAGAGGCAGGGTCTCCTTCTAGAGGCAGGGTCTCCTTCTAGAGGCAGGGTCTCCTTCTAGAGGCAGGGTCTCCTTCTAGAGGCAGGGTCTCCTTCTAGAGGCAGGGTCTCCTTCTAGAGGCAGGGTCTCCTTCTAGAGGCAGGGTCTCCTTCTAGAGGCAGGGTCTCCTTCTAGAGGCAGGGTCTCCTTCTAGAGGCAGGGTCTCCTTCTAGAGGCAGGGTCTCCTTCTAGAGGCAGGGTCTCCTTCTAGAGGCAGGGTCTCCTTCTAGAGGCAGGGTCTCCTTCTAGAGGCAGGGTCTCCTTCTAGAGGCAGGGTCTCCTTCTAGAGGCAGGGTCTCCTTCTAGAGGCAGGGTCTCCTTCTAGAGGCAGGGTCTCCTTCTAGAGGCAGGGTCTCCTTCTAGAGGCAGGGTCTCCTTCTAGAGGCAGGGTCTCCTTCTAGAGGCAGGGTCTCCTTCTAGAGGCAGGGTCTCCTTCTAGAGGCAGGGTCTCCTTCTAGAGGCAGGGTCTCCTTCTAGAGGCAGGGTCTCCTTCTAGAGGCAGGGTCTCCTTCTAGAGGCAGGGTCTCCTTCTAGAGGCAGGGTCTCCTTCTAGAGGCAGGGTCTCCTTCTAGAGGCAGGGTCTCCTTCTAGAGGCAGGGTCTCCTTCTAGAGGCAGGGTCTCCTTCTAGAGGCAGGGTCTCCTTCTAGAGGCAGGGTCTCCTTCTAGAGGCAGGGTCTCCTTCTAGAGGCAGGGTCTCCTTCTAGAGGCAGGGTCTCCTTCTAGAGGCAGGGTCTCCTTCTAGAGGCAGGGTCTCCTTCTAGAGGCAGGGTCTCCTTCTAGAGGCAGGGTCTCCTTCTAGAGGCAGGGTCTCCTTCTAGAGGCAGGGTCTCCTTCTAGAGGCAGGGTCTCCTTCTAGAGGCAGGGTCTCCTTCTAGAGGCAGGGTCTCCTTCTAGAGGCAGGGTCTCCTTCTAGAGGCAGGGTCTCCTTCTAGAGGCAGGGTCTCCTTCTAGAGGCAGGGTCTCCTTCTAGAGGCAGGGTCTCCTTCTAGAGGCAGGGTCTCCTTCTAGAGGCAGGGTCTCCTTCTAGAGGCAGGGTCTCCTTCTAGAGGCAGGGTCTCCTTCTAGAGGCAGGGTCTCCTTCTAGAGGCAGGGTCTCCTTCTAGAGGCAGGGTCTCCTTCTAGAGGCAGGGTCTCCTTCTAGAGGCAGGGTCTCCTTCTAGAGGCAGGGTCTCCTTCTAGAGGCAGGGTCTCCTTCTAGAGGCAGGGTCTCCTTCTAGAGGCAGGGTCTCCTTCTAGAGGCAGGGTCTCCTTCTAGAGGCAGGGTCTCCTTCTAGAGGCAGGGTCTCCTTCTAGAGGCAGGGTCTCCTTCTAGAGGCAGGGTCTCCTTCTAGAGGCAGGGTCTCCTTCTAGAGGCAGGGTCTCCTTCTAGAGGCAGGGTCTCCTTCTAGAGGCAGGGTCTCCTTCTAGAGGCAGGGTCTCCTTCTAGAGGCAGGGTCTCCTTCTAGAGGCAGGGTCTCCTTCTAGAGGCAGGGTCTCCTTCTAGAGACAGGGTCTCCTTCTAGAGGCAGGGTCTCCTTCTAGAGGCAGTCTCTCCTTCTAGAGGCAGGGTCTCCTTCTAGAGGCAGGGTCTCCTTCTAGAGACAGGGTCTCCTTCTAGAGGCAGTCTCTCCTTCTAGAGACAGGGTCTCCTTGTAGAGACAGGGTCTCCTTCTAGAGGCAGTCTCTCCTTCTAGAGACAGGGTCTCCTTCTAGAGACAGGGTCTCCTTCTAGAGGCAGAGTCTCCTTCTAGTTGCAGTCTCTCCTTCTAGAGACAGGGTCTCCTTCTAGAGGCAGTCTCTCCTTCTAGAGACAGGGTCTCCTTCTAGAGGCAGAGTCTCCTTCTAGTTGCAGTCTCTCCTTCTAGAGACAGGGTCTCCTTCTAGAGACAGGTTGCAGATCCAAACTCATGTCTCGTGGGGCAAGTGCTTTGCCCACTCTGCTGTCTACCCAGCCTTCGATACCCATTCCCCTTTAAAGGTTCCTTTTTAAAAAAAATTATTTATTTTTTATGTGTATGAGTGTACTATCTGCATGTAGTTTGGTACACTCGTGTTGTGCAATGCCACAGAAGTCAGAAGAGGGTGTCAGATTCCCCTGGAACTGGAGTTAAAGACAGTTCTTAGCCGCCATGTGGGTGCTAGGAATCGAACCTGGGTCCTCTGCAAAATCTTAACCCCTGAGCCATTTCTTCAGCCCTATAGATTCCTTTCACAGAGAGCATCAATAGTAAACTAAACCACAGCAACATTTAGCAAAATACCTTATCTCAAAAAGTCCTCATTTCCAAATGCCCTTAGCAACAGAGGAAGCCACTCTTAAAAGACACTCCTTCAGCGCCACCTTGTGAATAGATATAAATAGGTTCCCAACTCCCCCTCATAAAAAATCAAGGAAAATCCTTCTAATTCCAACCCAAACATTGTTTACTAGTGTTTAATCTCTTGTTCCGCTGATAGCTTATTTTTTTATATGAAAACAATCCTGTCTATGCCTCTGGGAAAAGATACCACTTTCAGAGATGAGCATACAGGAATCTGAGGAGAGACCTATGGTTTCGGTCAAACAGAACGGCTGAGCCAATCGCTGATGACGCCTGAGTGCCTGGGCTGTCACAGTCCTCCTTAAGTGGAGGCTCTCAGAATGTCAGTTTCCAGTCACGGATAAATCAACCACATCAAATATGTAAGGTTATTCTTATCCACATTTAAAATCAACCATATCAAATATATAAGGTTATTCTTATCCACATTTAAAATCAACCATATCAAATATATGAGGTTATTCTTATCCACATTTAAAAACCAAATATGCAAAGCTCCAAATCAACAAATCGCAAGCTTCAAAAATGATAAACTTTTCACAGAATTTCAGGAATATATTTCTCAAATTTGTTTTCCTTTTGAAACACAAGCAAAATTCCATGTTTCTACCAGAAAAATAAATACATAACCACGATAGAGTTTTCTTTTTAATTTTATTTATTTATTTATTTATTTATTTATTTATTTATTTATTTATTTTGAGACATGGTCTCTCCTATAACCCCAGCTGGCCTGGAACTCACTCTGTAGACCAGGCTGGCCTTGAACTCACAGAGATCTGCCTGCCTCTGCCTCCTGAGTGCTAGGATTAAAGGCATGCACCACCACACCCGGCCTAAAGATGATTATTAGCCGCCATGTAGGTGCTGCAAGAGCAGTTGGCCCTCTTAACCCCTGAGCCATCTCTCCAGCCCCCCCACAATAGAGTTTTCTAGAAGAACAATGGAAATCTGTGAATGGTGAACATCAGTGTGTTTGAACCTCACCATGCTGGCTGCTAGACTATCACGTGGATCCCTTCTCAGGCACAGTTGCTGATGCCACATTGGCAGTGGAAACCCACACTTAATGGGAGTGTTTATGGTATGAAATTTGAAAATAGGGAAACGTGCCGGGCATGGTGGCGCATGCCTTTAATCCTAGCACTCAGGAGGCAGAGGCAGGTGGATCTTTGTGAGTTCAAGGCCAGCCTGGTCTACAGAGTGAGTTCCAGGATAGTTGGGGCTACAGAGAGACCCTGTCTCGAAAAGATAAAAAAAAAAGAAAATAGGGAAACGCAGTTCTCTCCCTTCTTTGAAGAGCCAGTTGTTAAACACTTAACAAGGACAGAGGTGAGGGGACATCTAGATCAGATATTCCTGCTTGGTGAGAACATTTCATTTACCATCAGGGCCATCGACCAAATCTCCAACAGTCAAAAAGACCTCATTTCAGAATGGCCTCAATCTGAATAATTGATCGTCTTTAGTCACAGCTGTTCCCTCTCCCATCCTGTTCCCACAGATCAGCTCCTTCCCCTGCCAGCTCCTGTGTCCCAGCACCACTGGGGACCTGAGTATCAACATGCCAGCTTCCTCATTCACATGGTTTGGCCAATAGTTGATAACGTCCTTTACAAATGGAGACAGCAGAGCGGGTGCTTTCCATGCCTGGACCTCTATGTCCAGGAGCCTCCTTTAACATATGACCTCTCTTACATGAAGGGGAAAATCCCTTCTATAACCTTCAATGGTTAATACTGATTGTTAACTTGACAAGATGGAGAATCACCTAGAGACAAAACTTGGAGACCTCTGTGAGGAAGTTGGGTTAACGGAGGTGGGTAGACGGACGCAACGTGGCTATGGGTGGGATGGCCCCATGTGGGCTTCTGGGCAGAATAAAAAAGGAGAAAGTGGTTAAGCACCAGCCTTCCCCTCTCAGCTTCCCCACTGTGGACACATGTGACCAGCTGCCTTACATGTTTATGCTTTCCCCAGCACGTGGACTGTACCCTCAGTACCCTCAACCACGACCCAAATAAAAACAAATGCAGGTTGCTTGTGTCCAGTATTTTCTCACAGCATTGAGAAAAGTAACCAACATAAAACCTAAGAAGACCAACCAAAAACTAAAGAGAAATGTGATACCTGAGGACAGGCTGAAGCGTGGAGTAGGCGACCCCCATTGTGAGATCTGCACTTCCACCCCGCAACTCAACGCCAGCGTCTGTGCAGCTGCTTTGAATTCCCACGGCTACATCTGCCACTCTGGAGTTCAAACTCCAAAGCTTCTTTCCCTCTCCCGCCTCTTCCCCTCACTGCCAGTTGCCCCCAGTGATTTCAAACTCACCTGCCTTGTTTTCTATCCTTAACTCCAATAAATTGTCCTATATTCCCTTCTGTGTCTGGTTTTAAATTATTTTATCTACATGATGATAAAATAACACGGGAATATTTTTCAAGGTTCTTTTCCTAAAATATCACCTGAGTCATGATGTTATGGGTCAGAAATCAAGCACATGGATGCTGAAAATTGTGAGGAAGGTTTACTACAGCCAGCCGGACTGTCCCCCACTCTAGAGTAGAGGCAGCAGCCTGACCTTGGGGTTTGGGGATATATAAAGTTGATCTTACAAGGGCAATGTTTAACCAGTCTTAAATAAGCCTTTTGCAGAGCAGGGTATTTGATTGTCATGTCAGGCATTTTCACAAAGAGCAGAAATTAGCTAATCTGGACACATCTTAAGACTTTTTGCTTGAGAATAGGCCCTGGTCTGCTCCTGAATCCTGGGGCCTGGGGCCACTCCCGTGCCTTTAATCCCAGCACACCTTCAGTCCCAGCACAGCAGAGGTTCAGGTTAAGGTCAGAAACAAAACGGATTTCTAAACGAAATGGAGTTTATCTAGTCCACCTTATGGTCTGGCCACCTCAATGAGACCTTCATTGTCAGTCGGGAGTGTCTGAGCTTTACCTGGAAAGGGAGGCAAGATACCCCTCCAGATTTCCCTGGCTCTGTCCTGACATCTCTTCATCCCAGCCCCAAAGCCAAGTGCTTATCCTAATGATGCCTGGGGCCATCAAACATGTAGCTGGGCTGGGGGATACCAGGAGTCTCATCAGAAGATGAGGAGGGGGAGAGAGAGAGAGAGAGAGAGAGAGAGAGAGAGAGAGAGAGAGAGAGAGACTATAAACAGTACAGACAGCTTCATAATGTCAATTATAAACTTCTCGACCATCATTAAAGTTGGTCACAATTCCGGAATATAATCAAGAGAGTTGGATTCAAGATTTGGTTGGGATCCTGGACATAGAGGATTCTGGCACATGATTAACAGAGCAGGAAAGGGATCAGAGCCTTGCTTTAATTCTAGGGAAAGTCACTTGACCCTAAGCACTGTATTAATCCAGGACAGAGAATGCAAGGGCTCAGAAAAGGTCCGAGATACTATGGAAAGTACTAACTCCAGCAGGCAGAGGCAGGCAGATCTCTGAGATGGAGGCTGGCTTGGTTCACAAGCAAATTCCAGGACAGCTGGGGCTACTATGTAATGAACCCCTGTCTCAAACAAACAAACAAACAAACAAACAAACAAACCAAAATAGAAAGTGCTTCCTGCCTTCAACCACCGTCTCTCCACATACTTTCTGTACAGGAGCTTATATGGGTTCCACAGGAAAAGGAGGGGCAGGGTAGACTCTCCCTATGACACAAGTCTCAAGCCCCATCTAAGCATTTCTTTGATTTGCAAACTGAGTCTTTAAAGTAATTCTCAGTTTCCAGGTCTTGACTGAGCCCTTTGTCTTGGAGAAGCTGGCTGCTATGGGAACCCAGGTCTCCTAAGCAGAGGGACTGGCTTGTCATCATCTTCTGGAGCCAGCAGAGGGTGCATGAGGCTCACAGTGCCACCTCTGCATCTGGAGCCTTCTGGAAGCAAAGGAGTTTTCTCTGGCAAGCACTCAAAGAAGTCCACATGAACGCCAAACAGGGCCACATTCCAAAAGTGACATTCCCCCTCATGGAAAAAAGAAGACCCATGGTTTTCCTTCCTCCAGTTATAACACACACCAGGAATTTACTTCTACCTTCAACTTTATTTAAGCTTTCACTAAGAATGCTCTCAAAGCATACCACCTAGAGAGTGACCACTACCTACAGGACTGGGCTGAAACTGGATATTCCACATAGTGAAAGAGACTTTCTGTATTTCAGAGGCTAAGGAGCAACACAATTCTATTATGTGAATATATTATAATGGGCCTGATGGACATTCCATTCAGATTCTATAAATTTTTTATTGTTGGTTTGAGACAGAGTCTCCCTGTAACCCCAAGGGGCATGAAACTTGCTATGTATAGCAGGCTGGCCTCAATCTCACAGAGATCTGCCTGCCTCTGCCTCATGGGTGCTGGAATTAAAGGCATGTACCACTGTACCTTGTTTAGAGTCTATAATTTTTTTTTGTCTTTTCGAGACAGGGTCTCCCTGTAGCCCCCAGCTGTCCTGGAACTCATTCTGTAGACCAGGCTGGTCTTGAACTCACAGAGATCCACCTGCCTCTGCCTCCCGAGTGCTAGGATTAAAGGCGTGCACCACCACGCCCTGCAGAATCTATAAATTTTTCTTATGAGAGCCCAAGATGGTCTTGTAGTTAGTATTATTTTCTCAGGCTAGGTAGCTGGAAGTGGAATATTGTGTCTAGGAATTCGATTCCCACCTGAAGGTAAAAGCACTTCTGGTTCACGGTTCTATCAGCTGGGGGCGGGGTCCAATCACAGCCCACGGAATCCTGCCTGGCATTTTCCGTCTTAGCGCAGAGTCTAAAAGGTAGATATTTATTTAGGTTTGCCAGTTTTTGATGACTTAGATCGGCTTTATTGTGTTTTCTTTACATATCAATTATATATTCATAAGACAAATTCATCCATCTCTTATTCAGTAAATGTTTATTGAGCACCTACCATTGAAATAAGCATGGCTGGGAAGAATGAGTGTTTTTTTTTTCAAAGCCAATTTTTATTGAAGCTTTGTGCATTTCATACAAAATTTCCAATCAAATCTAGACCTATTCCCCCTTCGATGGCCCCCCACCCCACCAGAGCTCATGCGTTCTGCCAAACATGTTTTTCACCTTTTTCTTAGTCTCTTTTAAAATTCTTGAAGCAGAAGTTTACTGTTTTGAGCAGATGTTTACTGTTTTGAGCAGAAGTTCACCGTTTCAGTCAGTTCTTTGACCCAATCTTTTGTTGTTGTTGTTCCTTCCAATTTGCATCACTCCAAAATATGCATATATGCATGCCACCCACATATATCATAGGTTTTAGCATCTTCAGCTTATGATTTTTTTTTCTTTATTAGGCTGAAAGATGTCATGTTTGAAGGCTCCTCCTTGGCAAGCCCAAACCACCATCAGTTCTGCCCTTGTGCTCCACACAGGGGTTTTCCTTTCCCATGGTCACCAAAGGAGGTCCACTAAGCATGGCATCCTGTCTTGATCTTCCTGTACTGGTCTCCATGATACAGCCTGGGTAGTCCAACAATGGCAGTCTATACTCTGAAGAGTATAGTATCCCCAGTAGCTGCTCAGTCCACAAGCTGGATGTCTCAGCAGTCCCCATCTGGCACTGAAGGTTTGGAGGATTCTTGGAAAGACATGAGCCTTTAGCCCATATTGGAAGGTTGAAAAGCTGTGTCTCATGTCTTTGAAGGATGGCAAAAGCAGTGACAGCCACAGGGTAGCTGCACTTGCCAGTAAGACAGGGAAAACAACTGTGCATTTTTTTTTTTTTACTTTTTCTTTTTACTAAGATCTCAAGTTTTATATCTGAAGTACAATTTCTCAGGCCTTACTAATTATTTATTTCTGGTTGTACTTTCCTTTTGGATGTTTAAGGGTATAAACAGGGACCAGTTATAAGGGAACAAGATAGACTCCATTTTTCTACTTTATGGAAATACACCATCAGAGAAACAGCCACCCATCCTCAGATTCCAGGAGAAACCACAGAATATCTCAATAGCTAATAGGGAAGGACCAAAGGTTGTTTGTTGAAAATTAACAAGGAAAGACCTATGGTTAAACATGTTTGCTCTTCTGCCAGGATGTACTCAGTGAGAAAAGTCTCCCCCCCAATGGTGCCACCAAAGCCACCAGGTGGCCCTGACCTATCAGTCTAAAAAACATGCTTCCTCAGTCCTTATGAATCAATAACAAAATGTCAAAACTAGAAAATTCCTCATTTGCAGTTTTTCCTTTAAAAGATCCCCCCCTCCCCAGCTACAGGATGCTTCTCCCAGCCTGCTGTGTCAGGAGGGTGGCAGTCCAAGCTCGAGCTTGAATTAAAGACTCTTTGTATTTACATCGGAGCTGCATATCCTAGTGGTCTTTTGGGGGTCCCAGTGATCTGGGCATAACATATAGGGTCTCGTCCAGGATCCCCCAGACCCTCAGGACTCTGATCTGAAGAGTCTAATACCAGCCGGTAGGTGTCTCAGCCTTGTCCTCTGTCTGTTGTCTTCCCTGTGCTCTTCGTTTCAATCAGACCTTGAGGCAGTGGAAACAGAAGCTATGGTGGCCTAGGGTGGACGCACTGGTGGGTCAAAAGCTGAATGGCTCAAAAAGACGTTTCTGACCCAGGGGCGGATGAGGTGCCCACCCAACAGATAACATTTTTCAGTGCAGAAGCGGATGAGGTGCCTGTCCAGCAGAAAAAGGTTTTCAGTGCAAAGGTGGATGAGGTGCCTGCCCAGCCAAAACCAAGTGCTTGGATTTTTCTGAGTCTTCAGTTGTGCTGTGACCTGAGTGTTGGTTTGTTTGTTTTGTGTCTGGTGTTTATCAGACTTTGACAGATGTTATGGGACAGAATGCTTCATCCTAACCCTTCCCTTCTCCAATTCCAACTCTCCAAACTAACGCTGTTTTATCCTACAGGGAAGGTAGCTGCTCTGGTGACTCCATTAGTCACTTCTGGTGACTTCATTAGCAACTTCCGTGTGTCTAAATTTTTGTGTGTGGTTTTTTAGTCATTATAATTGTCTCATGTTGGTTCTGTCAAACAAAGTGGCCACTTCAAGTTTCAATCCTTTATGTGCACAGAATCACTCATTTTGGGCATGCCAGACTAGATATGCATGTGCAAACTTTAAAAACTGATATTTAAAAATACATTTAAAGGCCTAAAATTTGGATACTATAGACATTTCTAAATTTATTGTCTCTGAGTCAATCAAATGCTTCACAACGGGTGGTAATTCTTATGGGAATTAACCTCTGAGTTGACTGTTTAATGGAATTATCTATTTTTTTTGAGACCTCTGTGAACCAGATTCAGGGCTGGAAATAAATTTTTGAACTGGCTTTTGTTTTGGGTGGGGCAGTTTTGTTGCCCCTTGGGACCGGGTGTGGTGGCACACACCTTTAATCCCAGTCCTTGAAAGGCAGAGGCAGTCAGTTCTTTGTGAGCTCAAGACCAGCCTGGTATAAAGAGCAAATTCCAGTTCTCAAAAAGACAAAGAAAAAAAAAAAA
>VZQC01001088.1:752085-766064 GCA_009823505.1 Rhizomys pruinosus | reverse complement strand
TGTCGTGCAATGCCGCGGAGGTCAGAAGAGGGTCTCGGATTCCCCTGGAACTGGAGTTCTCCTGGAACTGGAGTTTCAGACGGCTCTCGGCCGCCATGTGGGTGCTGGGGATCGAACCCGGGTCCTCTGCAAGAGCGGTCGGCGCTCTTAACCGCTAGGCCATCTCTCCAGCCCGAGAGTTGTTTTTTGAGTAAAAGGATGCATCAAGCATATTCTTAATGGAGGCAGTAAGAGGTATATGGGCAAGATAAATGTGAGTGTTTGAGATGGCAGGGGCTTATTGTCCCTGTACTGGGAGGAGATGTCTAGATGTTTTCTAGGCAGAGAAGGTGTGGAAAGGCTAAAGGAGGAATTGGAATTGTGCTGTTTTTACTGATAAAAGCAGGGAGAAGCCTATTCTGAGTCTCCGATGAGGAAAAAGGCAGGTTAGAGATTTTTGTGATGCATCAGCCAGGGCTGGAGGTCATAGCAGGGCCATCTCTCACCACCTGCACTTGCTCCAGACTCCAGCAGGCTCACCTGGGAAGGTGACCTCCTTTGTCTTTAATGACCAGTAGGGTGCCTGTCAATAGCTGTGAGAAGCAGGCCGCTCCATGAGCAGAACCGTGGTTAAAGCCTGTGTGTACGAAAATCTACCCAGATGGTTTTAAAAAATGTAAAGACCATTACTATAGAATTTCTGAGTCAGAAACAAATAACTGACCCAATTTAATCCTAAATTAAAAATAGGAAAATTTACCTCACAGCTAGATGACCTCAGTGCTGTATAAACTGTGAAGTTTACAGTGTAGTTATGTTGACTGCTATAAACTTGAGTCATATTTTACTCTGATTTAAGTTTTCATCTCTAATTTAGAGTTTTCTTCAAGGTGTTGAAGTTTTGGGTTTGAAACTAGTTAAACATATTTATCTTATGGAACTGTTTAAATGAATAGGCTTGTATCTAATGTTAATGATTTACTTGATATCAGGTTGATTCACAAGTGAACTGTCATGTGACCTAAAACTGTTAATCATTCCCTTTTATTATTCTTAGAAGATTCACTGGTTTCTTTTCTTTTTTTTATGTTTTTTTACTATTTTTTAATTAATTTTATTTATTTCTGTATGTGTATGAATGTACTGTCTGCATGCAAGTTTGTGCACCTGTGTCGTGCAATGCCTTGGAGGTCAGAAGAGGGTGTCAGATTCCCCTGGAACTGGAGTTCTCCTGGAATTGGAGTTTCAGACGGTTCTCAGCCGCCATGTGGGTGCTGGGGATCGAACCCAGGTCCTCTGTAAGAGCGGTCGGTGCTCTTAACCGCTAAGCCATCTCTCCAGCCCCTCACTGGTTTCTTTTCCTAAGCAAAAAGTACCTCTTCTTAAAAGTGTACTTTGCAGATGATTGACTCATTTTTCATTGAGTTTGAGTTAGGAGCTGTTACCTTGTAACAGTTCAGTATTGACATCTAGTTGGTTCACCTAAATAGGCCTGAGAAGCAAGACAGGTTTTTAGGTTTTAGGTTTTTAGGTTTTTGTTAATCCTGTCTTCTCTGCTTACAGGCTGTCTGCATGAAGTGGTTTTCAGACTCGGTCCCTATCTCTGTTCTTTAGCTTTTGTGAGTGGCCGGCAGGCAGAGTGGAATTCCGGTTTTACTATCAAGAATGCTAGGGAGCCTGGATAAGCACTGAACAAAAGAGAGGGTGCTCGGAGGCTTTTCTAAGTTGAATGGAAAAGATGATGGCAGAAACATTGGGGTTTCAAGTCAAATGACGGGACACCAACCACTTGGGCAGATCTAGAAAGTGGCGTGGCGCTGCCCTGGAGTCAGGGCCGCTGAGTGGTTTTAGTAGAATATCATGCATACAGGTTACCAGCTTTGGAGTCAGAGCCTGTGCCCTGACTGCTCCAACAGGCCAGGTCCAGCCACCTACCTGGACAAGTCGATTAACTGAGTCAAATAAATAGCCAAGGGTGGTGCACACCTTTAATCCAGGCACTTGGACAGGGATGGGGTGGGGGACATAGGCAGACAGGATCTCTGAAATCAAGGCCAGCCTGGTCTACATAATGAGTTCCAGGCCAGCTGGAGCTACAGGGATACCCTTTCTCAAAAAAACAAGCAAAAAAAAAAATAGTAGAAAACAGAAAAAGAAAATTTATTTCAGTGTGGCCCACTGGGAAGAAGGAAAAAAGAGATGGAGGGACCCATAAGTGCATCTTTGGGGTCTTAGCAGAGGGTGGGGTTTAAACAGAAGGCAATAGATTTTCAAAATTACGCAGTGCTGGTTGAGGTGTGGTCCTACCCATCACTGTCTCAGCTCCAGTCTTTACTGCAAGATCCGACAAGATGCCCGTCTCTCTCCATGTCTCTGGGCTGCCTCATCTCAACAGTCCAGATAGCCAGAATGAGTCTCTGTAGAGTATTCTCATTCCTCCCTGCCATGCCCTTTGTAACAGCACCTTGTCATTAGAGTGCTACTCCAGAAACATAGACAACATGTTTGTGTCTTTTCAATGTCAGAATTTATTGAATAACAATAAGTTCACAAGGTTCAGCAATTTCAGTGACAATAATGTGCCATTGAATATAATCCCATCTAGTTTGGTAATCTGGCCAAAGGTGAATGCAGTATCTTTTATTTCTATCTTAATTACTAGTACTAACTCTCCTATCAGACAGCACATAGTAAATAGATCTATATGCCCATAGGAACATATTTGGTTTACAGAATGAAGGCAAGTTAGAGTCTGCAGCAGAGTTCAAGAGGATTCAGAGATGGGCTGAGAGTCTGTACTGATAAGATGACAAACCTGACCACTGTGGCTGGAGCTGCTAGAATCAGGTTAGAAGAGTGAAACTTCAGAGAAGGTGGAACTGAGTCTGAAACAGGAAAGCTTGGGTTCGCTTCCAGGTCTGGATGGGCCAGCAGGTGGATATGCTGGCAGTTGGGTAGGCTGGGTCATCAGAAGACTGAACAGTGCCAATGCTCCAGGAACAGTCTGGGAGTCCTCAGTCCTTGACACACAGCAGGTATCAGATGACAGGTTGGTGTGGGGCCAAGATGTCGGTGTTGGGCGTCCTTCATTTTAGAGGTCCAGGTGAGAGAGTCACCTTTCCCTTGGTCTGGCGTACATGTTGAGTTTTGGGGGTGTAGTTTCCATGATAGGATTTTAATACACCATGCCCCCCAGCCCCAGTTTCAACTCACCCCAATAAACATATAGGGTCACTCCATTTCTTCTGCCAGGAAGAAGTCCTTTATCAGTCTGTGCTGGGTTGGTGGCATCTGACAGATGCTGCAGTTTCTAGGTTCACCTAGGAACTTCAGCCATCCTCTTCCCTCTGCAAAATGGAGTCTCCCTTGTTCTCCCTCCATAGACCTTTGTGTATGTTTTTTGGTTTTTAATCCCTGCTTTGTCAGACAATAAACTCTGTGCTAATGATGACCCCCCCCCCAATGTGTCCCTTAGAGCAAGGCATAGCCCCAAAGACCACAGGTCTATATTATGTGGAATGACTTAGTAGAGCACAGTTTGATCTCAACACTGCAGTATCTCATCTCAATAGTTCAAGTGGCCAGAGCAAGGTACAGGAGCCCTTTTAAAACACTCAATCCCATGGGGCTGGAGAGATGGCCTAGTGGTTAAGAGCACCGACTGCTCTTGCAGAGGACCCGGGTTCGATCCCCAGCACCCACATGGCAGCTGAAAACTGTCTTTAGCTCCAGTTCCAGGGGAATCCGACATCCTCTTCTGACCTCCGCGGCATTGCATGACACGGATGCACAGACCTACATGCAGACAGTACATTCATACACATACAAAAATAAAATAAAATTAAAAAAAAAACACTCATTCCCCTTGTTATGCCCAGATCACTGGGACCCCCAAAAGACCACCAGGACACGCAGCTCTGATGTAAATACAAAGTGTCTTTAATTCAAGCTCGAGCTTGGGCCACCACCCTTCTGATGCAGCAGGCTGGGAGAAGCGGTCCCATAGCTGGAGTTGGGGGGAGGATTTTTAAAAGAAAAAAGTGCAAATGAGGAATTTTCCAGTTTTGGCAGAAGATCAGAAGAAAGCAGCAAGTGCATACAGCCTTTCGCCAGCCAGAGGCAATGAAAGAAATTCCCCTCTGGCCTCCAGCCAAGAGCCTGACTCTTTCCTGCTACCAGCAATATTTGCAGGAAGAAGATTGCAATCAGCATCTCCCCTCTGCCTGGCACATGGCCTTGTCTCCGTGTGGGGCGCTGCCCAGCAGGGTGGTCAGAACTGCGTGATTTTTGCAAGTAGACTATTGCTTGTCCAGAGAACTCTAATAGGCCCTTCAAACCTGCCTGGGGCAGGAGGCTTTGCCAGCCCACCTGCCACGGGTGACAAAGCCCAAAAGTGTTCAGAATTTGTCTCCATGGCTGGCAACAGTGACAGCAATTGCTTGTACAGATTTATCCTGGGTTGTTGGTGGGTGCAGGTGGTGACTGATTTAGAGAAATCCAAACAAGGCCACTGCTCGCTAGTTTTCCCCCTTTCATTAAGAAGAAAATGAATGAGGGGCAGCTCAATGGCTCAGTAGTGGAAGTGCCTGCTGCAAGACTGACTGCTGACCTGAGTTTGATTCCCCGTACCCATGCTCTATAAGACGAGAACCAGCTTCTGCAAGTTGTCCTCTGACCTGCATGTGTGTGCTGTGGCATGTGTATACACACATACTAAATTAAATTAAATAAAAAATAAATGTAGGGCTGGAGAGATGGCCTAATGGTTAAGAGTGCCGACAGTTCTTACAGAGGACCCGGGTTTGATCCCCAGCACCCACATGGTGGCCGAAAACCATCTGAAACTCCAATTCCAGGAGAACTCCAGTTCCAGGAGAATCCGATACCCTCTTCTGACCTCCGTGGCATTGCATGACACGGGTACACAGACCTGCATGCAGACAGTACATTCATACACATACAGAAATAAAAAAAAGTAATTTAATTTTTCTAAAGTGGGTTAGCGAGATGGCTCAGTAGGTAAAGGTGCTTGCCGCCAAGTCCGATGATCTGAGTTGATTCCCAGGAAGCACAAGGCTGAAGGAGAGAACAGACTCCCCATGCTTCTCTCACGTATTCAGTAAATAAAATATGACAAAATCTTAAAAATTAATGATTTCTCTAAGCAAATGAGGTTGCATGGGAACTGATCTATATATTCGTGTGTTTTTTGTGTATGTGTACTTGTGTATGTGGCATACATGTGCATGTGTGTGTACATGTGGAGGACACAGGTCCACATCGAGTGTCTTCCTCAATAGTCTTTTACCATATTTTTTCAGACAGACTTTCACTGATTGGCCAGCCCGACTGGCCAGAGAGCTCCAGGGATCCCCCTGTCCCTGCAGCCTCAGCACTAGGGTTACAGATGGACGCCATAGTGTTCAGCCTTCGCATGGATGCTGGGGATCCAAACTCAGGTCCTCCTGGTAAGCGACTTACTGATTACTCCATATCCCTAGATTTGCAATCTATATATTTAAAACTATTGTTATTGATCTGAGGATTTCATTCAATGTACTTTGATCCTATTCAGGCCTCTCCCCCTCCATGACTACCCCCCCACCCCGAGTTTTCCTTATTCCTGTGTCATATGATAGGACTGTTGGCCAGACTCCAAGAGATTGACCCATACCCAAGAGCATTTTGGGAAAACAGATTCCACTCCATAGGCATTTAAACAAGAAAAACAGCAATCTATATTTTAAATGAAGGACTAGGAACTGCAGATTTTTCATCAGCTCATTTGTTTCAGGAAACAACAGCACTTAATTGTCTTTCTTCTCTAGGAGTTTACAGTTATCATTATAATCATTCAGAGCAAGAGCTACGAACCTGCCAATAGCAAGCACTCTTGCCGGGCACTAACCCAAGCATGTGAGTCAGATTTTCCACAAAGGAGACAGACAGAAGTTGCTTTCTCAATCAAGTCACATTTAGATATAACTGATATTCTGAATGTACCCATGGAAAAGATACTAGAGGGGAAATAGATTTCCTGGATATTACACTGTGAGAGGGCCTCCACAATCTGCCTTCCCGGACCTCCATTTAATTTGTAAAATCTGTTTCATAGTTGAGGGAATTAAGACTCAGATTTTAAATAAATTGAGGACTTCTAATTAGGCCGTGCTGGTACACAGCTGGCTGTTTCTGTGCTGGTAGCCATTTCCTCAGAACAGAGTACTGAAACATTTGGTTGAAGGTCAGAAAGTAAACACAATTACAAGCCCTAGACAGCTCCTGAAATGTACACGTTTCACAAGGCCTCTTCCCAAGGATGTATAAACAGTAACAGTTGCTGGGGAGGGGAGACTCTGCGACCAGCCACACAGCTTACAAGCTGTACAAAGATTTGGTACAGGGACATACCTTTTCTGAGTTGCCACCCGTGCTGGGGTGGGCTTCCTGGTGGAGTAGCTACTTTAGTCACCCCTACTCCACACTCCTTAAAGTAACACCAATAAATTAATTGTTTCACCAAGCTTGAGTGGAATTGTTTCTTTAGTCTATGGTCGGAGTGCCTTCTCAATGAATAAGCATTTGCTCCTATCTCCTCAGGAGGATCCACACGACACAGCCATGGCAGACTGCTTGCAGACCATGAATGGTCCAGCCCCAGGTCACACAACAATTCTGTCTACGTTTTATTAGCCAGATCAAGCCCAGGGCCAGAGTGAAGTCAGTGAGAGATGAAGTCTCACCTCTCCCCCGAAGAAAGAGTGGGTACTGAGTCTGCAGACTCACTTGGCCAGGATGTCTCTGTTAACACACGAACACACAGCTAAAGCTGGGCAAGCAGCCCGCCCAGGGAAGGTGGCCTTGCTTAATGGTTCATTCTATTGCACCTTGGATTTGAATGACTGTGAGAACTGTTCTGAAGCCCTAGTTGTGAGGTCTGCTCCTGTTGTCTTGAGTATCTGGTGGGTTGCCATGGTAGCACCCAGCCTGATGGTGACTGTGCTTCCTGTTGTGGAGACCTACCTCCAGGAAGAAGAGTCATTTTTATATGTTCATGCATGTGTGTGTCTGTTCATGTGTCCGAAGGCCAGAAGACAATACTGGCTGTCATTCCTCAGGAGTTTTACACCTTCTTTTCTGAAGTCTCTCAATGGCCTGGAGTGTGTGGAGTAGGCTAGCCTGGCTGGAGGAAAGGCACCCTCCTGTTTTGTTCTGCTGCAAGCTGCCATCACAAGTCTATCACCACACCCAGCCTTTTCTTTGTTAGTATGTTGGTTAGTGCCGTCAACTTGAGAGAATGTAGACTCACCTGGGAGATGGAGCCTCTGGGCTTGCCTGTTGAGGATTATGATGACTGGACGCTGTGGTAACTGAGGTGGGAAGTCCCGCCCACTGTGGGGGGCACCATTTCCTGGCTGAGATCCTGGACTGTGTAAGTGGAGAAACAGAGCAGAACAGGAAGACGCATTGTCTTCTGCCTCCTGCTGCAGGTACAGTGTGAGCAGCTGCCTCAAGCTCCTGAGACCAGGACTTTCCCCCTATGGTGGACAGTCCCCTCCCTCTGTGACCTCCTTTGGTCAGATAATCTGTTCCAGCAACGTGTTACTGAAGTAACTAATACATGTGGGTTCTGGGGATTAGACTCAGGTCTGCATGCACTTTACTGAATGAGCTGTTTACCCCACCTAGGAGGAGAGTCTTTGAGGATGCTTGCAGAGCTCTGTGGACCAGGCCTTGCCCATTCACTCCAGGGCCCAAGGCCTCAGAGGGTGGCCTTGGAGGCTAGCTGCGGCTGTGATGGCAGGCAGATGCTCAGACTTTTCTGATGAATACAAATGAGAGGGAATTGCCAAGGCAACATCAGGGAAGCATCAAAGTTGCTGGGTGGGGCTGACCGAGTGGCAAAGCCCATCCTTTTATTAGGCACCTTTCCCAGGGACAGGCTTCCTCACATGCACAGCATCTACACAGGAAGGCTGGGGTCTACATTCTGCTGGCAAATCTGTGCCCACCATTTTTTCATTCTCCACCAACTTTCATCTATAAGTAGTGAGTCTAAATCTTAGGGCTTTTCCCCAAGTTACTTGCCCGACTGTGGAGAGTGACACTGAACCTCACGTGTCCTTGATGTGATGGGCAGATGACACTGACACCCGGTACTTTCTCACACTCTGCCTCATTCACTCTTACTCTGCCTGGCTTATTTGGCTTCTGTTTCAGTCGCAAGTGCATAAATGAGCTTGGTTAACCATCTGTATGGGTTTTAGGCCAAATGTACTTTAAGAGCTTCCAACTCCAGATGCTGTGGTTTGGCATCTTTCCATGCAGAGCAGCTGTCTGACAGCTGGACTCTGGTGCTGGGTCAGGGCCTGTCACTGCAGAAGGACCAAGTGGAGGGACAGGGAGGCTGAAGTGGTGGCACTGCAGGCAGCAGACACAGCTCAGGTGACATCTGGGGATCCTGATGTCTTACCTCTAGGGCAGTAGGACCTGCCACACTCAGCCTCCGACGCAGTCATCTCCCACCAGGGAGGAAACAATGTCCATAGTTTATACACCAAGAAGCACAGAGGCCACAAGGCTGGGCCTTACACAGGCTTTTGGGAAGTCTCTTTCTATCTTGTTCCTTATTCGGATATTTCAGCAAGCACTTCCCTGTCTTGTTTATGTCTTCTTTAAACCAAGGACTCAGGGTTATTACACACACACACTCATACCCTCTTCCCAAGCAAACCTGATATAGATCAGATTGCACCCTTGGGTCCTGTATTCACATTTTGAACACACAACAGTAGATTGCATTTTGAAGCACAGCATCCATCAAGGCAGAACCACCTTCTCCAAGAGAGTGCCAGGGAACTGGAATGGAAGCTTCTGCTTTTCCTCCCATAAAGACACATGGAAAATAAGTTTTTCCTATGGGACCACAGATGGCTGCGAGCTGCCCCCAGGAATTTCCCCAGAGTCGTGAGGGCGGTGGCAGCTGCCTGCTCCTGCAGAAGACCCCATAGGTGGGGTCAATGTCCTTCCTCTCCGAGGTCATCTCCCTCCAGCCTGTGCTGCCGGCTGTTTGAGTCTTAGGCATCAACAGCCTATTTTAAGCTTCTCTGGACATGGGCTCTTAGAGGTGAGGAGTCTCTAGTCTCCCTCCTTGCTCCTAGTTGGCCCATGAACTTCCAGCACTCTTTTGTCCTGATGACATGGGCAGAGGACATGCAAAGTCTTCCAATGCCAGCTACAACATCTAAGAACCCTCCTTGGGCACAGAGAGATCCAGAGGAGCTGTGTAAGCATCCTCCTAGGCTCAAGAAATACTCAGCATTGACATAGCACTTACTGTGTACCAAGAACCATTCCAAGTACGTGCCTGCTTATCCAATCAGAGACAGGCCATCCGAATTCAGGAGAATAACAAAAATAGAATACAGTTCTCTAAAACTTTGTATATTACCTTTAATTTGTAACAGACCACCTACAGATACAGTAAGAAAAATTATGCAGGACATGACATGCTAGGTGCAGGGCCACTGCTGCATCAGATTCTTCTAGTTTTCAGTAGGTAAGAATAACAATAATTTATGTATCATCTCTAGCATCTATCTATCTATCTATCTATCTCTATCTTATCTATCTATATTATCTAATCTATCTACCTATTATCTATCATCTATCTACCTACCTACCTATCATCTATCATCTATCTATCAACATCTGTCTACCTATCATCTATCTATCAATCATCTATCTTATCTACCTATCATCTATCAATCAATCATCTGGTCTACCTATCATCCATCTATCATCTGTCTACTTATTTTCTGTCTATCTTATCTATCATCTATCTATCTACCTATCATCTATCAATCATCTATCTGTCTACCTATCATCTATCATCTGTCTACCTATTATCTATCTACCTATCATCTATCATCTATCTATCAATCATCTATCTATCAAATATCTATCTATCTATCATCTATCACCTCTCTACTTCCTATCATCAATCTATCTATCATCTATCTATCTATCATCTATCTATCTATCTATCTATCTATCTATCTATCTATCTACCCATTCTTTCTCTTCTCTCACTCTTCTCTTCCTCTCTTCTTCCTTGCCTCTCCTTCCAGCCTACCATCTCTTCTTTCTTTCTCCAATACTTGGATTGAACCCAGGGCACATGCTCCTCGAGGCTCTCCACTGAGCTCTATCCCAAGCTCTTTCCATTTTTTTTTAAATCTGAGACAGACTCTCACTAAATTGTCCTTGGCCTGCCTTGAACTCATAATCCTTCCTCTGCCTCCAAAGTAGTTGGGATGTCAGGTCTATACCATGGAGACTGGAATCATGTGTCTTTCATATATTTTATAAAGAATAAGGACACATTGACTAGGATCATGTACTGAGTGAAGGAGGGAAGAAAGGAAGGAGGGAAGAAAGAAAGGAGGGAAGGAAGGAAGGAGAGAAGGAAGGAAGGAAGGGAGGGAGGGAGGAGCGAGCGCAGGGACTTCGGGCACGGGGGGGTGGGAGGGAGGGAGGGAGGGAGGGAAGTTCTCAGTCTACACTGCATTCATGGGCTGCTAAGGAGGGCAAATGTACCTGTCTAGTGGTGGCCATCACAGTGGGTGCTGAGTTGCCCAAAGGGAACCAACCTGCTCTGAAAGGCAAGGCTGGGGGTATCTGGTGGGAAGGAAAAGAAGCTTGTGTCCTGTGACTGGGAGACGCTAGTGGTTGATGTAAGGAGATGAAGAGGGGTGAGTAAGGAGACTGATGCACAGCTCTACAAACACCAAGAACATCACAGGGAACACAGGAGAGAGTGGCTCCGCTGGGCTGCCTGCCCCACCTGGATGTTGGCCCTTTCCAGAAGAAGCAGCGGGTTCCCTAGGTGAGAAGACAGCACTCAGCTCTGCCCATGTGACTAACGACTCCATGCAGAGGTCAGATTTGAACCTGCTGGCTTAGGCATGGGTACAAGAAGGCTGTCCTTCTCTTCCTCTCTTTTCCCCTCCCACAGAGCAGTCCTCTGCATCTGTGTACCCACACTAGAAAACTATTTATTCCACCCTTAAACAACCACGCAGTTCTGGAACTGTTTACAGTCGTTATAGCAATGAACAGATTGAGGGGTAATTCGGCACATTTCCTTGGGAAATACATAAAAGAACTGACCCAAATCTCCCTGGGATTCTTAAGGACAACTCACTAAACTCCTTTGATTTTATTTTTCTTTTCTTTTGTGACACACCATCTCATGTAGCCCAGGTTGGCCTCCAATTGACCATGTAGCTGAGGATATTTTTGAATTTCCTGCTCTTTATGTCCACTTCTCAAGTGCTAAGATTATAGGCATATGCAACCATGCCCAGTTTAGGGGTTCTGGGGATGAAGCCCAGGTCTCTGTGCAGACTACACAGATACTCCACCCGCTGAGCTACAGCCCCACTTCAAGATTTTTGGTCATATGCCTGTAAGACAATAACATCTCTCTGTTTCTCCTCTACTTTTTATAGTGGGTTGTGCACAAAGATTCCACTTGAAGAACAATGTATAACAGACACTAAGAGGCCTGTGTGAGTTCAGATATATCTTCAATATCATTGGAACTGCCACTGGAGAGATCATAGCAGAGTTCTTCCTTTGGAGAAGAACTCAAGTATGTGAAGGTCAGATTCTTTGCATGGAGCTTTCATTCAGATTCTAGCCAGAAGAGGTTGCTTGGGAAAAGTAGGCATGGACAGGCCTGTCAGTGGGATGTGCTTGCTTCATTCTGTTCCTTTCTCATCTTTTGAGTGTCAATGTAGCTAATATGTTTTATAAACACTGTGAAGTCCAATTTATGTGTATTTAAGAATTAAGTTTCAAAGGCTGGCAAGATGGCTAAGCAACATCGGTCCCTGGAACCCGCAAGAAAGCAAACTGTGTGGTGGCTCACATCCGCAGTCCCTACAAAAAGCTAGATGATTGGTGGTTCACATCCACAATCCCAAGACTTCTATTCCGAGATGTGAAATGGAGACAGTAGTCATAAACCAGCTCGCCTGGAATACACAGAGTGGAGGAAACAAGAGAGACCCTGCTTCACCAACAATCAGGTGGATAGCGAGCACCGACTCCCAAAAGTCGTCTTCGGATATCCACACATGAGATGGGTCTGCCCCTTCCCAATAATGACAGGATAAAATTTAAACAGAATTAAGATTCCCAATGCTGAGTTATTCCAAGTATTACTTGTTACTCTCATGTAGTACTGTGTAATATATTTACAGTATGTGTGTTATACAAAATTGCTGTTATTTAAGCTTGCTGATGTCCCAAACTCACTCTCTGCCTGCTAACACTATGCTCTGTGATGTGAATGAAGTAAGCCTGTCTAAAGGAGGCTCCTGAACACAGCTCAGACCCACTCATCTGTTCCACAGTCTATGGCTGTCTGCACCTCCCACCTCCAATTCTTCCATAGTTGTCCAATAACTAATGACCAGCCATTTTGGCCACACCTGTGGATAAAGAGAAGACACACTTTGTGTAAAGGAAAGATTTTAAAAGTTCTTATTTTTATTTTATGTGAATGAGAGTCTTGCCTGCATGTGTGGAGGTCCACCAGCATCACTCAGTGCCTGTAGAGGTCAGAAGAGGTTGTCAGATCCCCCAGAACTGGAATTACTAATGGTTGTTAGCCACCATGTGGATGCTGGGAATTGAACCCTGGTGCTCTGCAAGAGCAGCTGGTGCTCTTGGCGGTTGAGCCATCTCCCCCATCCCTAAAGGAAGGATTTTGAAAGACAACAGAACTCTGAGCTTTTATGAAGTTGCTGTGCATCTTGTTACGATTTCCTCCAAATACAGTTCTTAAACGGTATCTTAAAGTTTGTCCTGGAAGCCCCGACTAAGGCACTTTTATCCTGAATATGACCTTTTCTGCTTCTTGTTGCTGTCCAGAAACAACTGATAAGTGTCCATTCTGGGTGGACTCTGTGTCATCATGATAATATCAGACACCTCAACCACTGTGGGCATGATATAATTTCTGACCTCAATGGCAAAATTATTTCCCTGTTTCATTGCCATTGCATCTATGCAGCTTTTACCACCCCCATCACCACCACCACTGCGATCACCACCACCATCCCCATCACCACCACCACTGCAATCACCACCACCACCACTTCACCACCTCCCTCACCATGCCCATCACTACTATGACCACCGCCAGTATCTCCATTATCACCTTACGATGTTACCTTATTCCCACCAACCCTACCCCCTCTGCTGCCACCACCTCCAGCACTTCCACTGTCACCCTGTCACATCACCCTAGACCATTATCACTAGCAGTCTTCTATCACTTCATTTGAAAGGGCCTTGATTGTACAAGACATTGACTTGTCTCTTCATCTCTTGAACTGATACAAAATGATCATTTTCATCAGAACTCCTTTCTCTGGTAAAGAACACTTAGGAGTCTTTGTCCTGTTAAGATCTGCTGAGATAAAGCTGTACATAAAGTGCTTTGTATAAGATAGATGCTCAATGAATGGGAAACATCTTCGTTATCAATGCAATATCAGATCATTGAGCTTTGCAGTTGGCCTCCCTCGTGCCATTCAGATAAGAGCTTTTATTGACCACACCACTGTGAGGAAATGCTTTCTTATTTTTTATTTTTATTTTATTTATTTGTTTTAAATTTATTTATTTATACATATATTTTTTTTTCTTTTTTTTTTTAAATTTACTTCTGTATGTGTATGAATGTACTGTCTGCATGCAGGTCTGTGCACCCGTGTCGTGGAATGCTGCAGAGGTCAGAGGAGGGTATTGGATTCCCCTGGAACTGGAGTTCTTCTAGAATTGGAGTTTCAGATGGTTCTTGGCCGCCATGTGGGTGCTGGGGATCGAACCCGGGTCCTCTATAAGAGCAGTCGGCATTCTTAACTGCTAGGCCATCTCTCCAGCCCCGATATATTTTTTATCAAATCTAGACCCGTGTCCCCCCC
>VZQC01001088.1:563542-751786 GCA_009823505.1 Rhizomys pruinosus | reverse complement strand
GATGTGGAGCCAGGCTCCAGACCCCAGGGGCTCTGGGCTGGAGTCTGGGCCTGGGTCCTTCTAGGTTATATTTCACTGGAGGATCTGCTCAGCCTGGAAGAGGAGGAAAGACTGCAACCTGGAAGGGGACCTTAGAGGCAGGGGACACAGCCCCATTTGATGTGAGCCACTCCCTTGGGGAGTCTGATTAGAGCCCCTGCTAAGCTGTTGGTTTCCCTGGGTAGTGTTGGTAAGAAGCAAAGGCAGGTGAAAAGTTGGGCCCTAGCTCTGCTTTAATTCACTCTGAAGGAGCTATGGCGGCTGGGCATAGCAGGACACCTGCTTCCTCTGGCCTTTCTTGCTTGTCTTTAGGAGTCTCTATGAAGCACCTGCTGTGTGACTGGTGCTGGGAACCTGAGCTGAGGAGAGCAGTGGTCAACACTCATTCAGCCTCTGCCTTTGAGCAGAAGGGAAGCTGGAGCTGGAGTCACCACTATATGGTGGGAATGCCAGGGTGCCCATGTGAGGCGTGCAGAAGCCTGGGTCTCATCCCCAGGGGTGCTGGTGTCACTGATGAGGGGTGTAGTTTCCCTCAGCTCTTCTTACTCTTCCACTAATTATGGTAACTGCAGGGTTCCAAACTGTTCTGAGGGAATAAACTCATGGCTGAGACCTTGGGGGGGGGGGCGGTGGTGGTGGTGGTGGCTCTTCAGCCTGAGCCCTGGTACCTTCCACTGGTCTCAGGAGATCCCAGATCTCAAGAGTCACACAATCCTACCTTTAATACCAGCTGGGAGGATAACTCCGCCCCCACAGCCACAAAAGGCAATTAATCCAATGACAGCTGCCTTCCTGCTCTTCCTTCCGCTGGCCTCAAGAGATCTCAGATCGAGGAAATCTGATGCTTGTGTTTTCAGAGCACAGAACTGGCTCCCACAAACCTTGAAGTCTTGTCTCTCTCAGTGCTGACTCTATGTAGGGCTGTTGACCTGGCATTTGGACATGCTGAAGAGGGCACCTGGCGAGGGTGGGGGGGTGGCTGATGGCCCTTCAGCCAAACACAGCTATGGAGCTGACAGTTCCAGGGCCAAACACATGGCTGTGAAGCTTCTGGCTCCACAACCAAATGAGCTGAAGAGCCCGCTGTAGGGTTGACGGCCCCACAGCCAAGCACAGGAGCAGTAGCAGCCCGGGGACCATGTCAGAGGGCGCAAATCTGTGAAATCGGTTTATTCTATGTAACAGGCAGTTTATATGGGTTTGGCGTGGGCAGCCGCTGCATTTTGTCACATCACCTTCCAGTGGCGGATCTTAGACCTCCACAACATCATGTGTCATCCCCAGCTCATGGGAATATTCAGAAGAGGGGTGTGCTGACAAGCAAGCTGACTCATGACTTCTGAGCGTGCCCTGCATCCTCTGCTCTGCCTAGTGCACTAAGCAGATTGGTAGCCTGCACATGCTCAAGATATGTCTGAGTCCAGGATTGCTGTCTGTTCTAGTTCATTTTTCCATTGCTGTGACAAAACACTCTGACCAATTCAAATTTGGAGAAGAAAGGGTTTATTTGGCTCACATCTCCTGGGTCACAGTTCATCACTGAGGGAGACCAAGGTAAGAACTCAGGGCATGAATCTGGCTGGAGGCAGGAGCTGAGGCACAGGCCATGGAGGAATGCTGCTTACTGGCTTGCTCCCCTGGCCCATGCCCAGCCTGCTTTCTTATACTGTATATAACAGCCTGCCCAGAGTGGCACCACCCACAGTGGGCTGGACCCTCCCACATAACTCAACAATCAAGACAGTACTCCACAGACATGGCCACAGGTCAGTCCAATGGAGATAATTCCCCAATTGTGGCTCCCTCAATCAAGGTGTGTCAAGTTGACAGTAAAACTATCCAGCACAGTGTCCCACAACTCTAGGGCTCTTTGTTCTAGCCATGCAGAGCAGTTTGTAGTTCCTTAAATGACCATAAATAAGGAATTGTCTTCTCTGTTGTGGAGAGTTAAACTTATTAGAATAGACCTAGAGCTATATCAATTTAACTGGGAGCCATCTAGGTGAAGTTTGACAATGAAACAAAAGACATGTTGAGGTGTCTTCCATGGGACCCCCAGGATGACCAGCTGCAGCTTTCTGGATCTATCTCTCTCAAAGCAGAGCTTCACAACTGTTCCTTTCTCCTCAAGGACACAGGGTGAAGTTGATGGCTTTTCAGAGAAATAAGGAGGGCTAGGGAGAGGGTTAGGAAAAAGAGAAGTAGAGATCTTGCATGTCTAGGAAAAACCCCAAGAAATAAGGGGACTTGAATTGATGCTGAGGTTAGGAGGGTGGTCATGGAGCACACTGGGGGCTGTGGGTGGATGCTGAGGGTAGGAGGGCAGTCATGGAGCACACTGAGGGCTGGGGATGGATGCTGAGGGTAGGAAGGTGGTCATGGAGCACACTGGGGGCTGTGGGTGGATGCTGAGGGTAGGAGGGCAGTCATGGAGCACACTGGGGGCTGTGGGTGGATGCTGAGGGTAGGAGGGCGGTCATGGAGCACACTGGGGGCTGTGGGTGGATGCTGAGGGTAGGAGGGTGGTCATGGAGCACACTGGGGGCTGTGGGTGGATGCTGAGGGTAGGAGGGCGGTCATGGAGCACGCTGGGGGCTGTGGGTAGATGCTGAGGGTAGGAGGGCAGTCATAGAGCACACTGGGGGCTGTGGGTGGATGCTGAGGGTAGGAGGGCAGTCATGGAGCACACTGGGGGCTGTGGGTGGATGCTGAGGGTAGGAGGGCGGTCATGGAGCACACTGGGGGCTGTGGGTGGATGCTGAGGGTAGGAGGGTGGTCATGGAGCACACTGGGGGCTGTGGGTGGATGCTGAGGGTAGGAGGGTGGTCATGGAGCACACTGGGGGCTGTGGGTAGATGCTGAGGGTAGGAGGGTGGTCATGGAGCACGCTGGGGGCTGTGGGTGGATGCTGAGGGTAGGAGGGTGGTCATGGAGCACACTGGGGGCTGGGGATAGATGCTGAGGGTAGGAGGGTGGTTATGGAGCACGCTGGGGGCTGTGGGTGGATGCTGAGGGTAGGAGGGCAGTCATAGAGCACACTGGGGGCTGTGGGTGGATGCTGAGGGTAGGAGGGCAGTCATGGAGCACACTGGGGGCTGTGGGTGGATGCTGAGGGTAGGAGGGTGGTCATGGAGCACACTGGGGGCTGTGGGTGGATGCTGAGGGTAGGAGGGTGGTCATGGAGCACGCTGGGGGCTATGGGTAGATGCTGAGGGTAGGAGGGTGGTCATGGAGCACGCTGGGGGCTGTGGGTGGATGCTGAGGGTAGGAGGGCAGTCATAGAGCACACTGGGGGCTGTGGGTGGATGCTGAGAGTAGGAGGGTGGTCGTGGAACACACTGAGGGCTGTGGGTGGATGCTGAGCATAGGAGGGCGGTCATGGAATACACTGGGGGCTGTGGGTGGATGCTGAGGGTAGGAGGGTAGTCATGGAGCACACTGGGGGCTGTGGGTGGATGCTGAGGGTAGGAGGGTGGTCATGGAGCACACTGGGGGCTGGGGATGGATGCTGAGGGTAGGAAGGCAGTCACAGATCAGAAACTGTCAAAGATGTGGGAGAGAATGGAAGGTTACAAAGGACTTGTTTCTATTCTTTCAGCTCTGCTGGGTCTCAAACATCTTTATGTGCTTAGGTAGACATACATAAATAATTTTGCATCCTTTAATCTGAAACTCTGAAATCCAGAACCTTCTAAACACTGATCTGATGATGCCTTATGTGCAAGGCTGTCCACCTGTGGTGGTTGAACCAGTGTCCTCACAGGCTGCCTCCTGCCACGCCTCCTACCATGATGGACTCTTATCCCTTTGGATCTTAAGCCTGATAAACTCTCTGTATTAGTTTCCTTGGTCCTGGCGTTTATCACAGCAGTAGAAAAGTAACTGATACACTATATGACCTCATGTGACAGATTCCAGCAAAACACAGGGACACTAACAATATGGCAGAAGGTTCCTTTCAGGCCGTGTGTATATTGGGCGTGTCTGAAACATACGGGGTGCTTTTGTTTTTACTTGAAAATGTCCCCAACACATTTCATTCTGTATCTACAAACATTCCAAAATCCCAGACAGGGAGATGGCTCACTGGAAAGGCACCTACCACACCAGCATGAAGCTCAGACTTGCCCCACCCCCAGCCCTCCAGTAGTGCTGGCTATTACAGTGTGCATCTGTAATCCCAACGCTGCCCACACTGAGGTGGGGGGCAGAGGCAGGGCAGCCTCTGGAAGCTTGTGGGTCAGTAGCTTGAAGTAGGTGGTGGGAGACAAGCTGGAAGGTGACGACTCATACTTGAGGTTGCCCTCTGACTTCTGCATACATGACATGGCATGTAAATAAACACACCTGTAGCTCCAATGACAAAAGACTTTAGAAATGTTTTATTTATTTTTATTTTATGTGTAGGAGTATATTGCATACATATATGTAAGTGTACACATGTTGTGCAATGCCTGAAGAGGTCAGAAGAGGGTGTTGGATCCCCTGTAACCTGAGTTATGGACATCATCAGCCACCATATGGAAGGATGGCAAGTGTGCTAAGTCACTGTGCTGTATCTCCAGCCCTGGCAAAAGATTTTTTTTAAACCTACATATATTCAAAAACCCTCCACTCAGAATCTGAAATCTAAAACACTTCCAGTTCCAAACATCTCTGATAAGAGCTACTCAGCCCACACTGCCATTGGGACTAAAAGCAATCAGTGCTGCGATGGTGCAGAGGGCGTCCCACGCTGTTCCCACTGAGAATCCATCACTCTGGATACTGGTTTACTTTCCTGTTCCCTTTTATGCCTGCTTATCTGTCCTCATTCAGTGTGGCTCTCAGGAGTCGTTAATAAGCAGGCTCTTAGATCTGTTCAACTCCCTGAGCCTCCTCTTCTTCATGCCCACTTGGCAAACCCCCAAATCTGCAGAGCAGCTCCTCATGCAGCCACACTGACTGGCTCTACTTAAGTTCCTGATGGTCAGCTTCTGGTGGCCCTTGGTGCTCAGCAGTCTCAGGAGTCCCCACTGTGATGGTCAGGGTTAAATGTCTCCTTGACAAGATCTAGATTGCCAGGATCTAGATTCATCTGGGAGACTGGCCTCTGGGTGTGCGGGTGGGAGACTGTCTTGATTATTTTTTTTTTCATGAAAATATTTATTTTCTTAGGCAATGACTAGTATCACTCATAAAATTACAGACCATACCTGGAGAGGAATACATTGTTCTTTCATGTACAATATAAGTACTGGTCCTCTGCAAGTCAAACAGTCTTACTGGGACCTCAAAGAAGTAACTCCTGAAGGCCTCCAGATGGTAAAGAAAAACTTTGAGTGGGTTGCAGATAGAATAGAGCTGCTTCTGAAATCAGAAAGTCAGTGCAGAGTTGTAGTACTGATGGGATCAATTTCTGATCTTAGTCACTGTGAGAAAATCAAGAAGGCTTGATTACTTTAATTGAGGTGGAAGGTGCCCCTACCACGGATGGGGCAATTCCCTGATCTGGGAGCCCTGGCCGATTAAGAAGGAGAAAAGAAAAACGAGCCACGCACAAGCAATTATCGCTCTCTGCTTGCTGACTGTGGATGCCACACAGCCGGCTGCCTCGAACTCCTGCCCTTATGCCCTCCCCACCATGGTGTGCTGTGAGACAGAACAAACCTTTCTACCTTAAGTTGCTTTGGTCGGGATATTGTATCATAGCAACAGGGACAGAAACAGACACTGAAGAACCCCCCGCTCTTCTCCGGAGTACCTTCATGTCTGATAGTAGAATTCAGTGGAAATGTAAAAAAAAGTCAGGCCTGCTGAGCATTCAGACCTTCAAGGGACAAAAGGTAGAGTCAGTCTGGGAGGTGAGGTATCCCAAAAGCTGAAGACAAAGCGCACGGTGGAGCAAAAGTGATAAAAATGAACTCTGGCTCTGTGACCAGTCACACAGATCACGGTGGAAGTCCTTGGCATGTTTTCCTTATCTGCTGTGTGTGTGAGGGTAGAGCTAGCCATACATGCACATGTGTAGAATTGTGGATGCATGTGCACGGAAAGACACAGGGAGCCACTGAGTGGCCCTGCCTAATATTCGAAGCCATCTCCTGCCCTCCGTGTCTGATCTCACACTCTGTTTCCACGGATGCCCGTGGCCATCAGAACCTGCTGTGGTGGACAACCTTCACTGTGAACCTGAGTGATTTAGCATCAGCTAGGAGACACAGCCCTGGGTATGTATGTCTGTGAGCCTGCTTCCAGCAAGGTTTCCTAGTGGAGACAGCAGGAGTCTTGAATCTGGGCTGCACCGTTCCATGGCCTGGGGTCCCAAACAGAATGAAAATGAACAAACAGTCAGCTGTGCGCCAGCAATTCAGCCTCCCTGCTCCTGACTGTGGGTGCCTGTGACCAGCCACCCCCTGCTCCTGACTGCGGGTGCCTGTGACCAGCCACCCCCTGCTCCTGACTGCGGGTGCCTGTGACCAGCCACCCCCTGCTCCTGACTGCGGGTGCCTGTGACCAGCCACCCCCTGCTCCTGACTGCGGGTGCCTGTGACCAGCCACCTCCTGCTCCTGACTGTGTGTGCCTGTGACCAGCCACCTCCTGCTCCTGATTGTGGATGCCTGTGGCCAGCCACCTCCTGCTCCTGCCAACATGCTTTCCTACCTTGATGGACTCCATCCCCTCAACCTCAGCCAAAATAAGCCCTCAAGAGAAACTCAAGTTGTTTCTTATTGGGAATCCAGTCGGAGTGACGGGAACCGCGACACACTGGCCATTGCTCTGCAGTGCCTGTCACTCTGGCTGCATTCCACACTGCCTACAGGTCAGATGAGGCAGAGGGAGACGTTCAAAGGCCAAGACCTTCGGACCTGGGCCCTCAACCAGGAAATGAACCATCAACCACACACTGTTTCTATGGAAACCACTAACTGAAAGGCTGGCAGAAACAATCTGGTGTCCAGTAGGAATTGCCTGGAGCCCCCAGCATGGTCTCTCTGGAAGCGTCTCACTCGGTTGATGGCAGCTGGGCTGAAAAATCCGCCTCCAGCATAGACCACCCTTCCTGACTGAAGCCTAGCCTCAAATTATTCATTGCACAGAGCATGAAGTTAGAGGATTTGGAAAGCAAATCGATTTCTTCCAGTTCCAGATGGACTGGGAAACTGACTGTCATTTAGCCAGCCTCCCTCCAGGCACAGGGCAGAGGAGGAATCACAGGAACTCTTCAAGATAATAGGCTCCTAAATGTCTTTCTAAATTGAAGTCACTGGTAGAACCAGGCAGGGTGACATTCCAGACAATGGCCCACTGCCCAGAGAAGGTGAATTTGTTCTTCCTGGAGGTTAGATCCCAGGAATGGTGGTTTGCAACTGGGCTTCAGGAAGTCTGTCCACAGCGACTGTAGACTGTGGGTTCCAGAAGATCTGCTGGCCAGCTGGCCGCCTGGGTGGTCTGCACGTCTGCAGTGAGCACGGTCTTTGGCTGGCTTGTCTACATCTGGCAAAGCATCCCACAGCTGTAGATGCCCCTCCAAGATGGTTCCCAGATGTTCTTGCATGCCCTGGCCACGATCAATCTGTCACCATGTGCACTGGGGACATGTCAAGATACAGGATAACTGCTCTTCGCTTCTGTCCCAGGGCCTGGATAAGGGTGGTGTTTCGTGTGTGTGTGTGTGTGTGTGTGTGTGTGTGTGTGTGTTTCTCTGAGTGTCTCTACACATGCATGTGGAGGTCAGAGGTCAACCTTTGTTGCTCCTCAAGGGCTGTTTACCTTCCTTCCTTCCTTCCCTCCCTCCCTCCCTCCTTCCCTCTCTCCTTTTTTCAGACTCAGTCTCTCCCCAGCCTAGAGCTCCACATGTAGGCTGAACTGGCTGGCCAGCCAGCTCCAAGGATCATCCTACCTCTGCCTCCCCAGGTCTGGGATTACAAGTGTGTATCCCACGCCTGACATTTCTTACTTGGTTTCTGGGGAATTGAACCCAGGTCCATAGGTGTTCAAATGAAGCACTCTGGAGACTGAGCCATCTACCCAGCCCTGCTTCTTGCATTGAACTGGGGAGGAAGCACCTAGCTAGGACCATAGAGAGCACGGTTTCAGAAAATGCGCACACATCACCTTCTCCAGGGTGTACGTCCAGGGACTTGGGCCCATGTCCATAACCACTGGGGCATTAAGCTTCCTTAGGGGTTCACAATGCAACCACTCCTCTAGGCTACACCCCAAGGACTCTTTTCATTTTTTTTTTTTAATTTTGAGGCAGGGTCTCACTAAGCTGCCCAGGCTGGCCTTGAACTTTTGATTCTCCCGCCTCAGCTTCTTGAGTAGCTGGTACTTCAGGACCTGGGCTGTGAGGCTTGCTCCACGTAGGAGCAGACCTCAGAAAGAATAGGCCTGGGCTTTGCCCACGAAATGGCTAGTGGTAAGTAGAGAGCCATCCTGGGTTGTCTGAGCCCCAAGGTAGAGAGATGAGGGATGACGCAGGAGCTGGGCTGGCTTATCCTGGCTTATAACTGCACACTTCTGCTTCTTCAGAGAGCTTCTGTACATACAGGATGTCATCCAAGTACCTGGGGACTGACCTCATTTCTAGTTGCTACCATTTGCAAATGCAAATGGCACAGGTCTGCAGCCTAGGCATCAGGTCCCTGCTTTTCCCAGGACTCCGCTGCTTGCAACCCCACTCTGCAACTGCACTGTCTCTTAAGTGTGCAAAAATGGCCTGGAAGCCTCAACCACACGGCAGCCTACGAGCTCCTGAAGAGACAGAAGCCAGAGGGAAGTAAGGAGGCGTGTCCTTCAGGGCCGCGATGCCGCTTCTGTAGAGGGACTTGCAACAAGGCAAGATGAGAAGCACTCATCTTGTTAGAACTGTGTTAGAGCTCCAGTCTCCAGGGGCCTCCCACTGGGTGCATCTCCTCGGCTTCTCAGACAGGCATTGGGCTTCTTAATCTTAAGCCAAGGTCACTTCCGTGACCCTGAAGGACTAGACCGTAGATGCAGTGTCTATTATGATGCAGTCACTAGTGGTCTGTATAATGAAACAGTGCTGGTGCTATTGGTGACGTGGGACTGTACCACTTCGCAGACTCTCATCGCCCTTCTCTTCAGAACAGCACCATCCAGGATGGAGCCAAGCTTTGTTTGACCCAGTTCCGAGCTTATCTGCCTCCAGACACCTTTCCTTAGCCCCAGCAGTGGAGTCACTGGAACCTGAAATAAGAGATCCTGCTTGGTATTCTTGGGGCAGGAGCCTTGCTTCTTGCAATCAGAGAAAGTTCAGGAAACTCAGCCCTGGGACAAGCTCAGTGTAGTCCTGTAAGAGGCAAGATGGAGATTATTGCTGCTTGTGAAAATCTGCCATCCTGTGGAATGCTGCCACCTGCTCCAGATACATGTGGGGACCAGAAGTAAACCATTTACCATATAAGGCAGGATCTCGTTGAGATAGAAACAGGCCAAGGAACCCACATATTCAGGCACATAAAAGTGAGGTACACGTAGAGAAAAGAGGTCTGGAAAATCAGAAGCCCAAGTATGAACAGAGAGTTTATTCCTAGGCACCTGGAACTAAACCTAGCACACTGACCATGGTAGGCAAGTGGTCTATCACCAAGATACTTCCCTAGCCCTTTAAAAGTATTTTATTTTTTGACATAGAGCCCATTAAGCTGTCCAGGCTGGTCTTGCTTGGTCTGTATCTCAGGTAGAACTTGAACATCTCATTCCCTGCTTCAGCTTCTGGAGTAGCTGGGATGAAAAATCCACACCACCAGGACTGGCTAATGGTAATTTTTGAGAAATGGTAGTGACATGGGTAATGGGGGCGGACAAAGGGAATTTTTGCATATAAATAAATATATATTTGTTTATATTTGTGTATATATGCTTACATTGGTTTTCTAATATATATGCATATATTTTTACTCAGTGACTCTTTTATGATATAAATATCATATACAGTACTTGTGATGGTCAGTTTTAATTGTCCACTTGACACAAGTTACAATTTCTTGGGAAGGAAGAGAGGCTTAACGAGGAATTACCTATATCAGGTTGGCCTGCGGGCCTGTCTGTGGGGGACTTCTTGATTGGTAATTGATAGAGGGGGACCCAGCCCATGGTGGGCAGCACCATTCCCTAGGCAGGGTGTCTTGACCTACCTAGGAGAAAGTTAGGTGAGAGCAACCCAAAGCAGGCTGCGAGGTGCATTCGTTCCTCTCTGCTTTCCACGGTGGACATGGTCAGAGTAGCTGCCTCGCGTTCCTGCCTTTGTGACTCCCCTATGACGATGGATTGTGACATGGAACTATCAGTTGAAATAAATCCTTTCCTCTCCTAAGTCAGTGTTTCATCACAGCAACAGAAATCAAACTAGAAGAGTACTTGTATATTATTAGAATTATAAGATGAAATGCAACAGGATTGGGGTGCAGCTCAGCAGCCGAGCACTTGTTCAAGGCCTTGGGCTCCACCTACGGCACTGCAAAAGAAAAAAATAAAAGAAATGAAGCTAAGGTACAGTTGTCATTACATGTGAACTCCCAACTTCAAATTGCATGGACACTGACCTGGACAATTCGTTGTTATCAGGAACATTTGGATCAAATCTCCTGGTGAGGTGTCCGCATGACGTGCACACACCCTCTCAGTACCACTGTTGGCAGGCAGAACCACGAGCTCTTAGTGGGCAGCCATAAGCTGACAGGGCTTAGAGCTTGGGAGTGAGGCTGATGTTGAGGGGTGCTTGGGGTGAAGGAGTGCTGACCTTCACTGGGCCACGCACATGACTTCAGCAGATCCTCTGTGATCGACAGCACAGGGGTGTCCTGGCCTCCCTGAGTCTTCTTCATAATACATCAGCTGCTTCATGTCAGGGCTCTTCAAACCAGACTTCATAGCGCTGCACCCTTCCCTATATTTAAAAATACATGCAGTCTTCAAAGGCAGGCCTCCTCTAAAAGGAGTTTTCCTTGGGGTGGGGTGGGTGCTGAGGATGAAAGTCCGCATAGCTTCAGCACGGCTTTCTATCTTCCACACTTCCAGAGCGTCTCTAATTTTCTTCCCATTTCTATGGTACACACCACCACTCCCTGCCCACTGTCTACCATGTAGGTAACAAGGGTGCACAGACACTGGTCCCTGGGGGTCACGAACCCCAGGCCAGCTTGTCCAGGAACAGACAACATGTCCTGATACTCAGTGTGCCTTACAGGTGCTCCTTGCTACTGCAGACATCTCCTGCTTCTCTTTGCTGTGGTACTCGGTGCCCACCATCTGGATGGGCTGGCCAGTGTGACTGTACCTGTTCTCCTCACGGGGCAGGTGCTGCCGTCACCTACCCGGAAGTCTCTCCATTTCCAGGGAGTTGCTCCTAGCTGCCCCACCCACAGTGACTCAGGCTCCTCCCCTTCCTCCTGCTGACTTTCAAATGAGGCAATTCTCTTGCCCTTAAGGTCCATTTGGGTAATGTTGCCAGGAACATGGCAGGATCCCCACTCGGGTCTGGCATGATGCTGTGTGGGAAAGTGCTTGCTCTGGGAAGACTTTCACACCTATAATCTTCCAGAATGCAGACCCAGAAAGATGACGTAGAATCTCTGTCCCATCACGCTCCTTGTGGAACATGGAACATGTGAGCTCCTCATGGGCAGACTATGGTCCTCAGTTATTTGATCATGCTATGACACACAAGCTGTGGCAAAGCACAGAATCCGGGTTCAAAAAACACAAGATGAACCAATCTGAAAAGCCTTAATCTGATGCTTGTATGCCACTCTTAAAAGTAAGTATGTTGCAATCCGTTTCGAGGAAACTAAAATAAATTGTGTTGCTTGTTCATTTACAACCATTTGCTAGCTGGGTGTGCTGGCGCAGGTCTATAATGCCAGCTACCTAGGAGGCAAGACAATTGTGAGATCAAGGCCTGCCTGGACTTCAGAGTAAGTTCAAGAGCAGCCTGGGTAATTTAGTAAGACCTTGTCTCAAAATAAAAAGCAAAGAGAGGGCTGGCATGGGGAGCACTGATAGATCACTTGTCCAGCATGTACAAGACCCTGAGTTTAATTCCCAGCCCACCAAAAAAGAAAACAACATAAAACTAAATCCTTGCATTTATGGAGCTAACTTATGGCAGGGATAGGTAGACTGTGGATGTTAGTGGAGCAGCTAAGAGAGAGACCTGGAGCAATGAATGAGGAGCGGCTATGTTAGGACCTAGGTAGGTACAGTACAAGCAGAAAGATGCACGTGCAAAGGCCGTGAGACAGTGTATCCCATCACCAAGAAAGTTCTGGGTTGTGATGGTGATGGGGAGAGAATAGAGAGAGGAGGCCAGATGAGTGTGACCTCACAGATGAGGACTACAGACTTGCTTCTCATTGGTTTGAGGAGCCATTAAATGTTTTAAACAGAAAAATGATAAAAGTACTTTGAAAAATATCCCAGACTGTTGTCTCTGTACTAAGGCCATGAATCCCAGGAGTCTTTCTACAAGCTTAAAGAAACTGGGTTGGACACTTAATGCTGGCTTTCCTTATGCTTCTAACTACCATCCTGAATCACTGACTATCAGGCAATTCATGTTCTAAGATACAAGCTGGACTTCTTCCTGTCATGCCTGTGTCAAGTATCACATCAGGTTCCCAAGCCGGGCTTCTTGAGCTCCTGAAGGACTCCGCCCACAGCAGAGAAGGGATTCAGATTCATTATGCCTGTAGAGACACGAATGGCAGTGCCAGTCAGGAGTGCGTCTCCCATTCTGACAGTGCAGTGATAGTATGTCAGGAACCCTTGCTGCAATGATTGCTGGGTGGGCAGGGCTAGATCTCAGGGTGGTCCCTGCCGTCCCCCCGCAGCCTTCCCTCCTCTGGGATGTCTAAGTGGACCCTCTATCTGCCCACACCTATGTTGGCTCTCATGGCGTGTATTTTGCAGTAGTGAGAGCTAACCGTGGTTTATCTGAGACAAGTATTTTCAGCCACAGAAATCTCTTATTATCTATAAATACATCATAGCCAAGGCATCCCAGCAATCAAGGAATCACAATTACTAATCACTGGTAACCAAGCTTACACTGTGTTACCTGAATGATTTTGTAGGATTGAATGCACGTAATTATCCCTTTCCTTGAGAAAAGGAAAACAACTCTCTTTTCAATATTAGCATTCTTTCCATCAGGGAAAAAAATCTACATTTATTTTTTTTTCCTTGAAAGAATACAGATACATTCAGCTGACCAAATCCAGTTGAGTTTCTGCTTCAGAATCCACTGATTACTCCCAGTTAGTGATGAGTAATCCAGACTCCTTGGAATGACACTCAAACCCTTGCTGCCCTGACTCTCACATTCAGCCCCTTACACATCTGTCCCCAGTTATCAGAAAACATTGTGTGTTTAAACTAAAAGGAGAGTTGGTTAATTTCAGAATGTGACACGTATGTGATTTGTTAGTCGTTTTTCGTCAGTGTGATATAATAGCTGAGAAAGCCACTTAAAAGCAGGGAAGATGCATTTCAGTTTCAGAGGCTCCGGTCCATGGACAGATGCTTGCGTGACTTACAGGCTAAGGAGCGGCAGAACATCATGGTGGGGAGCAAAGCTGCTTACCTCATGGAAGCCAGAAAGCAGAGAGAGGAGAGGATAGGTCTTGGACAAGCTGTACATTTGGAGTTATGTCCTTGTAATCTAATTCCTCCTGCCACTGCCCATCCTTTAATGATTCATCCAGCTTAGCAATAGATTGATCTATCAATGATGAAGTTACAGCCCTCATGATCCAGTCACATCTTAATGACATCACCAGCAGGGGACTGAGTCTTTAGCTCTGTGGTTTTTTTTTGGGGGGGGAGGGGGAGGGGACACTTCATATCCAAAGTCTAACAGTGATGCAAAGCCATCAGCTGATGTTAAGGAGATGGATGGTATAGGGGATGGCCAGCCAGGTGCTTAGTACTCCCCACGTGTACAGTTCACATGGGGAGCAAGTATGCTCATTCACTCACTCACTCAATTCCTCAGTAACCTTATCAAGCACTGTGATGTGATGGAAGGATATGAATAAAAATGAACACGATGCCTCCCGATCTCAAGGAGCCTATACTGTCTTTCTTGAAAACATACAGTTTGTGACTGACAAGTCTATCATTCGCATTTGATTATCCTAATAGCTATGCCAAATACCAACCATTCCCAAATGACTGCTCAAGTTAGGATCAGAATTCCCCTTGTCCTCCAAGGAAATAGCCTCAATCAACAGGAATCCACAGCACATATGGCTGCTGTAGGGATACTTAATTACCTGTCTCATAGTTAAAAAAAAAAAAAGCAACTGGCAAAACCAACTAAAGGAAAGAGGGTTGACTGTGGCTCACAGTTCCAAGGGATTCAGTCCATCATGGTGTAAAAGCTATGGTGGCAGAAGCAGGAGCCACTGGCCACAGTGCATCCCCAGTCAGGATGCAGAGAGCCACGAATAGACGACCACCTGTGCTCGGTTTGCCTTCTTGAGTAGGTTGGTGCCATCCACATTCAGGGTGCTCCCTCCCTCTGCAGTTAACCCAGCTGAGATAATTCCTCACAGACATGCCCAAGATCTGTCTCCATGCTGATCCTAAATCTCATCGAATGGATAATCAGAAGGACCGAGCCATGTGGTGAACTGCAGCACAGCATTTGTTAGTAACACAGCCCCTGGCTTTCCTGAGGTGTGGGCATGAAGAGAAGAGCCCAGATTGCAAGGAATGTCCTTGATAGAAGTCTAAGGTTTGTGGCCTTTGTGTTCTTGAAATGAAAGCAAATCTCTAAAGGATGGGCTCACTGAAGCCTAGGTATTAGGCACCCTGGGTAGAACTTACACATTAAGCTGCAAAAGTTAGCTGGACCAAACTTAGACAGCATGTCGCTTTGTGCTGAGAGGCCTGTACTGTGGGAACACGGTGACTGCCCTGAGTTTTTTGTGCTTCTTGTTTGTTTTGTGACCTGCACACAATGAAATGAGATGTCAGGTCAGCTGTGCCACACAGGTGCATTGTAAGCCACCTGCTCTCCCTACCTCCCACATACTTGCTTTTTCAGCTGTTCTTCATCACCACCTATAATCAACAGTTAGAGAAAATGCCTCAATAGAGTGATAATCACTCATTTTAAAAGTGGTTTGTACTAGAAAGGGACTTTGCCTCCCATTGCCTCCCAGGATTGTTTCCACTCAAGCTAGCAAGTCTGTAGGAAGCTGGGAACAGCTAGATACTTGGACGGCAAGAGCATGTGAACAAGGTCTAATATGGATAAGGAGGTTCTAGGAAGAAGTCCAAAGCTTAGTCAGCCTTTCAAGAGAAATGATTAGAAACCTCAAAAGCACTCTGGAGCAGAGGCACTGAGATCCCTGAAGGTGTAGGGATATCATTGAAGCCTGAATGTGCAGTTCTGTGTTAGAGTCCATGATATACACAGGTGCAGTAGGGTAGGATAGCCCAATAGGAAGCTGCTGGGAAAATGTCAATGTGCAGCACAGCATAAAGGAAGCCAAACTAGCAAGAACATATTCAGAAGTAGCAAAGAGAGGGCTGGGGACAGCTCAGTGCTGGCTTAGCAGGCATGGAGACTTGGATTTGCTCGCCAGCAGTGCAAACCAGACATGCCAATGCATGCTTATAACCTAACCATTTGGGAGGTAGGGGAAGATGGATAGAAGTTCAAGGTCATCCTAGGGTGTTTGCAACCAGACTGGGCTGCATAAGACCCTGAATCAGAAGAAGAAAGAAAAGCTAGGAAAAAGGGTTCTGTAACAGTACATCTTGATTTTCAACTTGATGGGGTTGGAATCATGGTGAACACAGACTTCCGGGCGTGTCTATGAGGGAGTTTCTAGACTGTGTCAGCTGAGGTGGGAAGACTCACTCTGACTGTGGGCAGCGTCAGCCCACGGGCTGGAATCCCAGCCTAAACCAAAAGCAGAAAGTGAACTAAGCACCAGCCTTTGTCTCTCTGCTTCCTGACTGTAAGCGCAACGTGACTGTCACCTCAAATTCCTACTGACGTGACTTCTCCAACATTGTGGGCTGTGTCCCCTTCAACTGTGAACCAAAATAACCCCTTCCTTTCTTAAGCTGCTCTTGTCAGGAATTTTTGTCACGGCAATAATAAAAGGGACTTATATGACCTCAGAGCTTAAGTAAGAAAACAGCCACAGTCAGACTCCATATTCTGAGCTGTCTTACCAAAAAGTACCCTGGGAATTGGCAGTCTCATTTTGCTTAAACTTGCGGGCACCTATGAACTGCCAGCATGGGTACCTCACAGATGACAGACTTCTGTGTCTCCCAAGATGACAAGATTATCTATACATCTTTGCCTAGAATGAAGAGAGGGAAGATAACAAGGGGAGGGAGAGACTGGAAACTTCTCTTCTCTCACTGAATAGGAGAGCTAATTAAGAATTCTAAGGTCCTGTGCTGGGTGTGGTGGCGCACGCCTTTAATCATAGGATCTGGGAAGCAGAGGCAGGTGGATCTCTGTAAATTCAAGGCCAGCCTGGTCTACATAGTGAGTTCCAGGACACCAGGACAGCTGGGGCTACAGGGAGATCCTGTCTCAAAAAGACCAAAAAAAAAAAAAAAAAAAAAAAAAAAAAAAAAAAAAAGAAGAATTCTAAGGTCCTTTTCCAAGGGTTGGATGGCTCAGGACTGACAGGCAGAGAGAGTAAGGTAGGGATAAGGGAAACCGAGGCTGGGAAAGCAGCAGACTGGCTGTGTCAGAGTGGAGGGAAGGTCAACGGGCGAAGGCTGCTGAGTCTACTAGAGTGTGGGCCAGAGACTGTCTGTCTACCTCATCGATGGAGGATCCTAGGGAGAGCAGCTCTCATGGAATAGCAAGGCCAGCCACTCAAACAGGTGTTTAGAAGCTGCTTCTGCTGAAAAGCAGGGACTCCTGACTTGGGTCCACCTGGCATTGTCATTGTCCTGCACCTACAGTCACCTTGGGTTCCAGGACAACAGGACCGATGGGCAAACATTTTTACTATAAGGTCTGGGGAAAGTCAGATGAGTTTTAACTGGACAGCACAGGTTTGATTCTGCAGCAGGGAGAGCTCAGGGCTCTCCAACTGCTTAAAAAACATGGATAGTTTGGGGGAGTAGGGAGGGAAGAGGCCTGAAAAGTCCCCCTTTGGCCCAAGATCAGGTATTACTAGGCTACTGAGCAGTTAAAGAATGCCAAGTGTATTAGTCACATTTCTGTTGCTGTGATAGAAACACTATGACCAAGGGAACTTATTAGAGAGTTTCTTTGAGCCTCCGGTTCCAGGGGAATTAGAGTCCATCCTGGCAGGGAGGCATGGGGGCAGGAGGTGCGGAGCAGGCACAGAAAGCAGAGAGCGAATGGAGGTCTGGCAAGGCTTAAGAACTCTCTAAGCCCGCCCCCAGTGATGTGTTTCCTCCAGCATGGCCACACCTTCTAAAACCACCCAAAACAGCGCCAGCAACTACTTGGGGCCTATGGGAGACATTCTCATTCAAACCAGCACACCAGGTGATGGATTAAACCTCTCCTGGCCATGACTGGAGGTCCACAGAGTGAGGATGGTAAGAATCTATAGAAACAAGATACTTTCAGCTGGGCGTGGTGGTGCAAGACTTTAAGCCTAGCACTCTGGAGGCAGAGGCAGGTAGGTCTTTATGACTTCTGTAGACCACAGTGAGTTCCAGGACAGCTGGGGCTACAGGGAGACCCTGTCTCGAAAAGACAAAAAAAAACAAAGAACCAACAGTGGAGTTCAGGGGGCGTGGGCAAAGGAGACCGGTCTGCGAAAAAAAGACAAAAAAAAAAAAAAAGAAAAATAAAAAAAGAGAAAGAACAAGGATACTTCCTTCTTGGAAATAATTCAATTTGGGAATTGTCATGGTTCAGCCAAAGTGAGGTGCCACGCTGTCCCCAGTGGAATCTGCGTGACTCACTCACCAAATGGAGGCGCAGGCTTCAAGGAAGTTAGCCTCCAGGGGTGGAGTGTGCTCCTAGCCCCTTTTTTGGTCTGGTTGTACTTTGTGTGCTCATTGTGCTCTGGTAGCGCAGTCCTGGACATGCTCTTAGTCTTGCAGTCCAGGGAATCCAAGTCAAAATTGACTGGGATGAGTTTCAGGGAGGTTGCGCCAACAAACTTTCACCGGCTCCAGCTTTGATGTATGGGGGGATATCTACCCAAAATTATAAACCCATGGGTTGTTACTGCACAGCGGAATGTGTTTGAAAACTCATAACGGGTCCGAGCGTGTCGCCGTTTCTGTTGGATTCCCAATTGCAAATAATCCGCTCACACTCAAAAGAACGGCGTGTGGCACCTCCTCAGTCACCACGCCGGTTAACGTTTTCTGGTGATTCGCTTGAACTAAATGGTCAGATTGGTTCCTGTCAGTATAGCAAAAGAGATTGAGATGCTAACTTTATACCAAGGTCGGAGAAAATTATGAAATTGACCCATCTTTCTAGGCGAATTTCAGACATCAATTGGTTTAGGATGGTATTATGCCAGGACCATACTGCGTTGATTTATGATGGTACTCGTGGTGGCGCATGCTCGCTAGTGACAGCAAATAAGGAACAGTTAACCGCAGGAGTCTATCGAATCCGCCTCAGTTGCAACTCAAGTGTGTGTTCCCTCTGCACAATGACTTACCAACTTAAGCCCACAAGCTATACTTTACTGTCCACTGAATTATAGCTTCCCAGAGCTACTGGAGCCTGGACGTACGTGTCGAATGTCTACGGAACGGGGAACTTTCCCAGCCCCTGATGGAGGTTCTCGTATCAACCTTATCGTTAGAAAGATTCCCACTGTTCTGAGCTCCAGATAAGCACGCCGAGGGACCCGGTCCCAATTCTGTTTCTGTATCACCCGCTTCATGCGCTATTAAACACAATCATTGTTTCATACAGTTATGGACTCATCTCAGGAGAAATGTATAGAATAACGAGAGACGCGAATCTTTGATGGATCTCTCGCCTGCTGTTTGGGGTGGGGTTATGTTAAAAAGAAACTAATCGAAAAGAAAGAATTCTTAAGTTAAAAAGAGCTACTTATCTAGGTAAGAACAAAAAATTGTAGCGCAGAAAGTGACTGTTAACATGAACCTTCTTGTCCGCTGACTGACGAGATCGTTTCCGCCGTCGTCGAAAAGGCATAACACTGCATAGGTATTGTAGGCCGTTGGTATGCGCGTTAGGGGCTTCCTCGTCAGTATCCAGGGGGCACAAAGCTCAGTCTCGAATCTTGTCTTGGTGTTTCCCTCCACAAATAGATAGCTAGCGCCGTTCTCTTGTTCAAATGATTGATCTCCTCAAGTCCGCGACATATAATCTCAATCTGTATCGTATAGTCCCTACGATTCACTATTGCAGATCCTGAATGAACCATCTCGTGTGATCTCTTCCAATTTTATCTGTTAAAAGCTAATAGCATTCACTTCCAGGGCATAGTAAGTTATTAAACTATGCTCTGATCAGTGAGACATTCACGGACCTTTAGAGCCCCTAAGTTGCCTTAGATCTCCGCCATGCACAGAACGATGAGTCCAACTGTGGGGATTTATCTCTTGGACCACAACGATCCCATCTGTATCACACTCTACTACCTCCAACAGAATACTCGCGCAGGGGATTCTGCGGAAGCTACCTAACGGTCCCACAGAGTCGACAGGGTCCAACTCTCATGAGCCTCACAATATAAAACGATTTAGCACCAGTTTCAGTTGGGCGATAACACAGTCCAGGAACCTAGTAATATAATTATCTGCTGATCTTCGACTTCCTAAGCAACTCTCTGCTGTGTGCACATGGCGTCTATCGAAATGCGTTACACCGCCTGCCCGAAGCGCGTAGCCCGTGACCTTCTCTTAAACCTTGTAGCGACTTACATAATCTTACCTCGCCACATCGGGCAAGGGTATTCCCTTAATAATCGACTCGAGCTCCTCAACCACCCTGCCGGTCACATAATTAATCCATGTCGAAGACTCAAGGCCTTTGGGTCTGGTGTCTTTCTCGGCGAATCCCTGTCCTTAACCCTACTTTTCCTGAGCGTGCCTCATCCTTCCGAAGCTACTCTCGTCCCGTGTGACTGATTAGTGACTCTATCCGCGACTACAACTGAGTGATCGTCATGCTCTGCTGGTACGTTATGCATGAGCGTATTCTTTACAACCAAGATTGGTGGCTTCAAAAGGCCGACATCTCGGCTGTCTATAAGATTTGCTCAATACATCCGTTAGACTATAAATCAGGGCCACAAGGAGTGAGATGCAGGGGGCTGAGGAAACGGCTGCTGCATCTTCTCACTATCAGAGTTGCATCATGGCGGCTGTAGTGGGGCTCCGGTGGGTCGCACCCTCTGTTGTCGCAATCGTCATGGATCCAACGGCCGTTACTTCCAGCGGAAAGGCATGAGACACGGAACTGCGCCAGTCAGTTTAGATTCCATCACTTATATATCCTAAGCCTGATCCATGTCTTGGTTCGGCTTTATGTGATACTGTATCAGTTCAGACCATAAGCTTGAACGGCTACACGTAATCACGCTAGCACTGCAGTTAGGTCACTCATCTTAAATCAGAGACGTGGGGGCTGTTCTACCGCGCGTAGAGACTACGGGGTGCTAGCTTCTCGAAAATCTCAAAGTGTCTACTATCACTCATCCCATGTGCACCACATGAAGACCTCCTTTTGTCTAAGCAACCTGCCGGTGTCCGATCAGCTCTCCTCATCTCCAGTCAGGCCGCAGCATGGCGCCCTTAGACCCCAGGGACGATGGAACATCTTACTCGTACCATAGTCTCCGTCGCTGTCGCCTGTGCCTTAGCAGGTATCACTGCTTGTGTTGTAGACACCCTCGTTCAACGTCCACCTCTTGGTAGAACGCTAAGGAGGGTGGCCATGACTGTGGTGAGAGGAAGAAGACCTTTAGTGATTCTTTTCGTATTTGTGTTCAACGTGTTTTCATTTTTATTTTTCTTAAGCGTATTTTCTCAGGTGGTATTGATGTCTCATTTTTGTTACCTCGGCTTTTTTTATGAACCTCCCAACTGCGTAGACTTCCCTTTGTAGGTGTGTGCACCCTGTCATGCAATGCCGCGAAGTCAGAAGCCCCGCTAGCCGGTTTTTTCGTCGTAGATTGACACCCGTCCAGTCATATGTGGTAGCCTACTCGCCTGTACCTGTCTCTATCTTATACCGTCATTACGTCGACCTATAGCTAGTCGGCGCACCTCGGCGCTTAACCCTCGGTATTCGAATGACTTCTTTTAGTACGAGTAGCTCGATCTCCACCTTGTAATTCGGATAAGCTCGTTCTGACCTACTCAAGCGATCGGGGTTACTGCAGGCTTTTGTTCTTGTCGGATCCTCAGTTTGTCCTATGACACATGTCTCCTCCACGATCGTGTTTCCATATTAACTATACTTGATCTCGCGGACTGAGTTCTCCTATCGATCCCTCCAGCTGGGTGAACATCGATAGAGTCCGTGTTCAGACGTCCTCCGTTACCTCACTGTTTCGTCTACTTCCCTCCGTGTTACGAATCATCTCATGCGTGTCATATCGTCTGCGTGTGGGGATCGACCGGCTCTGTAAGAGCGGGCGGGGGCTTTTAACCACTAGGCCATCCTCTCCAGTCCCGCAAATAGCCACGACCTCAGTGTCAGGAAACTTTAAAATCAATAAGACAGAAGCCACTTGCTTTGCTAAATAAACTGCTTTTATAAATTGTCTGTGTTTCTCCACTGAATTCTTTCTTAAGAAGACAGAACTCTTCCCCACCCACTAGTAATCACTGGCTATAGCTCTGCCAAGATTGGACCTGGCCCATTCCACAGTTCTATGCTGGGCTTTGTTTGCTAAGGTTTGCAATGAGCCTTGTGCCTGCTGAACCACACATCTTATGGATCATACAAGCAGGACCCGGAGAGCGTGTATATATTTGATTTGGGAAACCCCAAACCAAACAGGATACTAAGAACAGAATGTTTTGAATGGAATAACAAAACTTCAACCAAAGGAACAAGAACTGTGAGGGCCTAAGGCAACAAGGGTTTTTAAAAACAACTAAAACGGACCTGATTAGAACGTCCGGGCGATCCGTTAAAAACTCCTTACAGAACTAATTCAGGACAAGGGGATCAGTCAACCGACTTGCATCGATGGCTGTCCACGTCAAGCTAGAATCCACAGTCGCAGCGCGCCGACAATGATTAATAGGCACATCGCAATTAATAGACAACAAGATTGTCACCCATTCGCGACAGCTTCCCTCAACTATTGAATAATATGTACTGTGATCGTCAGTGGCACAAATTGGAGAGACTTTCATATGGGGGTCACCTTCTACGTGCTTACGCTTCCAATTCATGGTATGAATACTACCGTATTCAGAACTTTCTAGAAACTTTTAGTCTATCGCGCATACTGGTCCCACAGTCGCCAACAGCCCCAGACTGCCACCCAGACGTCGCATTTCTCCACTTAACTTTTTCACGCCCGCTCTTTCTCCTTCGGCCTCGCCCCCCCTCCTCCCTCTCCCGCCTCTCCTTCCTTGGTCCCCTCCTCCTCCTCCAATAGGCGCTCTTTCTCTGCCCCTCCTGGCTGCTGACTCGGCCTCCTCCACCCATATTGCCTTTACTCCTTCCTCTCCTGCTCATAAGACGCAGATCCTTCTCCTCTCTCTCCTCCCCTCTCCTTCTCTCCTCCTCACTCTCCTTTCCTCCTCCTCCCAGCCTCCTCCTCTCCTCTCTTCTCTTCTCCTCCCTCCTCCTCCTTCTCCTTCTCCTCCCTCCTCTCCCTTCTCTTCTTCCTCTTACCCTCCTCCTTCTCTCCTCCTCCCTCTCCCCCTTCTCCTTCATTCTTCCTCTCCTCTTCCTTCTCGCTTTCCTTCTCTTCCTCCTTCCCCTTGCTCCTTTCTCCTCCTCCTCCTTCCCTTCTCCTCTCTCCTCCCTTCTCTCTCCTCTCTCCTTCCCTTCTCCTTCTCTTCTCCTCCCTCCTCCTTCTCCCTCCTCTCTCTCCTCTCCTTCTCTTTTGTTCCTCCTCCCTTCTCCTCCTTTCCTTTCTCCTCTCCCCCCGATCCCCTTCTCCTTCTTTCCCCCCCGTCCTCCTCCTTCTCTTCCTCCTCCCTCCTCCTCCTCCCCCTTCTCCTTCTGTCCTCCCTCCTTTCCTTCTCCTCTCCTCCCCCTTCTCCTTCTCATTCCGTCCCTTCTCCTTCTCCTCCCTCCTCTTCCCTCCTCCCCTTTCTCCTTCTCTTCTCTCCCCCTTCCTCCGTCTCCTTCTCCTTCTCTTCTCCTCCTCCTTCTCCTTCTCTCCTCTCCTTCTCTCCCTTCCTTCTCCTCCTCCTCTTCTCCTTTCCTCCCCTCTCCCCTTCTCCGTTCTCCTTCTCCTCCCCTCCTCCTTCCTCCTCCTCCTCTCTCCTCCTTCTCCTTCTCTTTCTGTCCCTCCTTCTCCTCCTTCTCCTCTCCTCTCCTCCTTCTCCTCCCCCTTTCCTTTCTTCCTCTCCTTCTCCTTCTCTCTTCCTCCTCCTGTTCTCTCCTTCTCTTCTCTTCCTCCTCCCTCCTCGCCCCCTTTCTCTTCTTTCTCCTTCTCTCCTCCTCTCTTTCTCTTCTTCCTCTCCTCCTCTTCCCTCTTCTCCTCCCCCCCTTTTTTTTTTTTTTTTTTTTTTTTTTTTTTTTTTCTTCTTCCTTCTCTTCCTCCTTCTTCCCTTCTCCTTCTTCTCTTCTTCTTCCTTCTCCCTCCTCCTTCTCCTCCTTCCACTCTCTCCTCTGCCTTCTCTTTTCTTCTCCCCTTCTCTTCTTTGAGCTTCCAGACTCAAAAAGCAAAAATATAAACAAACGAACAAACAAATGAAAGAAAAAATAATCTTCCGTCCTTTACGAGGCATCCAGTCTTGTGCTTCTTATTCACAGTAGCCCAACATAGACTTAGCCATCACCTCAGCTCCTCTTCTCTGTGGTATTCAATCCTGCCTGCTATATGGCAGTTAGTTGAAAGTTTGCTGAGCGCCCCTCTCTCTCCCTCGGCTAATGACACAGGGACTTCATTCTGCTCACTTTATCGTCTCCATCTATGCCAGGTGGGTGCTCAGAAAATGTCTGTTGAGTAACTTTAGTACCTGCTGCTTTATCTGAAGGGAGGCAGAGACAGCACATGGCCGCAGTGAGCTCCTTCGGTGAGCGGTGACCTTCTTCAGAGGTAAACAAATGCAGACAGTGCACAACTTTTTAGACAAGACAGGAAAAAAGTTCAAAAAATGGATTCCTATTAAGATGGCCCTGTTTGTCTAGACACCCTCTGAGCACTGACAGCACATTAAACAGCAGGCTGTCAGGATGCCACTGCCGCTGAGCTAGTGTCAGGGTCGTGTGCATAAATCTGACCCTGCAGACAGCTTTTCCCAAGCAGGCTTGTTCCCTCACAGTTCAAACAACTGTGCCCTCACTGGGCTCTGAGTGCCTTGTCTGCCCAGGTCTATAAATTGTGAGAATGGAGCTTTACTGACTACAGATGGAGTCTTTGAATCCCATCACTTAGGCAACTAGCTATTCATTTTGGGAGTGGTCCGTGGCTATTAATTAATGTCAGCCGAGAATACTGATGGGAGATTCAGAGTCTGGGTGGGGCAGGGAGCTATGGATGTGTTTTAGCCAGAAATTATTTCAGGTGTGTCTAATCTTCTGATACTATGATACAACCTTGTCACCTACAAGGTTCACGTGCAAGAGCTGTGCAATCAAGGCTGAAAATCTCACCATGTTAATAAGCTTTTGTGTTGGACTGTGTCCATGGCTGCTCTGGGCCTTGTGTCTCCAATAGGTGGAGATGTGCGTACTCTTAGTTTAAAGAATTTTGCCTTTTCCTTCTCAAACCTCACCAAATTTAATGAAAAAATTATGTTTTACAGATTTGAATATAATGTGAACTGTTGATTAAATATCTCTCAAAATGTTATCTGTTATCCCCCCCCCCGCCCCCCGTAGGAATCTAGTAAAGTAGCCAGTTCTGTCATCCCGTTAATGGTGAGAGACAAGCTGGGAAGGAAACCAGGATTGCGCGGGAAGAACAGTTGCAGCTAGGTGTGGCAGTCACAGCCACACTGATTGCCCTGGCAATGGGGTCTTGAATTCTAGGCCACCCTATGGTAAGACAGAGTATCGGGCAGGCATTTGGGTGTTATTGTTAAAGAGTCTCCAGGTGCCTGGAGCTTTCCCGGCCTCTTCTCCCATCCTCTGCATGCAGGGGTGAAAGTGGCAATCCCTGTAGGAGGACGTCCTGAGCATCTAATGCATGCTCTGCTACCATGGGGATCTGCCAGCTGCCTGGAGCCAGGCAACCCCACTGCCCAGGCAGGATGCAGGGGGTGCTCCTGTGAGCTCCGGCTCTAGGGGTCTCCATGTGGAACAGCACCAAGCTGCACTCCACTCCGAGAGGACTGCACATTCATTCCTTTTAGGCAACCATGACATAAAATTACAAAGGTGAACTGATCGCTCGTGCAGTAACAGAAAAAGATGTGGATGACATGCATGCCCCGAAACTGCAGAAAACAGACATGATGTTCACAAGTGTGGATCTTTAGAATAATTCTATGGGATGGATAATGTTAAAACCAAGACAAAACACATGGAGACTATCAAGAAAGTTCATGTAAAAGCAAGACACACCCAGCATTCAGTTATATGTGCGAGTGCAGGACAGCAGCAGCTTGGCTTCGCTGAGCTCATTTGCCAAGCCGGGAAACAGCTGGCAGGATCGGAAAGCAGGACGGGGTAGTTGACAAGTGGACTTTAAAAACTGGCAGGCTGGGAGGCAGCTCGTGGACAGCACTGTCAACACTGGAAGGTCTAAGATCCAGTTCGGCTTGAGGAGGGGAGCTCAGTGGACAGCCTTGTCCACACATGGAAAGTATCAAGATCCATCAGGCGGATGGGGAGGGCAGCTGTCCAGTGGACAGCACTTGCCCACACGTGGAAGGTCTAAGGATCCATCAGGCTGGGGAGGCAGCTCAGTGGACAGCACTTGTCCACACATGGAAGGTATAAGGATCCATCAGGCTGGGGAGGCAGCTCAAAGTGGACAGCACTTGCCCACACGTGGAAGGTCTAAGGATCCATGCTTTACCTGAGCTGGACATGACCACGGTTGTTTCAAGACAGAGAAGCTGAGGAGGCCCTCAGGAGACCCTCATGAGAGATCAGGCACCCTCAGGAGCCCCCCCCCCCGATTTGTTGGTAAATGCTTTTTTATTATTAATTGTTTATTTTCATGTTTGGATGTTTTGCCTGCATGTATATAAGGACGATGCCTGTTGTGCAATGCCTGCAGAGGCCAGAAGAAGGTGTCAGGTTCCCCTTGGAACTGGGTTAGGAATGGTTGTTAATTCCATATGGGGCCTGGAACTTGAGCCCAGAGCCTCTGCAAGAGCAGCCGTTATGCTTCAACCACATGGGCCGTCTTTCCAGCCCTTGTTTTATTTTATTTTTTGTAAAGTTTGCATATTTTATTTCATATAAACTTAGAACAACCCTCTAAAGTTGTTTTATAATTACCCCTACCATACAGATGATTAGATTGAAGTTAATAAAGGTAAAGACGGTTTCGGCTGCCATGTGGGCTGGCTGGGGATCGAACCCGGTACCTCTGCAAGAGCAGTCCACACTTTAACCACTGAGCCACCTCTCCAGCCCAGCCCTGTTTATTGTTTAAAATCTTTTTATTTAGTGTGCATGTATGTGTAGTGCATGTAGTACATGTACACGTGTTGGTGCACATTGCTGTAAGCATGCAGAAACCGAAGGAGGAGGTTGAGTGTTCCTGATCCAAATTTTTTTTTTTTGAGACAAGGCTTCTCAGTGAACCTGGAGCTAGTGTATGCGTCCTCCCTGTTCTGGCCTGCCACAAGTGCTTGAAAGTACAGGCCTGTGTCAGGCCTGCTTGCTATGTGGGTGCTGGGGAGCAAACACAGGTTCCTATGCTTGCATAGCAAGTGCTGAGCCATCTCCCCAGCTTGTTCCCCAGATTAATAAAAGGTGAAGTAGGGGAGAGCCAGGATGCTTCTCAGCAGTGTGTGCTGTGAGCCACCAACACTGGGTGAGTACATTGCACTGGTCCATGGCTGGGACCATGGTTAAAAATAAAAATATTTACAAGGCAAATATTTTACCAACATAGCTCCGTTGGTAAAATATTTGCCTTGTAAGCAAGAAGACCTGAGTTTGCTACCATTTAATAAATCCAAATCTAGAGCTGGGCGTGTGGTACATGCCTTTAATCCTAGCACTTGGTGGCAGAGGCAGGGCAGATCTTTGTGAGTTCAAAGGCCAGCCTGGTCTACATTAGAAAGTTCCAGGAAGCCAGAGCTACAAGGGAGACCCTGTCCAAAACAACAAACAAAACAATCCAAATCTGGACATGGTATGTCAGACTTATAGTCCCCGTGCTGGGGGTATATCTCCTTGCGGTGGGGTAAGCAGTCCCTTGGGGCTCAGACTAGGCCGGTTGTTGTGAGACCTTGTCTCAAAAGACAAGTAGGGCGCCTGAGGAACAACCTGGCATGAGACTCAAGACACAGGCATCATGCAAGGCTAGGCAAGCTGCCTACCAACTGTGCTGTCATGCAGGCTAGGCAAGCACCCTACCAAACTGTGCTGTCATGCATGCTAGGTAAGCAGTCAACCACTGAGCTGCATGCAGGGAGGTAAGCAGTCCTACCAACCCTTGGCTTCATGCAGGCTAGGTAAGCAGTCTACCAACTGTCTGTCTCTGGTACTCTAGAGGGTTCTTTGTTTCCTTCTGCTGCCTTGTCTTCCTGTAGCTCTTGTGGCTGTCTTGCTTTGAGGCTGATCACCTTCCCTACTGAATGGTACCATTCTTGAGGACATGCGCTTATCATCATGTTGTGTACTGCTGTGCTTCAGTGTCTAACTCAGTGCTGAGAATGTGGCTCCCACTCACACATTTGCTAAATTGAGTGAATAAATGAATATGTACAGATGTTCACTGGTGTTTTTTAAATTTCGGTACTACTGGCTGTGTACTCAATCGGCTTTGACCATGGCTGAGATAACTTTACCTTTGCCATCACGAGAATGGACACTGACTGAGATTCCAGGAAAGAAGCCTCAGGTCCTGGGATAATATTTCCTCGTGGATTCCTGGTCCATCATATGGGTGGAGAAGGACTTGGGCTCAGAGCTGTTACTCATTTTCTAGTCCTCAGGCCCAAAAGACGCATAAAGTCACAGGGTGGAAGCAAGAAGAGAGGAGAGAAGAGAATAGCGGGTACCGGCCGGAAGGGCTCTAGGGCATTGTCTAGGAGCTAATACTTTTGGGGGGTGTTAACCTGCTCCAGCAGGTTCTGCAAGTGGTTGAGAATGGGGCAGGAGGAACGCATGGTGGGTGACAATGGGCTGTGTGTGCACACTTGTGTGTGTGTGTGTGTGTGTGTGTCTGTGTGCGTGAATGTGTCCACACAATCCTCCAGGTGCCTGTGTGAGCAGATTAGAACCAACCCAGTGCACATCTTGTTGAATCAAAGCCAAAAATCAATCACTAAAGAGCAGAGATTTATTACCTGTACCAAGTAAGGGGAACACAGACATGATTTCCAAAGCAGTGCACCGGGCAAACAAAGGAAACATTTTGATTTGTTCACTGAGACTATGGATATTCAAGTCGGAAATGACTTTAGGAAAGGGTACATACCCGAGAAGGAGTGAGAAAGAAAGATGGTAGGCTTAGTGCTGCAGCCCAGATTTAGGTTTAACATGGAATTTAGGGATTTTTGGGGGGTTTCTTTTTTGTTCTGGTCCTGTAGCTAGCCCCAACTTCCTGGAACTCACTCTGTAGACCCAGGCTGTGGCCTTGTGGAACTTCACAATGATTGCCCTGCCTCTGCCTTCCCTGAGTGCTGGGAGAAAGGTGAGCCGCCACGGCACCGGGCTGAATTTAGGAATTCTTGAGCTGGCAGTGCGGCCCTGACAGGGCCCGAGTCTGAAACCTGATCTCCTTCTACAGCCTGGTCTCTGGAACACCAGAATTAGAATTAGGGGTTGCTGCTAGGCCTCAAATTCCTTCGCTCTCTGGAAAAGACATCCTGGGACAGTCTCCATGTGATTTAATATCTATTTCTTCTCCTAGTTAGTGCTTTCTTTAGGAGTAGAACTTGAGTACATCATTACTAGACTGTCCTCCCTGCTTTTACCAGGATTTACGTATGCTTTTTTGTTTCATTTTTTTTAATTTATATTTATTTACTGTATGTGTGAATGTATTGTCTGCGTGCAAGTTTGTGCACCCATGTCGTGACATGCCGCGGAGAGGTCAGAAGAGGAGGCGTCGGATTCCCTGGAACTGAGTTCTCCTGGATTGATTCAGACGGGTTCTCATGCCGCATGTGGTGCTGGGGAATTGAACCGGGTCCTCAGTAAGAGCGGTCGGCGCTCTAACCGCTAGGCCGTCTCTCCAGCCCCTATGTATCTTTAAAAAAAATTTTGATATTTTTGCTCTTTAAATGCTAAGTGCCCCCCAAGGTTATTTATCTCACTTGAGCCTTGTTCTCTTGGACTGTCCCTCCCCAGTGTCCTTTTAGGTGTGAAGGCCACATTTCCTAACTTTTTGTGTGGGTTCTTTCGAGCCACATGCTCTTGGCATATAAAAGATGCCTGACAAAGAATAGAGAGACATCACCATTTGCCATAACTTGGGCAGAGGAACCAGCATTTGCCGTAAGATAGACAGAAGACATCCACCATTTACCTTAAGCTACACAGAAAGAGACTTTAGCCATAAGCAGAGATTCTGCCTTGAGAAACTGTAGCCATAAAAGCCTAAAGAGATCTTGCTGTAAGTAGGGACTTCTGCTGCAATAGAGATTTTGCCATAAGAACTTGTATGAGTTTTGCCTAAGAGAGATTTTTTTTTTCCCAAGAAGAACTAACTATATAAGAGTTCTTCCCTTAGAAAAGAAACTTACTTAAAACGTCATCCAGGACGTCTGTGGTGAGCTTGTAAAGAGGTTATTATGGTAACTAACCAGGTCTCCAAGAACCAGCTTCAGCAGACCCTACTAGCAGCCATCTCTAGCAGCTTTTTGCTGTATTCTCAGCTCCTGGGGGGGAGGGGGTGGCGAGGAGTGGGCTCTTGGGGGCCCCACAGTTTAATCATGGAAAAACATGTTTAAGGTATAAAATGGCGGGCAGGAACATTCCGGACACAGTCTGCTTGTATCTAATGATGACTCGCAGGAACATGGCTGTGCATGCTCAGTTTGCGTTATAAGATGGGACCCCTCTGCGAATGCTCATCTTTATCCAAGGCTAGTATAAGGATTTCCCCCTAAGCTTGCCTGCCTCACTCGCCACGCTACCCGACCCTCCTCTTCAAAATTTGAACTAAACTTTCTTGTTCCCTAGTCCCCGAAACAAGCCAATCTACCTCATTCACCACTCATGGTGCCACCCCCCAGCTCTTTGGTGTGGGGGTCTCTCTAGATTCAGTTCACATTAGCACGGCTGGGGACACTGGGCAGCAAGTGATGTCCCTCTGCTGGCGGCTCTCCCTTCAGCACCAAGGCTGCAGCCTGCCCAGGACAGGCTCTGAGGAGGCCTCATCTCAGGAGCAGGTGAGGCTGCCCAGGGACAATGAAGGAGAGAACGTGGACTAAAGGAGGCCTGGACTCCTTCACTGACCTCCTGGGGACGCGGACGCTGGGCCTTCTGTTTCTACACCACTTTAGTCTGCCTCCCATTAGGCTCCCATTTGTGCTGAATTCTATTTCAGGCAGAGCTATTATGGCTCTATTAGGGCTTCTATTATAGCTAAGGATAGCCTCTGCTGCTGCAGACCACGCATTACAGGAGGCACGGGGCTGCTTCCGCCACTCTATGCTCTTCACGCCCTCGGCGACATCTGCCCATGGAGGCTGTTGAAATTTCCTTGGTACCCAAACTTCAGGAGACAGCCAGACATCACAGGCAGGGCAGGAGGAAGTTCCTGATGTCTGAAGGTTGCAGAATGCTGCAGGCTCAGGCCCCTGTTTGCTTGGCTTCCCTTGCACATGCAGAGATGCTTCCTTGGCATTTCTAGAGATTCCCAGTGGGCAGAGCTGCCTGACCAGTGGCCCTCAGCAGCCTCTCTCTCAGCCTTACAGGTTAACTTCTTGGCTTCTCTAGGAGACCCTGAATATTTTGGCAATGAGAGTAACTGTCCTTTAGAGGACTCCCAGTGACTCAAAACCACGCCTGGGATTTGGGAATAAGCAAAGCCAACCGTTACATGTTTTCAAAGGTCTTATAGGCCCTTTGTGTGTATTAATACACGGCAGACCATCAGTATAGACACTGCTATGCTTTGAATATGAAATTTCCCTCCTAGGCTCATGTACTGGAATGCTTAATTTCCAGCTGATGGCCTTGGAGATTCCAGGAGCTTTAGAAAGTGAAGACACGGATAGAGGGAGCAGTTCACTTGGGATGTGCAGTCTCTCCAGGGTGAAGGGTCTCTGCAATGTCCTCACACCACCATCATGTTCTACTCAGGCACATGGGACCAAGAAATTATGAACAGAAAGAACCCTCTGAAGTTGTGATCCAAAATACATCTTTCATCTTTTGAGTTCTTCCAGGTTTTTTGGCTACAACCACAAGGATAATACATCTACTGTAGATAATGAATCATCTAAATACAGTGCCCGAGCCACTGTTTTATCGCCAACACCCAGTGAGTGAGCACTGTGGCCAGGGCTTGCCTGGATTCACACATTCTAAACAATAAACAACAACAGTGACAACGCGACAACAACAACAAAAAAGACCAGTTCAATTAAAAGGCTATGATAACACAGCTTTGAGTATAACTTTGTATGCTTGCAGATTGGCTTCCATTTGTTCTCTCCACCTAGCCCCCAGTTGCAAAGCAGGGCAGCTGCTAAACATCTATCTTTGTGGTAAGTGGGAGGCGAGTAGCATGAGGCTGGAAGTCACGTGGGAGGCGGCCCTGTTTCCGCAGCTGGAGTGTTAGTCCCTTTTTGTTGCCTGACAAATCAACTTAAGGGAGGAAAGACATTTTTGGCTTCACAGTTTTGGAGGGTTTCTAGCCATGGTAGATGGCTCCGTTGATGCTTNAAAAAAAAAAAAAAAAAAAAAAAAAAAAAAAAAGAAACAAGATACTTTCCTTCTGGAAATAAAATTACCATAGTTTTGGGAATTGTCATGGTTCAGCCAAAGTGAGGTGCCACGCTGTCCCCAGTGGAGTCTGCATGACTCGCTCACCAGATGGAGGGGCAGGCTTCAAGGAAGTTAGCCTCCTGGGGCGGAGTGTGCTCCTAGCCCTTTTTTAGGTCTTGGTTGTACTTTGCTGATTATTATCATGTGCTCTGGTATCGCAGTCCTGGGACATGGTCTCTCTAAGTCCTTTGCAGTTCCAGGAAATCCAAGTCATAAATTGGACATGGATGAGTTTTCAGGGAAGGTGCCTCCCACAAACTTTCCACCTGGCCTCCAAGCTTTGATTAAAGTACTAGGATAATCCTACAAAAATATAAACCCATGGGACCAACTGCAACAGCAGCAAAAGTTTTAACTAATAAAACGGTCCCTGGGAAAATCCAGCCCACAATTTTGACTAAGAATGGTCCAGCTTTCATTATAGGAAATAGACTTTAGATGCCCCTTAAATCACAGGGAACTAACTGAAATTGACCCCATCTATTTCTAGGCAGACTTTAGAATATTGGTTAGGATGGTATTATGAGGACCACGATGTATGGCAGAAAGGAAACAGTTAACCGTCCAGGAGCAACTCTCTAGTTGAAGCAGGTCTGGTTCCCATGACTACCTTAACCACAAGAATACAGTCCAGCCCTGAATTATTAGCTCCCAGAGCTACCTGAGGTCAGGGTGAACTTTCCCAGCCCTGTGGGAAGGCTTCTCACCCCCTAAAGATCCCACTGTTCTCCAAGGGACTCCGCGCTATTAAACACAATCATTGTTTCATACAAAGGAGAAAATGTTAGAACCAGGTTAAAAAGAAACTAATCGAAAGAAAAGAATTCTTATAAGTTAAAAAGAAGCCATACTCATATCTAAAGATTATCACAAGACAAAAAGCTAGCCAAGAAAGTACGTTACAAAACTTGGTAACTGCAGTCTCGCATCAGGGGCACAAAAGCAACATAAATCTTTGATTTCCTATGAATAGTTCTATTGCTTTCAAAATGATTGATCTCAAAAGTTCTGTATAATCTTGCTAATTGTATGAATAAACAATGTGATCCTCTTTCCAACTTTTCTGTATAAAACTAATGCTTATCAAAAAGTAAAGTGCACTCAGACTCAAGCCTTTTGGTGTCTGTGTGTCATTTCTCGCCGAATCCCTGCCCACCTACTCTTCTCCCTGTTCCCGTTGGACTGATTGCTCCCGGCTCTGCTGGTCCGTTGCAGTGAGGAGCTTTACGAGATGGCTATGGCCGACATTTGTGATAAGGGGCCACAAGGAGTGAGATGCAGGGGGCTGAGGAAACGGCTGCTGCATCTTGGTGGTTGTGGCTCCTGACTGCCAGAGGTTAAACCTAAGCCTATGTGGTTAAACAGCCTTGAAACTGCAGTTAGGTCATTCATCTTAAATCAGAGACTAAGTCAGTAGGGGTTTCTCCTACACATGCACCACAGAAGGGTTCACATCCTCGGAAGACCCAGAGGTTACTAGAGTATCACTGCTTTGTGGTTGTAAGCTCTACCTCTTGGAAGAAACAGCCTAGAAGGGAGGTGTGGGCCATGATGATGTGAGATGGAAGAAGACTTATCTTTTTTTTTTATTTTTTTATTTTTATTTATTTCGGTATGTTTATGAATGTACTGTCTGCATGCAGGTGTGTGCACCCATGTCATGCAATGCCGCGGAAGTCAGAAGAGGGTGTCGGATTCCCCTGGAACTGGAGTTCTCCTGGAATTGGAGTTTCAGACGGTTCTCGGCCACCATGTGGGTGCTGGGGATCGAACCCGGGTCCTCTGTAAGAGCGGTCGGTGCTCTTAACCACTAGGCCATCTCTCCAGTCCCACAAATATGCCACGACCTCAGAAATAGTCAGGAAACTTTAAAATCAATAAGACAGAAGCCACTTGCTTTGCTAAATAAACTGCTTTTATAAATTGTCTGTGTTTCTCCACTGAATTCTTTTCTTTAAGAAGACAAGAACTCTTCCCCACCCACTAGTAATCACTGGCTATAGCTCTGCCAAGATTGGGACCTGCTGCCTATTTCCACAGTTCTATGCTGGGCTTTGTCTGCTAAGGTTTGCATGAGCCTTGTGCCTGCTGACACCACATCTTAGGATCATACAAGCAGGGTCCTCGGAGCGTGTATGATTTGGGGACACAAACAGGATTAAGACAGATGTTTTGAATGGAATAAACAAAACTTCAACAAAAAGGACAAGAACTGTGAGGTGCCTAAGGCAACAAGGGTTTAAACTCCTTACAGAACTATTCAGGGACAAGGATCAGTCAAGGAGATCACACTTTGACCAGGACTGATTAATAGGCACATCCTAATTAATAGACACATGCTGCTTCCTTGAATATTTGTGCACAGCTTTCCTGGGAGTTCATCTGGCTCCAGTCTACAGCCTGGAGCCCCAGACTGCAGCACCCTTTCTCCTCCTTCTCCTTCTCCTTCTCCTCCNTCCTGCTCCTCCCCTCCTCCTCCTCTCCTCCTCTCTCCTTCCCCCTCTCTCTGTCCCTCCTCTCCTCCGTTCCTCTCCCTACCATCCTTCTCCTCCCCCTCCTTTCTTCCATCTCCTTTCCTTCCTTCCTCCTCCTTTTCTCCTTCTCTCTCTTCCTCCTCCCTCCCACAATCTCAAATCAGTGGCGTCTTTTTTTGCTCGTGATTCCTGGCATTTTTACTTAATATAGTTCCTAGGCTGGCCTCGGCCTCTCTCTTCCCATGATCTTCCTCCTATTCCTCCTCCCCCTTCCAGTTACTCACCCCTCTTCCGCTCCAGTTGTCCATCTTCACTCTACAGGCTTCCCTTTTTCCTTTTTCTTTTTCTTTTTTTTTGTATCCATTATTGGGCTCTTGTACTACAGAGCTCAAAGAAATTTAATTTCTATTCTTTTGCTCTTACCTTTTTCCACATTTTCCTTCACTGCTATCTTGCTATACTCCTTTGTTATACCTTTGATATCTTCTAATCATCTGTGCCGCTTAAATGACACTTTTGGTATCTGGTTGTAACAGTGACAATGGAAAAGACCCACTCACTAGATCCACATGGGTTTAGTTCACTTATTACAATGCCTCCCCTTCAGGCTGACCCAACATCAAACGTGGCCTTCTCTTGAGACTGCTCCTATGGCCTCGAATGGATCTCTATAGGGTCTTTTTATAAGTACCTGCCAGTCCAATTCAGAGTTCTCCTCCTTTCTCCCTTGAAATTAAGTGGGGTACCAGTCTTGCTACACAAGGCATTTTCAAGCCAATTAACAGCAAGCATTCAGCGTACTCAGTATGTTAAACGTTTAACCACTACTCAAGCGTAGAAGCCTTCACCTAGCAAGCTCAAAACTCCAGTTATACTTACTCCCCTGACGCAATGATTCCTCAGCGGCGTAAAATGGCTCCTTCTCTTCTTTCCTCCTACCTCTTCCTTCTCCCCTTAATCATCCTTCCCTGCTCTCTTTTTCATTCCTCTTCCATTCTGTGCCTCCTCCTGCTCCTGAGAACACTATGCAACCAGAAGGATAAGTTTAACTTTCTGGCATCTATAAAGTTCATTAGCTCTCTCTCCTGGGGCGCTGGATATGATGGCCTCAGTGGTTAACGAGAGCGACTCTCTGCTCTTCGCTCAGACCGTCCAGGCCCCGTTTTGGGATTTTCCCATCCTCATGCCATTCCACTAATGCGTGTGTAGAACCATCTTTCTTAACTCCACGTCTTCAATAGGTATCTGACATCGCTCTTCTGTACCTCAGGGCATTGATGACAGGGTGCTCCCACCTGTCCTATGCAAACCACTATTATATCCATAAATCTCTCACACTAATAAATAATAATATAAATACAATAAAATAACATTCACAATAAATAAATATCTGTCCTCCTCCCATTTAAAGTCTTCACTCTTCCAGCTCTGATTTGAAAGAATCACTGGCTGTTCCTCCTCTTCTCCTCCTCGTTTCGTTCCTCACACTGCCAATATCACTACGATCCTCTTACACACTCACTACCCCGTGCGGCCTATGCCAAATTTTTAGCGGCCATATTTTTCAATCTCTCGAGCTGCGGCACTCACCCCCCAAATTGCCAAAGACCGAAAAATCTGGGTGGCACATGCAATCCCACCTGCACTTACTTTCCACCGCTCAAATGATGCCTACCGTTGGACTGCTTCCCTGGCTTGGCAACCGGGTTGCAACCCCACATATATCAAAATATGCTCAGTGCTGGATCTGTCCCAAACTCTCCCCAAACCTAGTTACTAGCTAATGATTCCGTAGAACCAAACATCCATAATCCTGTACTGGCTGGCCTCATGTGAAGCAAGTGCTCACTGCACAAAGAGACGTACGATATTTTCTAGGCAGCGGAAACCAGCGCAGACCCAGGTCAAGAACAGGTCCGTGAACTCTAAATGTCAACTTTAAAGTCTCATCTTAGCAATTTGTCAGTGAGTAGTTCCACCAGCAACTCCTTTATTTGGAGTTCTCTCCTTTAGCCTTCATCTTCGCTCATTGGATGTTGGGACGTCCAGGATCTGCTTTCTGGGTTTCTCTGATAGCCACATGTGTGGATCCTAAATTTTATACTCGTGATGTTGTGCTAATGAGGGTCTCTGCTCGCTCCCCTCCTCTTGTCCAACACTCTTTGCTCCCCAAACACAACACCTATCCCATCCTACCATCGTATTGGTCTCCTATGGAGAGGAACTTAACCCTATATGTACGATAAGTGAGCAATTCACTAGCCACTAAAAAGGATAGAAGATGATGACACTCTAGGAAACATCGAATTGCCAAAAAAAACAAAAACTCTCTACGTACACATCTGCTATCAAGGGATCCCATGGCGACGGTGACAGTTGATCTATCAGTTTATGATTCCAGGTGTGTAGACTTCCATCCTCCTCCTTCTCCTTCTCCTCCTCCTCCTTCTCCTCCTCCTCCTTCTCCTCCTCCTCCTTCTCCTTCTCCTCCCTCCTCCCCCTTCTCCTTCTCTTCTCCTCCCTCCTCCTTCTCCTCCTCCTCTCTCCTCCTTCTCCTTCTCTTTCTGTTCCTCCTCCCTTCTCCTCCTTCTCCTTCTCCTCCTCCTCCTCCCTCCTCCCCCTTCTCCTTCTCTTCCTCCTCCTTCTCCTTCTCCTCTTCCTCCTCCTTTCTCCTCCTTCTCCTTCTCTTCCTCCTCCCTCCTCCCCCTTCTCCTTCTTTTCCTCCTCCCTCCTCCTCCTTCTCCTTCTCTTCCTCCTCCTCCTCCTCTTCCTCCTCTTCTTCCTCCTCCCCCTGTCTTGCTCCTCCCTCCTCCTCCTCCTTCCTGCTTCTTCTTCCTTCTTCTTCCTCCTTCTCCCTCCTCCTTCTTCCTTCTTCTTCCTCCTTCTCCCTCCTCCTTCTCCTCCTCCCACTCTTCCTCCTCTGCCTTCTCTTTTTCTTCTCCCCCCCTTCCTCTTCTTTGAGCTCCCAGACTCAAAAAGCAAAAATATAAACAAACGAACAAACAAATGAAGAAAAATAATCTTCCGTCCTTTACGAGGCATCCAGTCTTGTGCTTCTTATTCACAGTAGCCCAACATAGACTTAGCCATCACCTCAGCTCCTCTTCTCTGTGGTATTCAATCCTGCCTGCTATATGGCAGTTAGTTGAAAGTTTGCTGAGCGCCCCTCTCTCTCCCTCGGCTAATGACACAGGGACTTCATTCTGCTCACTTTATCGTCTCCATCTATGCCAGGTGGGTGCTCAGAAAATGTCTGTTGAGTAACTTTAGTACCTGCTGCTTTATCTGAAGGGAGGCAGAGACAGCACATGGCCGCAGTGAGCTCCTTCGGTGAGCGGTGACCTTCTTCAGAGGTAAACAAATGCAGACAGTGCACAACTTTTTAGACAAGACAGGAAAAATTCAAAATAAATGATTCCTATTAAGATGGCCCTGTTTGTCTAGACACCCTCTGAGCACTGACAGCACATTAAACAGCAGGCTGTCAGGATGCCACTGCCGCTGAGCTAGTGTCAGGGTCGTGTGCATAAATCTGACCCTGCAGACAGCTTTTCCCAAGCAGGCTTGTTCCCTCACAGTTCAAACAACTGTGCCCTCACTGGGCTCTGAGTGCCTTGTCTGCCCAGGTCTATAAATTGTGAGAATGGAGCTTTACTGACTACAGATGGAGTCTTTGAATCCCATCACTTAGGCAACTAGCTATTCATTTTGGGAGTGGTCCGTGGCTATTAATTAATGTCAGCCGAGAATACTGATGGGAGATTCAGAGTCTGGGTGGGGCAGGGAGCTATGGATGTGTTTTAGCCAGAAATTATTTCAGGTGTGTCTAATCTTCTGATACTATGATACAACCTTGTCACCTACAAGGTTCACGTGCAAGAGCTGTGCAATCAAGGCTGAAAATCTCACCATGTTAATAAGCTTTTGTGTTGGACTGTGTCCATGGCTGCTCTGGGCCTTGTGTCTCCAATAGGTGGAGATGTGCGTACTCTTAGTTTAAAGAATTTTGCCTTTTCCTTCTCAAACCTTCACCAATTTAATGAAAAATTATGTTTACAGATTGATATAATGTGAACTGTTGATTAAATATCTCTCAAAATGTTATCTGTTATCCCCCCCCCCGCCCCCCGTAGGAATCTAGTAAAGTAGCCAGTTCTGTCATCCCGTTAATGGTGAGAGACAAGCTGGGAAGGAAACCAGGATTGCGCGGGAAGAACAGTTGCAGCTAGGTGTGGCAGTCACAGCCACACTGATTGCCCTGGCAATGGGGTCTTGAATTCTAGGCCACCCTATGGTAAGACAGAGTATCGGGCAGGCATTTGGGTGTTATTGTTAAAGAGTCTCCAGGTGCCTGGAGCTTTCCCGGCCTCTTCTCCCATCCTCTGCATGCAGGGGTGAAAGTGGCAATCCCTGTAGGAGGACGTCCTGAGCATCTAATGCATGCTCTGCTACCATGGGGATCTGCCAGCTGCCTGGAGCCAGGCAACCCCACTGCCCAGGCAGGATGCAGGGGGTGCTCCTGTGAGCTCCGGCTCTAGGGGTCTCCATGTGGAACAGCACCAAGCTGCACTCCACTCCGAGAGGACTGCACATTCATTCCTTTTAGGCAACCATGACATAAAATTACAAAGGTGAACTGATCGCTCGTGCAGTAACAGAAAAAGATGTGGATGACATGCATGCCCCGAAACTGCAGAAAACAGACATGATGTTCACAAGTGTGGATCTTTAGAATAATTCTATGGGATGGATAATGTTAAAACCAAGACAAAACACATGGAGACTATCAAGAAAGTTCATGTAAAAGCAAGACACACCCAGCATTCAGTTATATGTGCGAGTGCAGGACAGCAGCAGCTTGGCTTCGCTGAGCTCATTTGCCAAGCCGGGAAACAGCTGGCAGGATCGGAAAGCAGGACGGGGTAGTTGACAAGTGGACTTTAAAAACTGGCAGGCTGGGGAGGCAGCTCAGTGGACAGCACTTGTCCACACATGGAAGGTCTAAGGATCCATCAGGCTGGGGAGGCAGCTCAGTGGACAGCACTTGTCCACACATGGAAGGTATAAGGATCCATCAGGCTGGGGAGGCAGCTCAGTGGACAGCACTTGTCCACACATGGAAGGTCTAAGGATCCATCAGGCTGGGGAGGCAGCTCAGTGGACAGCACTTGTCCACACATGGAAGGTCTAAGGATCCGTCAGGCTGGGGAGGCAGCTCAGTGGACAGCACTTGCCCACACGTGGAAGGTCTAAGGATCCATGCTTTACCTGAGCTGGACATGACCACGGTTGTTTCAAGACAGAGAAGCTGAGGAGGCCCTCAGGAGACCCTCATGAGAGATCAGGCACCCTCAGGAGCCCCCCCCCCCGATTTTGTTGGTATTTTTTATTTATTAATTTTTATTTTATGTATATGGATGTTTTGCCTGCATGTATATAAGGACGATGCCTGTGTGCAATGCCTGCAGAGGCCAGAAGAAGGTGTCAGGTCCCCTGGAACTGGAGTTAGGAAGGTTGTTAACTTCCATATGGGGCACTGGGAACTGAGCCCAGAGCCTCTGCAAGAGCAGCCAGTATGCTCAACCACTGGGCCATCTCTTCAGCCCTGTTTTTATTTTATTTTTTGTAAAGTTTGCATATTTTATTTCATATAAACTTAGAACAACCCTCTAAAGTTGTTTTATAATTACCCCTACCATACAGATGATTAGATTGAAGTTAATAAAGGTAAAGACGGTTCTCGGCTGCCATGTGGGTGCTGGGGATCGAACCCGGGTCCTCTGCAAGAGCAGTCAGCACTCTTAACCACTGAGCCACCTCTCCAGCCCAAGCCCTGTTTATTGTTTAAAATCATTTTTTTAATTTAGTGTGCATGTATGTGTAGTGCATGTAGTACATGTACACGTGTTGGTGCACATTGCTGTAAGCATGCAGAAACCGAAGGAGGAGGTTGAGTGTCCTGATCCAACATTTTCTGTCTTATTTCTCCGAGACAGAGTCTCTCAGTGAACCTGGAGCTAGGGTAGCAGTCCTCCTGTTCTGGCCTGCCACAGTGCTGAAAGTACAGGCACCTGTGTCCAGGCCTTGCTTGCTATGTGGGTGCTGGGGATTCGAGCTCTGGTCATCGTGCTTGCTGAGCCATCTCCCCAGCCTTGTTCCCCAGATTTAATAAAAGGTGAAGTATGGGGATGGAGGGATGCTTCTCAGCAGTGCTGCTGCTGTGAGCCACCAACACTTGGGTGAGTACATGCACTGGTCCATGGGCTGGGACCATGGATTAAAAATTAAAAAATATTTACAAGGCAAATATTTTACCAACATAGCTCCGTTGGTAAAATATTTGCCTTGTAAGCAAGAAGACCTGAGTTTGCTACCAATTTAATAAAATCCAAATCTGAGCTGGGCGTGGTGGTACATGCCTTTAATCCTAGCACTTGGGTGGCAGAGGCAGGCAGATCTTTGTGAGTTCAAGGCCAGCCTGGTCTACATAGAAAGTTCCAGGAAAGCCAGAGCTACAGGGAGACCCTGTCTCAAAACAAACAAACAAAACAATCCAAATCTGGACATGGTATGTCAGACTTATAGTCCCCGTGCTGGGGGTGGGGGTGGGGTAAGCAGATCCCTGGGGCTCAGAACTAGGCCGGTGTGAGACCTTGTCTCAAAAGACAAGGTAGGCAGTGCCTGAGGAACACCTGGCATGAGACATCAGACACAGGCTATCATGCAAGCTAGGCAAGCTGCCTACCAACTGTGCTGTCATGCAGGCTAGGCAAGCAGCCTACCAACTGTGCTGTCATGCAGGCTAGGTAAGCAGTCTACCAACTGTGCTGTCATGCAGGCTAGGTAAGCAGCCTACCAACTGTGCTGTCATGCAGGCTAGGTAAGCAGTCTACCAACTGTCTGTCTCTGGTACTCTAGAGGGTTCTTTGTTTCCTTCTGCTGCCTTGTCTTCCTGTAGCTCTTGTGGCTGTCTTGCTTTGAGGCTGATCACCTTCCCTACTGAATGGTACCATTCTTGAGGACATGCGCTTATCATCATGTTGTGTACTGCTGTGCTTCAGTGTCTAACTCAGTGCTGAGAATGTGGCTCCCACTCAAACACATTTGCTAAATGAGTGAATAAATGAATATGTACAGATGTTCACTGGTGTTTTTTAAATTTCGGTACTACTGGCTGTGTACTCAATCGGCTTTGACCATGGCTGAGATAACTTTACCTTTGCCATCACGAGAATGGACACTGACTGAGATTCCAGGAAAGAAGCCTCAGGTCCTGGGATAATATTTCCTCGTGGATTCCTGGTCCATCATATGGGTGGAGAAGGACTTGGGCTCAGAGCTGTTACTCATTTTCTAGTCCTCAGGCCCAAAAGACCAGCATAAAGCACAGGTGGAAGCAAGAGAGAGGAGAGAAGAGAATAGCGGGTACCGGCCGGAAGGGCTCTAGGGCATTGTCTAGGAGCTAATACTTTTGGGGGGTGTTAACCTGCTCCAGCAGGTTCTGCAAGTGGTTGAGAATGGGGCAGGAGGAACGCATGGTGGGTGACAATGGGCTGTGTGTGCCACCTTGTGTGTGTGTGTGTGTGTGTGTGTCTGTGTGCGTGTGTGTGTCACAATCCTCCAGGTGCCTGTGTGAGCAGATTAGAACCAACCCAGTGCACATCTTGTTGAATCAAAGCCAAAAATCAATCACTAAAGAGCAGAGATTTATTACCTGTACCAAGTAAGGGGAACACAGACATGATTTCCAAAGCAGTGCACCGGGCAAACAAAGGAAACATTTTGATTTGTTCACTGAGACTATGGATATTCAAGTCGGAAATGACTTTAGGAAAGGGTACATACCCGAGAAGGAGTGAGAAAGAAAGATGGTAGGCTTAGTGCTGCAGCCCAGATTTAGGTTTAACATGGAATTTAGGAATTTTTGGGGGGGTCTTCTTTTTTGTCTCCCTGTAGCTAGCTCCAACTGTCCTGGAACTCACTCTGTAGACCAGGCTGGCCTTGAACTCACAATGATCTGCCTGCCTCTGCCTCCTGAGTGCTGGGATTAAAGGTGAGCGCCACGGCACCGGGCTGAATTTAGGAATTCTTGAGCTGGCAGTGCGGCCCTGACAGGGCCCGAGTCTGAAACCTGATCTCCTTCTACAGCCTGGTCTCTGGAACACCAGAATTAGGTGTCACTGCGAGGCCTCACACTCCTTTGCTCTGAGGAAAAGACATCCTGGGACAGTCTCCATTTGATTTAATATCTATCTCTTCTCCTAGTTAGTGCATGTTTTAGGATTAGAACTTGAGTACATCATTACTAGACTGTCCTCCCTGCTTTTACCAGGATTTACGTATGCTTTTTTTTTTTCATTTTTTTTTTAATTTTATTTATTTCTGTATGTGTGAATGTATTGTCTGCGTGCAAGTTTGTGCACCCATGTCGTGCAATGCCGCGGAGGTCAGAAGAGGGCGTCGGATTCCCCTGGAACTGGAGTTCTCCTGGAATTGGAGTTTCAGACGGTTCTCAGCCGCCATGTGGGTGCTGGGGATTGAACCCGGGTCCTCTGTAAGAGCGGTCGGCGCTCTTAACCGCTAGGCCGTCTCTCCAGCCCCTATGTATGCTTTTTAAAAAAATTTTTATATGTATGCTCTTAAATGCTAAGTGCCCCCCCCCAAGGTTATTATTCACTTGAGCCTTGTCTCTTGGAGCTGTCCCTCCCCAGGTCCTTTGTGTGAAGCACATTCCTAACTTTTGTGTGGGTTCTTTCGAGCCACATGCTCTTGGCATATAAAAGATGCCTGAACAAAGAATAGAGAGACATCACCATTTGCCATAACTTGGGCAGAGGAACCAGCATTTGCCGTAAGATAGACAGAAGACATCCACCATTTACCTTAAGCTACACAGAAAGAGACTTTAGCCATAAGCAGAGATTCTGCCTTGAGAAACTGTAGCCATAAAAGCCTAAAGAGATCTTGCTGTAAGTAGGGACTTCTGCTGCAATAGAGATTTTGCCATAAGAACTTGTATGAGTTTTGCCTAAGAGAGATTTTTTTTTTCCCCAAGAAGAACTTTACTATATAAGAGTTTTCCTTAGAATAAAGAAACTTACTTAAAACGTCATCCAGGACGTCTGTGGTGAGCTTGTAAAGAGGTTATTATGGTAACTAGCCAGGCGCTCCCAAGACCAGGAAGCTAACTTTACTAGCCGGCTGTCTCTAGCAGCTTTTTGCTGTATTCTCAGCTCCTGGGGGGGAGGGGGTGGCGAGGAGTGGGCCTGGGGGCCCCCACAGCTTAAGTCATGGAAAACATGTTTGTAAGGTTAAAATGGCGGGCAGGAACATTCCGGACACAGTCTGCTTGTATCTAATGATGACTCGCAGGAACATGGCTGTGCATGCTCAGTTTGCGTTATAAGATGGGACCCCTCTGCGAATGCTCATCTTTATCCAAGGCTAGTATAAGGATTTCCCCCTAAGCTTGCCTGCCTCACTCGCCAGCTACCCGACCCTCCTCTTCAAAATTTGAACTAAACTTTCTTGTTCCCTAGTCCCCGAAACAAGCCAATCTACCTCATTCACCACTCATGGTGCCACCCCCCAGCTCTTTGGTGTGGGGGTCTCTCTAGATTCAGTTCACATTAGCACGGCTGGGGACACTGGGCAGCAAGTGATGTCCCTCTGCTGGCGGCTCTCCCTTCAGCACCAAGGCTGCAGCCTGCCCAGGACAGGCTCTGAGGAGGCCTCATCTCAGGAGCAGGTGAGGCTGCCCAGGGACAATGAAGGAGAGAACGTGGACTAAAGGAGGCCTGGACTCCTTCACTGACCTCCTGGGGACGCGGACGCTGGGCCTTCTGTTTCTACACCACTTTAGTCTGCCTCCCATTAGGCTCCCATTTGTGCTGAATTCTATTTCAGGCAGAGCTATTATGGCTCTATTAGGGCTTCTATTATAGCTAAGGATAGCCTCTGCTGCTGCAGACCACGCATTACAGGAGGCACGGGGCTGCTTCCGCCACTCTATGCTCTTCACGCCCTCGGCGACATCTGCCCATGGAGGCTGTTGAAATTTCCTTGGTACCCAAACTTCAGGAGACAGCCAGACATCACAGGCAGGGCAGGAGGAAGTTCCTGATGTCTGAAGGTTGCAGAATGCTGCAGGCTCAGGCCCCTGTTTGCTTGGCTTCCCTTGCACATGCAGAGATGCTTCCTTGGCATTTCTAGAGATTCCCAGTGGGCAGAGCTGCCTGACCAGTGGCCCTCAGCAGCCTCTCTCTCAGCCTTACAGGTTAACTTCTTGGCTTCTCTAGGAGACCCTGAATATTTTGGCAATGAGAGTAACTGTCCTTTAGAGGACTCCCAGTGACTCAAAACCACGCCTGGGATTTGGGAATAAGCAAAGCCAACCGTTACATGTTTTCAAAGGTCTTATAGGCCCTTTGTGTGTATTAATACACGGCAGACCATCAGTATAGACACTGCTATGCTTTGAATATGAAATTTCCCTCCTAGGCTCATGTACTGGAATGCTTAATTTCCAGCTGATGGCCTTGGAGATTCCAGGAGCTTTAGAAAGTGAAGACACGGATAGAGGGAGCAGTTCACTTGGGATGTGCAGTCTCTCCAGGGTGAAGGGTCTCTGCAATGTCCTCACACCACCATCATGTTCTACTCAGGCACATGGGACCAAGAAATTATGAACAGAAAGAACCCTCTGAAGTTGTGATCCAAAATACATCTTTCATCTTTTGAGTTCTTCCAGGTTTTTTGGCTACAACCACAAGGATAATACATCTACTGTAGATAATGAATCATCTAAATACAGTGCCCGAGCCACTGTTTTATCGCCAACACCCAGTGAGTGAGCACTGTGGCCAGGGCTTGCCTGGATTCACACATTCTAAACAATAAACAACAACAGTGACAACGACGACAACAACAACAAAAAGACCAGTTCAATAAAAGGCTATGATAACACAGCTTTGAGTATAACTTTGTATGCTTGCAGATTGGCTTCCATTTGTTCTCTCCACCTAGCCCCCAGTTGCAAAGCAGGGCAGCTGCTAAACATCTATCTTTGTGGTAAGTGGGAGGCGAGTAGCATGAGGCTGGAAGTCACGTGGGAGGCGGCCCTGTTTCCGCAGCTGGAGTGTTAGTCCCTTTTTGTTGCTGAGCAAATCAACTCCAGGGAGGAAAGACTTTTTGGCTCACAGTTTTGGAGGGTTTCTAGCCATGGTAGATGGCTCCGTTGATGCTTGTGGTGAGGCAGAATATCCTGGAAAACAGAACACGATGGACCAGAGCTGCTCACCTCATGCCTCTGGAAGAGGGTGACAGGCAGGGTCCAGGCAAACATAAAGGCCTGGCCCCAGGGAGGGACTTCCTCTAACCAAGGGCCTCCTCTTAGAGCTCGCTGAGCTGTGCATATTCCATTGGTGCAGTTTAAGCTCTCGTGATCCAATCGCCTCTCAAACACCCACCAGTGGGGGATTAATCCCTCAGTACCCGAGCCTCAGGGGGACATGTTCAGATTCAAATCCTAACATGTATAAATGTCAAGGAAAGCTGATTTCCATATCCTCATAATGTTCACCTTCCAAATTCCACAGATTGCCAAGGAAACAGATTCCTGCTTGTGGGAAAACTTAGAGTGGGTTGGATTCTAAGCCAATGGTACCTCCCTGGCCACACCCATGGGGTGGGGTGTAGTGACAAATTGAGCCATGATGGATATTTAAAGCGGACATGTTGGAATAAACTCTCTCTCTGCATTCAAACCTCCACCTGCCTACATGTGGTTTGCTTTCCTGCGTGGTCTTCCCACATGGGTAGTCCTAGGATTAAGTGGGCCCCGCCACAAATCCCGGCAGTGACCCCACAAATGGCGCCCAATGTGGGGCAGAAGGAAACTTTCACAACTTAGGTATGCATACCCCTAAATCTTGCCCTTTTCTTCTTTTTCTTCTCTCTCTCCTGATATCTATCTGTTGTGGTGGACCCATCTTTCCTGCTGGTTTCGGTGAATGGGACAGCGGTCTGAGAGCATGTGGCTTTGTACATGTGGAGAGCCTGCCTCTGATTTGGTTCAGAGGGAGCATCCAGTGCCTACCAGGCATGTGCCTCCCAGCATGGTCACTCCTGCAGGCTATAAAGGCCAGTGACCTCAAAGCTGAATTTAATATTAAGCCTTAGCAGTTATGTTTGGCCTTAAAACAATTTTTCATAATTCTACAGGTTTGAAAAACTTTCTGGTTTTAAATCCCATCCCCCCAAAGAAAGACTCCTGCTGCAGACTACTCAAGTTCGGTTCCAATCTTGTTCATATGTAGATTTTCTCCTGGTAGCTCTGCTCGACCTGAGCACACTTCTTTCTCTTGCAAATTAAGGCCTTTCACAGAACCACCCTCCCTCAAGAGCAGCCTCTTCCAGATAATTTCAAGAATTGGTCATTTTTCTCTTAAATTTTGTGTACGAAATCTGTTTTTAGATAAAAATGTGTTGCTCTCTTGTCTTCTTATGGGTTTTCTCTAAATCTAACTTCTTACCTAAAACCTGCTGGCTATTTGTAGATCCAAAGTTGGGATTTATTTTAGCTAACAGTAATTCAAATCCATTTCAGCATAGCATGCTTAACTTAAAGTGTAATATTTTTACTTAACCCCAGATACCCTAGATATGATTGACTTAATTTTATCTTGCTCCTTTTAAACGTGTTTCACCTTAAAAATCTCTTCTCACAGAATTCTAGATCACACGTGGTCTGAGCTCTGGCCTGGCACCGTAAGCCTGCCTGCTGTGCATGCATTCCAGCTGCCCCACTGAGCACATGGCATCTAGATCATGCCCACTAAATTTTGAATTTAGGTAACATCCTTTTGATTTCAGCACTTTGAAAACAAGATAGATGGATTTCTAGCAAAATTTGCAGGCCTTGAAGTTCTAACAACAAACTTGCTCCAATAAATAGTCTTTTTCAAGGACCATTGGTAAAAGTCTCTTTAACAACGTAAATTGATATTTTGGTTCAATTTAAATGAGAAATTTTTTGAAGAAAACTGTTTTATGTTCCTTTAAGCCCATCTTCAAGCTGTGTGTATGTGTGAGTGAATGGGAGTTCCCGCTTTTAATTCATTTTAATCCAACGGGTTTAAATCTATTTAGCTAACTATAAACAAAAATAGATTCAATTCTTAAAAAATGTTTGTTATACCCCTTTGTGTTAATAATTTTTAATTGGGTTTATAGTATGCATATTATTCAGTTTAATGATAGATTATTGTTAATTATTAGTAATTGTTATTAATGGTTATAGTTAGTTATTGAATATAATTAATAATAATTGATAAAATTCAGTCTAATGGTAAATTGTTCATTGTTGTTGGCTATTATTATTGACGATTATTCATAATAATTATTAGTGATTGTTGTGACTAGTAATCGTTAATAATAATTATTAATAATAATAATTAATAATGGTTATAATTGTGATTATGGATAATTATTATTCCAAAGTCCTTAATAATAAGACATGATGGATCAGGCCTGTCTACTTTTGGAAATCCTCAATCTTTATATTTGTAAATAACATAGGTAGAATTTAGGCACTACACCCCCTTTATTTTTGACCCAACCCTCAAATCATTCTAATATATGCTGAAGTCAGAGCAGAATGGTGCAATAGGTGGAGCCGAGTCACAGCAAAGGCGAATGGATCTAGCGTTGACTGTGATGGGCAGTCCCTTCCAGAACCTCAACATGACACCATGTTTGACCCAACTGGAACTTCTGGACACCATATATGGAGAGGGTTTACTGCATTGATTTCTTACCATTTTAGTCTTCTTCTATTGGAAATTACTTCATCTAAACGTTCTTCTAGAGAAACAGACAATTTTGTAAACTAATGTTTTGTAAACGTGGAGCCGTAGGCAGTGACTGCTGTCAAGGCTCAAGTTGGAAATCAGAAATGCCTCATTTACAAAAGGTCGCAGGTGCCACAGACGTCTGGTGCCCATCCAAAGAGCATGCAATGATTTTCTGCAGCACTCCTGGGAGCTCGTACATCACACTATTGAAATGCCATTCTAAAAGGCCCAGCCATGAAGGGAAATGTATCAAAGTCAAATTTCCATCCTCAAGTCCTATATCTTCCTAGACCTGAAAATGGAAATGTCAACCAGAAGACAATTTCTGTTTAAAAAATAACTTTTCAAGATAAATATCAGATCTCTTCATATTTTTTACTTCCACCCTCACAACTTCGAGAACCATGATTATTAATAAGCTCTTTCAGAAACACACTAACTCTATCCATTAGCCTTCCCCACATTTTGCTACCTTCAGGTTACTTGAGGCTAGTGACCATCTTGTTTCTGTTATTTTTTCTTTTTTTTTTCTTGTCTTTTCAAGACAGGGTCTCCCTGTAGCCCCAGCTGTCCTGGAACTCACTCTGTAGACCAGGCTGGCCTTGAACTCACAAAGATTCGCCTGCTTCTGCTTCCCAAGTGCTAGGATTAAAGGCATGCACCACCACACCCGGCTCTGTTATTTTTTCTTGAGATAGGCTATTATTATGTACTCCTGGATGGCCTGGAACTCATTATGTAGACCAGGCTGGCCTTAAACTCACAGAGATACCCTTGCCTCTGCCTTCCAAGTACTGGGATTAAAGGCATGCACCACCTTCAGTAGGTGATATACTACTTACTTTCTTTTTAAGCTATTTTAAAATCTTTTAGTTTAGAATAGCTCTTTGAGTCTTCTATTTCATCCTGGATCTTCTAATACCTTATATTGGCCATGTTTGATCATCTGCTTCCTAAACCAGCAGCTATTAATGCACTATGATCATGTGTTGTCATGGGTAACTCTCAGAGTAGAAGAAACCCCGCTGACAAGCAATCCACATTCCAAGGTGCTTTAATGCCTCAAAGTTTACATGATGTACTATGTACATATTTCTTTGGACCTGGTGTCTAAGGAAATCAAGCAATTAGTGTGTTTTAAGTTGGTATAGTATACTAAAATACCATAAAGAGAAATGATACATGCAATTATGTGTGTCAGGAATGCCACAGGGCTCCAGGAGGACTATCCAGCTATGTTTTGTGATGGCCAAAATCTGCTGAGGGAAAACATCTAGGAATTTACTTATAACCTTGAAGCAGAGTTGTGGAATATCAGAGCCATCCAAGGTCTTTGACAACACTGCTAAATAAGTGAAAATTTAAAAATGACATCTGAGTCCTTGGGAAATTGAAACAGGAGGGTAGCCACTAGCGCCAGCCTGGTTTGCACAGTGAGGTCCAGGCTAGCCCGGGGAACAGCGTGAGATCCTGTCTCTAAATATGCAAAGTGAAATAAAACCAAACAAAAACCAGGGTACATTTTTCCTGGCTCATTAAGTATTATATTGCCTGGATGAGGAATTTATTCTATTATTTGGAGACTCAAAGCTCAGCAGTCAGTTCCCCAGAGGACAGTCTCACTCGAGAGACAGCCAGAAAAAAGAAAATTCACAGGAAATATCCAGTCCTTTCTCAAAGTGATCATGAAACCCCAGGTTAACAAGGCCTCTGGAACTGCAGAAGAAGAAAAGGCACACAGATGTCCTAGTTGACAGCTTGCATAGCATGGCGGATTGTACCCGTGGTACTAGGGAAAATTAGAGAAACTAATGGATCCTTCAGTGAGGTGGAGAGTCTACTCCACCAACAAAAGACTTCCTCTGGCCCAGCCCCACTGTGGCACAATGGGACATCTGCAGGGGACATGGTTTAAATGAGCACCCTCATAGGCTCATGTGTTTGAAGTTTTTGTCTATAGTTGGTGGTTTGGGGTAGTTGTGGAATCTTCAAGAGGCAGAGCTTGGTTGGATAAAGCAGGCCACTGGGTGGGAGTTCGAGGCCTTATGAGTTATGGCCTGGTTCTACTTCTAGCTAGGTTCTCACTGTTTCCCAGTGGGAGGAGTAGTAGCTGCATGCTCTGGCATTATGAACGCCACCATGCCTGCCATCTCTCCAGCCCCGACCAATATATATATATTTTAAAAAATCATTCATCAGAAATCACAAACATGAACACTGGGTGTTATTACATTATAATTTATATAGGAAAACTTTTTTTTCTTCTTTGCCTCTTTTGAGACAGGGTTTCTCTTATAGCCCCAGCTGGCCTAGAACTTGTTATATAGACCAGGCCGGCCTTGAACTCCCAGAGATCCATCTGCTTCTGCCTCCAAGTGCTGAGGTTAGAGGTGTGAGTCACCATGGTTAGCTCGGGAAAACTATTTTTATGTTTGTTTGTTTTTTTATCTTTTGGCTTTTTTGAGACAGGGTCTCCCTTTAGTCCCAGCTGGGCTGGAACTCGCTATATAAACCAGGCTGGCCTTGAACTCAGAGATCTGCCTGCCTCTGCCTCCAGAGCAACTTCTTCATCCACTAAGTTGCTTCTATCAGATGTTTTGTCTTCACAAGAAAAGTAACAAACAGCAGGTGTGCTGTCCACAGCCACCTGCCCAGGAGGTACTAAGCTCTGTGACTGCAGGGACTGGAGTTTGTTTCCTGCCTAGCCCCCAGGGCACCCTTGAGAATACTGGACCCAGACAGTCTGATCCACAGACAGTAATGTTCTGTATCAGGAAGGCAAGTCTTCTCCCCCAGTGCTCCAGCACTGAAGTGCAGCTTAGCTGGAAGCATGCCACCATCGGCATCCTCAGCTAGAAAGGTGCAGACTCCTGAGAGTCACTCAAGAGAAAATGGAGCCTCTGACTTGATCCGTCATAACTGAAGAGATTTAGTTAGTAAATCAGATTAATACAAATCAAAAACTACTCATGATGTCAACCCAGCTCCCAAATAGCTCCATTATTGAGCTTCACCTATCATTTAAAAAAAGAATTGTAGAGCCAGGTGTGGTGGCGCATGCCTTTAATCCTAGTACTTGGGAAGCAGAGGCAGGTGGATCTTTGTGATTTAAAGGCCAGCCTGGTCAACAGAGTGAGTTCCAGGACATCTGGGCTACAGGGAGACCCTGTCTTGAAAAAACAAACAAACAAACAAAAAAACAAAAAAGAATTGTAGCATTCTGCACAAACTCTTCCAAAACTGGCTGAAGAACATTTTCCAATCCATTTTATTAACCAGCACCATGCTGATACCCAAGTTGGACAAGGATGTCACAGGAAAAGCACAGACTAATTCTTCTTTTGGGAAAAATGGCTAACAAGTCCGTAACGAAACACTAGTAAATGAAATCTAGGAACATATGTAAGAATAATTATATACCATAATCAAGTGAGACTTAATGCAGAAATGCAAGGTTGGTTTAACATCCAAAATTAATACAATACAGTTCATGAACAGAATGAAAACTGATCATCTCAATAGATGCACAAAACTATGAAAATAAACAGAAAACGTGTGATGAAATCCAGCATGGATTCGTCACAAAGCATTCAATAAATCAGGAGAAGTGAATGTCACCACCCTAAGAATCATCTGTTGAAGTTCACAGTGAGCATCATGTTTAGTGGTGAGCGTGGACTGTCCCACCGAGGGCAGACAGAAGGCCACATGCCTTCTCCCACCATCTCTGCTCAGAGTGGATGAGATTCTGGCCAGGGGAGTCGGGCAACGAGGCATGCAGGTTAGAAAGGAAGAGATGAGGCTGTTTGTAGACACAGACATGACCGTGTGCACGGCAAGTCCCAGTCAGCCTACTGTGAAGCCACTAGAAGAACAGATGAGTTTATCAAGGTTGAAGTTGGATATGTATATGTGTGTGTATTCATACATGTATACAATCTATCATATATGTGGAGATATATAGCTATACGTGAATCTATATCATCTGCAATTCTACATATTTGCAATGAACAATCTGAAAATGAAATTAAGAAAACAGTTCTAGGGCCAACAAGATAGCTCAATGGGTAGAGACTGGCCACCAGGCCTGATAATCGAAGTTTGATCTCTGGGACCCACATGGCTAAAGGTGAGAACCAAGTTATCCTCTGACCTCTACCTGCATGCTACAGCATTTGGAATACACACACACACACACACACACACACACACACACACACACACACACACACAGAAGACATCAGCAGCTGTGCTTGTTCTTCTGTTGCCTTCCTGACACAGAACGTTACTGTCTGTGGATCAGACTGTCTGGGTCCAGTATTCTCAAGGTGCCCTGGGGGCTAGGCAGGAAACAAACTCCAGTCCCTGCAGTCACAGAGCTTAGTACCTCCGGGGCAGGTGGCTGTGGACAGCACACCTGCTGTTTGTTACTTTTCTTGTGAAGACAAAACATCTGACAGAAGCAACTTAGTGTATGAAGAAGTTGCTTTGGCTCACAGTTTAAAAGAATACAGCCCATTGTTGTGAGGAAGGCATGGTGGAGTTCGTAGATGCCGAAGAACGCAGCTACTCCTTCTCCCACTGGGAAACAGTGAGAACCTGGCTAGAAGTAGAACCAGGCTATAATAAATAAATAAATAAATAAATAAATAAATAAATAAATAAATAATGTAGTTTAAATAAACCAATTCCATAGATAGATATGTTGGTGATATGCTCATAATCCTAGCACTTGGGAAGTTGAGCTGAGAGGATTGCTGTGAGTTGAAGGCCAGTTTACATAGTAAGTGCCAGGCTAAATAACAAGAACCATGTGTCAAGAAAGAGGAAGAAGAGGAAGAGGAAGAGGAGGAGGAGGAGGAAGAGGAAGAAAACAATTCTATTTAAAAATAGCATAAAACTGGGCTGGAGAGATGGCTCAGTGGTTTAGAGCACTGGCCGCTCTTGCAGAGGACCCAGGTATTGTTCCCAGAACCAACATAGGGGCTAAACCATCTATAAGTCTAGTTCCAGGGGGTCTGACACCCTCTTCTGGCCTCTGCAGGCATTGTAGGACAAGGGTACGCATACATGTAGGTAGAAGACTCATATACATAAAGAAAAAAATCAAAATCGTAAATGTTATTAAAAAACCCACAAAGTATTTTAGAGAACATTCCACAAATGAAATGAAAAGAATCATTTTCTGAAAACCGTGGAGCCTTGCTGAAAGAAACAGGTGAGTGAACAGAGAAGCCTGCGACAGCCCAATGTGGACTGTCCCCCCATTACCGTTAAAGGCTCACCCCAGCTTGTTGCTATGGGGAAATGATGAGACATTTTAGAAGAGGAACCTAGTGTGAAGTCTTGCAGTCACTCCAGACAGACCCCAGAAGCCAGTGGGACCTGTCTGTCTCTCTGCTGTCTTTTGTACCTGCCCAAAAGGTGAAGGAGCTTCTAACACACACACACACACACATGTTTACCATGTTGTACACCCTTGTCACAGCACCATATCAACTGGGCCAGTGAAATATGAACCAAAACCTTAAAAAGTGTGGTGCCAACTAAACTCACCATCTTTTTACATTGATGGATCTCAGCTTTCCATTGTTAGTTACGGAACGCTGACTTCTGGAGTCCACTATCCCATGCATAAACAGATGAAGAGCAGGCAAAGGCCATGAGCACCAGCTCGTCCTGATGCTCATCTGAGAGGACAACACGCTTGTGAAAACATGGTCTCCCTGCTAGCCAGCAGGAGACTGCTCATTACAGCCAGAAATGATGCCATCAGTCATAAGCCTCAGATTGCAAAACATGCTCAACATTCTCAATACCAGCTGTAACTGAGGTGCTAAATCCCTTACACACTGTTCATGGTTTTTAGTGTAAATTTGATTGGCATGCTGTTCGGAGATCCCTTTAACCCCAGATCTGCTCATAACTCTAACGTCAGCACCCCAGTGCGCTCAGTATGCCCTACAGAAGTCGCTGGGCATGAGTGAGAATGGCACAAAATGTTGGCTGCAGACACCTTTAAGTAGTCAAACCCTAGAAAAAAACTAAATGTTCACCAACAGAAAAGGATACAAAGCCATATAATTCAGCGGCAATGGAAGGGACTACCAAACAGCAGATAAAAGTGTATTTATAACTACAAAAGCAGGGTGTAGGGGGAGTGATCCTGGGAGTTAAAGGCCAGCCTGGGCTACATAGTGAACTCCAGGATAGCTTAAGTTACTGAGTGAGACCTTGCCTCAAACAAAGTAAAAAAAAAAAAAAACCAAAAAACCCAGGTCCTCTGAGCAAGCAGCCAGTGCTCTTAACTACTTAGCCATTTCTTTAGCACCATCATATAAAATTCTAATCAGCAGACGCACAGTAGAAAATGAAAATGCTCATGGGAACTGTGTGACCTTAGGCATGTTCCTGAAGGTTTCTGTTCTTTCATCTCTGTCACAGAACCCAGTCTCTCCCAGTAACTAGGCCCAAAGCAGAAAGGACTTTGAGCAGGGTAAGAACTTACCCAACTCCTCCAGACGTCAGATACAGTGAGTACTGTCATGGCACTAGGTCACACATGAACTTAAGCCCCACTTCTCTATCCAGAGAGAGGCTCAGTGCTGTGATACAGTCCTAAGGCACACGTCCCTGTTTCCATACCTTGGCCACATAGCAGAAGCCATGTGTCAACCGACCCCAATTCCACTGGTAGGTTGTCTATGTCTCTGTGGATAAGTAGCATTAATTAGACTCAGTGGGATGATGATGATGATGATGATGATGATGATGATAAGATAAAAATGAAGCCGGTGTGTTGGAGCGGCCCTGGAGGAAAGGAGAGTAGACACGATGAAGACACTGGTTGTTTCCTTTATGTCCGTGATAGAATCCCATGGCCACGGCCAAGTCATTTGTAGGATAAGCTTTAAAATAAACAGAACATAAAATGTACAGGTAAACCCTGTGTGGTTTTGAGAAAAAGACAAATGGAAGAGGCAGGGGTATGATGTGATCTTGATGACTTGTAGCCAAGAGGAAAAGGGGGCAGGAGCCTTTGTTAGGGTAACAACAGAGACTTGTCTGTAGTAACCAGTGGGCCCACCATTCAGGCTGACACCCAGACTGACAAAGTCACAAAATAAACTGCCTCACTCTGGCTACTCTGAGTCTCCACCACTCTTAGGAAGTAAGGATCTTACTTTCTCACACATAATAAATAAAAATTTGACTCAGGCCACCCTGAGTCTTTTCAGCTGGGCTAAGAGCACTGGCCGCTCTCGTACAGGACACTGGTTTGGGTTCCTGCACTCAGATGCTGGCTCACAACTACCTGTAACTCCAGCTCCGGGGAGTTTGACGGCCTCGTTTGACCTCCATGGCCACTGCATGCACACAGTGTACACTCACATACATCAAGCAAAAATACTCATTAAATAAAAAAATTTTAAAACAACAACACAAAAAAAGGATTAGGAAAGCTACGACACAGTTGTGTAACTAACTAGCATATAATAGTAAAAGTACCCTGAAATCATGCTGTAAGCTCATAAAAATCAAAACAATGATCAGAGGATAAAGCGATTGTTATAATGATGTGTAGAAATAACTCAAGAAACACAATGTGGTTTAAAATAATTTATAGTATCACCCACCTACTGATGTATTGTTTGCATTCACTGGTTGGTAAACAGATCTCAAAGGGTCTCAGTGAGGATTAATTGTGATTATCAACTAGACAGACTTTAGAATTCTAAGGTAACACACTTCTAGATGTGTCTGTCTATGAGGCCATTTCTGGACGGAGTTAATTGAGATGACTGGCACCTGGGCTGGGGTCCTGGACTGAATAAAAAGGAAAAAGTGAGCTGAGCACCAGCGTCCATCTCTCTCTGCTTCTTGACTGAGGCACTGGGACCAGCTGGCTGCCACCATGCCTTTCCCACCATGACGGACTGTGCCCTCCACCATGAGCCCAAGTGTCATTTCTCTTCTAAGTGATTCCTGTCAGAGAGCTTGCGCTTGGCAATGTAAAAGCAGCTGGTGCAACATAAGTTTTCTTTTCTCTCTTTCTTATCCTCTCATGAGGCGATGACACAGTCTACATGGCATGCAATATCCAGACAGCCGGATGGAGACAGATCTGAGAACCCAGCTGTCTTTTAGTGAGACAGACATTAAAGAAATCTGCAGAAATGTTAAACAATGATGATCCTTTCCTTTGGTAAAGATAGTTTTTCATTAAAATACTTATGCCAATGTGGAATGAGTTTAAAATAAGGAGTTCCAAAATGTCTGTCTTTATTTCAAGTACCGTAAATGCTCATACAAATCTACATACAGATTATTATTCAGGTGCTCTCAAGAATTGCTTTGTTCCTTTCTTTTTATTTTCCTTTTTGAGACAAGATCTCATTGCATAGCCATGGCTAACTTGGAACTTTTTATGTAGATCTCCTCACCTGCCCCCTGACCCCTGCTGCTGCCTTCTGCTTACATGTCTTCAAAATGCTGGGATTTACGGTGTGCATGACTACATCTAGCAAGGTCCTCAATAACTCTGAGATGAATTTTGTATTTGTATTTGTTTTGTATTTGCTTTTCTATGATGCATACATGACAGATGAAAAGGACTGCAAAGGTCACTCTGGGGCAGGAAAGGGTTTAGAAGTTAGGGTGGGAGTGCAAGATATCTATAATACCATTTTATATAAAAAACTAAACAAAGGCAGCTGGAAGATGGCTCCGTGGGTAAAGTGAGGATCTGAGTTTGGATCCCCAACACACACATCAAAAGTTGAGTGTGTTGGGTAAGCACACCTGCAATTCAATTGTTGAGGGGTGGAGGCAGGTGCATCCTGGACACTCACACTGGCCAGCGAGTCTACTACAAATGGCAAGCTCTGGTTTCAGTGAGGAACTTTGTCCCCCCCAAATAAGGTGGAAAATCATAGAAGTTGATATCTAAAGTAGACCTTTGACCTCCACACATTGGTACACACACACACACACACACACACACACACACACACAGCAGCAGCAGCAGCAGCAGCATAGTGGAGTAGCAGATGAGCATTCAATAGAACTGCATAGCTGCTATATTGTATTTTTGTGACTTTCATGTATTAACAATAACTCGTAATAAAAATAAGTAGCCATAAGTAGATATATAGAGTTAGGGAAGTAGCCAGAAATGCCATCAACCAAAATAGCTGGGAAGTTTGCAGTAGAGTGTGACAAGATGTGGGCGAGAGGGGGGCGAAGATGACGGCGCTTCATAGCTGGATCGTCTGCACCATTTCATTTGTTACTAGGAACACCCACTGCACTTCCACAGAAATAGGCTTAAAAAAAGGTAAATAACAAAAGGGGGGAACATTATACAAACCCCGTGAAACTCACAGATGAGGCTAATCTTGAAGAACATAAAATTAAAAGTGATTGTATTTAAAGGTTGGGGTCAAGGTTGCTTTTCTTTCATCAGTGGGCTTGTACGGCTAGAGAATACCAAATTATTTTTTAAATTAGCAATGGACCAAAAAAAAAAAAACATAATTATTCTTTCTCCTGAGAGAAGACACTGATTAGGGTTGCAATCAATGCAATCTTTTGGTTCTTTTTATGTTAGTAGCTACAAACTTTTATGCTTTGGAGACTATGATTATAGATAGATTTATTTTCTCAATCTCATAAGCATAAAAGCCTGTCCTTTGAGACACAGTGAACTTCAGTGAACAATATGAAGTGGGTGCTCGGTTGCCAGACACATTATCTCCTGAGGCTCTTCTTACAAACATCCTGGGTCAAATATTACTTTTTGTGACAAATATAGCAGAGATCCACGTCAGAGGCCCTGGACCGTTAGTGTTTATTGCTTCAGATTGTTGGTGAGAGCTGTTTGCTGGAGAGAAGCAGAGGCCTGATGTCTTGGGAGGAGGAGGTCAGTTCACTACGCAGCTCTGTAGGAATAACCCCACTGTGGCCACCGTGGTGTTGGTGGCTGACTTCAGAGGGCACCACCTGTCTCTCCTTTACTGAGACTAGAGGAGACAAAAAATTCTTCTTCCAGACAGTCTGTATTTTGCTTTGCTTTTTTTTTTTTTGTACATGAATCCTATCAGGAATGGCTTCTAGAAAATGGTACCAGCTGGGGGTTTCCCAGAAGCCCCAGGGTTCTATTTGGATAAAATTTGGCAGGTTCATTGCTGTGGTGGGGCAGGTTCATTTGAAAAAGAGAAGATTTCCACACAAGGAATCAGAGGTAAAGAATGCTTGAGTAAAATGTAAAAGAACATGTAAGTGGACAGGTGGTGGCCAGCCTCTCTCCTCGTGGCTGCCATGGTGTGTACTGTTGCACTTTGCCACACTGCCCTACCTGCGAGGGAAGGAAGCCTCTGAAACTGTGAACAAAATTGCCCTCCCTCCTTAACCTGTGTAAGCCAGGAGTTGTGTCTCAGTGATGGAAACGGACTCACAGCCTGTATCCACCAGAGTGATCTTGTGGGTAGGAAGCCATGCACAGCGCCCACTTGGGACTGCGTGATCTGAGGATGTCACAGTATGTACTGCAAGCCTTCAGAATAATGCTTTTCCTCAGTAGATAAAAGCTTACGGGAATGCTGATGACAGCCTCAAAATGGCACAGACTTAATCAAGCATAGAAGCCTACCTAGTCTGTATGGACAGACAAAGCCTATGTAGGCACCAAAGGGACCAGATTATGTAGATTCCCTAACACACTGTGAAAGTCCTGCAGTTCTTTCCCAGAGTTTCATCGACCTTGAGGTTGTTAGAGGCTAATGTTGCCATCCCAGGTCTGTGCTGGGTGAAGGACAGTCTTCCTGATGATCACCCTCATTATCTGTCATGTGTAAAATGCCTGGCTGAGTGAATGTGTCTTGAGGAAGAGGGGCCCATTTCAAACCCACTAGTGAAATCTCCTCCTTTGTTCCAGCTGCCCGCTTCCCCCTGTTACTGCCCAGCCCAGAACCATGTGCCCTAGCGCCCTGCACTGGGGTTATGGCCAGCCAGCCTTGGCAGGAGCTCTGCTGTGCCTGTGTTCATGGGTCCTGTCAGTGGGGTAATGTTTCCTAAGACAACAGAGCACTGTTTGCAAGTCTGTCCTGCCTTGTGCAGCAGGAGCCTGTGCTCTCAGTAGGGGAACTCCATCACCAACAACCTCCCTGCAAAAAGAAAGGCTGGATGAAAGATTTTCCCCCAAATCTGAAATTTCCATGGCTACGCCTCTGTAAGGCTTCTGAGAACCAACTGCTCATTTACCACAACAGTCTTGTGTTTCTAAGATCCCAAAGTAACAGCTTCAGGCTCTGTAGCCATTTGCTAAATGTGTCTTTAAAGAATGAAGGCCAGAAAGACTTTGGTGCAAGGACCAGCCAAGGAACAGCACCCAGGGAAGCTTCAGGGCTGAGGAGCAGTGAGCGCTGGAGGCCACGCTCTGCTGTTGAAGCCGCTTCTCACCTTGCAATCTTGGCTCTTACTCTACTAAAAAGAAAGAAAAATTCACAATAATAAAAAAAAAAGAAGTTCTATGGCCCTGAAAGAATTGTTGCTTAATTTGAAAGAGAAAGAATGAAATTCAAAAGGGGGCTTGAATAGAAGCAAATTTTCACTAAGCTAATGTTCCAACTGCCAGTTAGAAGCCAGTAAAAGCAGAGCTTCTAAAAGGAAAAGGAAAGGGAAGGGGAGGAGGCAGAAGGAAAGAGAGGAATAAAAAAGGAGAAAAAGAGAAGAGGAGAGGGACAGAGGGAAGGACAGACAAGTGTCCTGCCTCCGTTGAATATTCAACTTTTAACTTCATGAAGCACAAGGACTTTGTCACAACTGACTGCCAGTGCCCAGGATTTATGTAGATTTCTATGTACAAACGGCAATTAGATGGACATGGAACTAGACCGTCTTAGGGGGAGTTCAACAGCTAGAGGGGAATATGGAATCTTTGAAAGCCAATGGATTGGAAGCCAAAATGCTAAAATGAGTTCATGACAAAAACTACAACAGGATAATGATGGGAGGGGTACTGAGAGCTGGTGTTCACACACACACTGCATGGGAAGGGTGTGTGCAGTGCTGTCCTACTCAGCTTCACACTAGCTATGGTGACACTTCTGTCCTCATCCTTGCTGTCTGAGTCACTGTCATCATATTAAACACACTGGACTTCTCAGGGCAACAGATACCAGACTATGTGGCAACTCCACGTGCCTTAGAGTGGACCAGGGTGGGAGGTGACTGATTTAGATCCTGTCTCTTGAGTAATGGATTTCATATTAGTGATGTGCACCAGTCTACCTACTCTTGATTCAGGATGGGAATGTTTTCTGAGACTTGGCATTGTGTGTGTGTTTGTGTGCTCATAGGTGTCGTGTGTGTGTTTGTGTGCTCATAGGTGTGTAGGTCAGAGGACAGTCTTGGGTGGTGTTTCCCAGGCAACTGTCCATCTTTTTTTGTTTGAGACATGGTCTCTCTCTGGCCTGGAGCTTCTTGCCAAGTAGTCTAGACTGCTTGGCCAGTGTATTAGTCACTTTTCTGTTGCTGTGATAAAGCACCATGACCAAGGAACTTATAAAAGGAAAGTTTATTTGAGCTTACAATTGATGGTTCCAGGGAATTAGAGTCCATTGTGGCGGGAGGCATGGCGGCTGGATCTGGAGCAGAAAGCCGAGGGTCACATCTCGCAAAGACCACAGGAAGCAGAGAGAGCAACTGTAGACCACGAGGCTTGTTAAGACTCACTAAGCCTGCCCCCAACAACACACTTCTTCCAGCACGGCCACACCTTCTAAGACCTCCAAAAACAATGCCACCAACTGGAGGCAAATGTCTGAATACTTACAGCCTATGGGGGACACTCATGCAAACCACTATAGCCAGCAAGCTCCAGGGATTCTCCCATCTCCGCTTCCTCGGTGCTGGGATTACCCGCGTATGCCACTGCTCATGGCCTTTTAAAGAGGGTTCTGAGGCCTTTATGCTTGCAAAGTTAATACTTCCCAACTAAGTCATCTCTCCAGCCCTATCCTAGCTTTGCTTGTAATTATATGCTGACCACAGGTGTTGGGACTGAAGATATCTAGGGAGAGAATTGTGATGGTTGATTCTGTCTGCCTACTTGTCTGGGTTTTGGTATCCAGGTATTTGTTCAAACAGTCTAGAAGTTACTATGAAGGTAGTTTGTAGTGTTTAAACCTATAGACTCTGAGTAACACAGATTGCCCCAAATAAAGTGCACAAGCCTCATTTCATTGGTTGAAGGCTTGCTAGACAGGGCAGGGGCAGGCTAGTAACAGGGAGGTGACCAACTTCAAAGGCAGCAGAGGCTACCAGAAAAGTTTCAGCATTTATTTTTTTATTACACTCCATACATATACCTGTTAGGTCTGAGTTTCCCAGAACCCAAAGAGACAAACAGATGTCCACTTCCTCCAGAGGCTGTCAATCTCATGACCTCTTCCCCTTTACCTGAGGTCCCACCCAGGGGCTATAAAGGACTGTACCTCAGTCACCATCTTGCTGGATGCCTGGCTACCCCACCAGGTGCGCACAGCTGTCATGTCCTGGCAATCTGAAGTAAATATGTTCCTGGAGTAACTAAGCCTCATGTGCCTGTCTTTTATTGGGGATTTGTGCCATCAAAGATTTAACACAACTCTGCAGAGAACACAGTTGGGGAAGAGACTCTTTGGGTCGGGCATGGCTGACACTCACTGGATCTCTCCTCAAAAAAGAACCTAACATTTTTTATTTATCCTTGGAAATTGCCAGTATCATATTTCTCTGGAGAAGCAGCTTCCACATTTTACCACCAGATACCATATCCTTTATCCACTATCCTCTTTCTCTCTCTCCCTCTCCCTCTCCCTCCCTCCCTCTTCTTTCTTCCTCCTCTTTGCTTTTCTTCTTCTCAGCCTTACTCCGCCATTTTTGAACCCAGTGAGACTTGCAAGCTCTCTCTCGCTGGGTTCCCAAGTCTGCCCTGCTGTCCAAACCCTCCCTGCACTTTTGGAACACTGATAGCAATGTATGCACCTCTCCTCAGTACAACCTTTCTAAACTGCCATCACCAAAATTAATTGTTAGAACCTTATGTATGAATGTATGTATGAAGTACTGTTTACTTTTAAGAATTCTATACTGTAGTTATAGCATATACAAGAAATTGTACTCCACAGCTGGAGATTCTCAGTATTGTGCAACCTGTGGACAGTCTATAAAAATTAATTTTGCAACCAAAAATTTTTTTTTTAGAAATCCTATCTCACCGTGGACTGCTGCTCTGTGGTTAGTGTCTGAAGCTGCGGCTGCATTTAGCCTCTCTGTTAAATATTTGTCAAATGAGTGTGTGGAACATACTGCATTGATGGTTTGATTGGAGGGATTTTGCTGTGAGTTTTAAGGATGCAGATCATTGTCCTTTTGTTTGTTGCCATAGCTCCACATATTTTTTGGTTGGATTAATGGATATTGGGGTTATCAAAGTTTAGAATGCTGGAACTGGTTCTGTAAAATCTCGCATGGGGAGTTGGTTCACTAACTGTTGTGCAGGGATTGAAGCTGAATTCTGGATCTTCCTTTCATGATTGCATCCAAGATTCTAAGTCCATCCTGGTGTGTACCTTGTTACAGCCTCAGGTGAAATGGATATTTACCCATAGATAATAAAAATGTTTTATATATCTCTGTTATACTTTACACATGTTACTTTTAATATTTTTTAAGAAAAATTATGTTTTACTTCCTGGAACCACCACATGGGACAGTCCAAATGAAACCAATTTGGGTGAGTTGGATTTAAGTATTTCCTGTCTGCTGTAGGTATGTGAAAATGCCTTCCCCCTTCCCCCTTTCCTTCTCAAAGCTATAATTCAAAATCTGGGTAGAAGTGACTCGGCCTTCATTTGAGATGGTCCTGGAAGGTACTGTTTTTAGCCTCTTTATTATTTTGGGTTTGTTTCCTGGGCTATGTAAAATTTTTACTGGATAGGTTTAATGTCAACTTGACATACCTGGGCTAAGAAACCCCAATAATTGCCTTCATTGGACTGGCCTGTGCCATCGTTGGCCAGATATTTCTATATTGTATAATATGACAGGCTGAGCCAGCAACACAGCCAGTAAGCAGCATCCTTTCCTAGCCTGTGCTGCAGTTACTACCTCCAGACTCCTCCCATGAGCTTTCACTATTAGTCAGATTGTTTTGCCACAGCAATTAAGAGTTTATTAAAATGCTTAAGTCAATGTTCAAGCTTTATTTACATGTTATATAGTAATTAAAATACCAAATTCCTTCAAGTGACCCTCTTGGAGGTTTAAGAACCATACTTAAAGCTCCAATTTGATTTGGCCAAAGGGAATTGAAGGGACAATCTTTTGGTCCTTATTCTCTAAGGCTGACTTAAGTCCTAGGGTCCCGCATGGGCACCTCTCTACATGTCCTATGGCAGTGAGTCACCAGTCATCCTGGGCCAGGGAGGTCTGGGAGATTCACTTAAAAGGACTTCTTCCAGCCAGTGTCCAGTCAAGGGAGGAAAGTCAATAAAGAGAAACTCCTCACACTTCAAAGGGAAGCTCTGATCAAGCAAGACCTGACTTTGTCCTCATGTGGATGGAACTGGTAAAAAGAGCCAGGTGCAAGGCCTGAGTGACCCCCTAAGGACCAGCACCTCAACTGACCTTAACACCAAAACTAATTTAATTTTTCTGAGCTAAGCATATGGTTTTAAACACCCCATCAGGAAGCTATAATCAAAAGAAGAAAAAAATAAAGTAACTCATAGCTTATTATTACCAGAGAGATAGGTGAGAGACTTACTGTGTCATGCCAGAAAATATATCAGAGATAGGTGACAGATTTACTGTCCATGCTAGAAAATACACCTTTTATATTCTCATGGTTTTGCTGGCTTTCATTCTGGAGCCTTGTGTACTAAATTTTTCCCCCAATTCCTCAGAATACAGTACAGGTCCTCTCTTCCTCTAGAGACTCTAGGTAGGGACCCTCCAATCGCTAATGCACCCACTAGGCCCCCTGTTGGTACTGTGAAGTCCGTGCACTGGTACACTCATATAAAACTTAGCTGTGGGAATGGAACTTTGTGTGTGGCTTGAAGGGAGAACCTGTAAGACCTGTCCCAGGAAGATCTCCAGTTATTTGATATCTCTGTGGGCTTCCAGAGTTATCTGTAGCTGGAATATTCGGGATATTACAATGATTCTTGCTTCCCTCTATCTCTGCAAAAGTTCCAGGCCCCTTCCCTTGAGGCATTGAGCAGAATGTCACACCTCTAGTTAACTGTTGCACAAACCAGAGCTCTGCAGCCCTCCCCTCCCCCCATTGGAACCAAGTTGGCTCACCCCTCCCTTCTACCTGCTCCCCATTTCCTTGCCCAAAGCACAGTAGTCTTGAATATATAGACCTCACTGACAGAAAATAAACAGAGTTCCTATCCTCCCCAGTTCTCCACGTGTGTGTGTGTGTGTGTGTGTGTGTGTGTGTGTGTGTGTGTGTGTCTGCTTATTTTTCCTATGGGTGATCTCTGGCGGTATTCCCTCCCCCCTTCTTGCGGGAGCAGAGCCCAGAGACTGCCAGCCTGCAGGCAGGAGACAAGTCCTGGAGCTGAGCCAAGAAGGAAAGGACAGTGTGTGGAAGGCAGTCATGCGTGACTCAAAGACACTGACTCAACACTTAACCAGCTTGTCTTTTCAGTTACAGAGAAACTGTCCATCAACTACTGGCCGCTATTGGATCTGGACCACAAACACAAGGCACCCAGAGCAGCCAAGATGAAGACCAGACTCTAACCCTCCAGCCTGACAACCATTCCCCCAAGAGCTCCTTCCCCTCAGCAGATACAGAAGAAAGAACAATGCCCCGTTCCCTTATCATAATCAAAAGGCTGGAATGTTAGGTCTGGGTTTCCAAGAATCCCAAGGGACACACAGATGTTCACTTCCTCCAGAGGCTGTCAGTCTCATGACCTCTTTCCCTTTACCTGGGGTCCCACCCAGAGGCTAAAAGGACTGTACCTCAGTCACCATCTTGCTGGGTGGCTGGCTGCCCAGCAGGTGCCCACAGCTGCCATGCCCTGGCAATTCCTGAAGTAAATGTGTTCCTGGAGTGACTAAGCCTCATGTGCCTGTCTTTTATTGGGGGTTTGCACCATTATAGATCTAACAATACCCAATTGAGAAAGTCTAAAAATAAATTATATGTTAATTCCAAAACATGTTTAGGGATTCAGTTTAACAGTAAACTTACATGCAGGTAAAAATAAATATAACTTTAGATTCCTAAATTACATAACAAGTTGGTGTATGTTTTAATGTACTTAGAAAAGAGATTTATTCTTTCTCATAAATCTTAGATTGAGGAAAATAGAGATACATACTTCAAGCTATATCTACAGCAATATCAGACAATGTGGTATTATCTTTACTGACCAATTACCCACTTTGATTTACATATAAGGGTTTGGTGCTAGGATTCACAAATGAGGGATAACATACATCTTTTGTTTTTCTGGAACTGCATTACTTCACTTAGCATAATGGCTTCTAGTTCCATCCATTTACCTGCAAATTTCACAATGCTGTCTTTCTTTACTACTGCATAGATTCCACTGTGTAAATGTACCACATTTTCATTATCCACTAGTGAGTTGAGGGACACTTGGGTTGCTTCTAGGTCTTTGCTACTGTGAAAAGACCATCAATAAACATGGTTGTGCACATATCTATGCTAGAAGATGAATCCTTTGAGTGTACATCCAGGAGTGGTATGACTGGGTCAAATGGTAGGTTCATTTTTAGTCTTTTAAAGAGTTCTCCACACTGGTTTCCATAGGGATTGCATGAGTTTGCAATCCCACCAGGAGTGAGTAAGTGTTCACCTTTCTCCAGACCCTCTCCAGCATTTGGTGTCCTTTGTTTTCTTGATCATAGCCAGTTTTACCATGGTAAGATGAAATCTTAAAGTGGTTTTAATTTGCATTTCCTTAATTACTAACGATGTTGAACACTTTTTAAGATGTTTCTCAGCCAACTTTACTTCTCTCGAGAGGTCTCTGTTCAGATCTTTAGCCCATCTTCTAATTGGGTCACTTGCTTTCTTGGTCCTTTGTTTTTTGAGTAATTTGTATAGTCTGGATGTTAAACTTCTGTCAGGTACGTCACTAGTGAAGGTTTCCTTCCACTCTGTGAGTTTTCTCTTCACTTCTTTGATTGTTTCTTTTGCTGTACAGAAGCTTTTGAGTTCAATGAGGTCCCACTTATTGATTGTTGATGTTATTTCCTGCACAACTGCTGTCTTATTTAGAAAGACTTTTCCTACACCTATATCTTGAGGATACTACCAAAGTTTTCTTCTAACATTTTCAGAGTTTTAGGTTTCACACTGAGGTCTTGGATCCATTTACAATTGACATTTGTACAAGGTGAAAGGTAGGGGTTTAATTTTATTGTTCTACAAGTAATGATCCAGTTTTGCCAGCACCATTTGCTGAAGATGCTGCTTTTCCTCCATTGAGTGTTCTTGGCCCCTTTGTCAAATATCAGGCGGCTGAAATTGCATGTACTCAAGTTTGGAACTTCAATTTTGTCCCACTGATCTACAGGTCTATTTTTCTGCCAGCACCATGCTGTTTTTATGACTATAGCTCTGTAATAGAGTTTGAAATCTGGTATAGTAATCCATCTGCATTACTCTTTCTGCTCAGGGTTCCTTTGGCTATCTGGGGTCATTTGTTTTTCCATATAAATTTTAGGATGCTTTTTCTGATTCTGTGAAGAGAGTGATGGAGGATTTTGATTAGGATTGCATTGAATTTATATATTACTTTGTATAAGATGGCCATTTTTACTATGTTAATCATTCTGATCCATGAGCATGGGAGGTCCTTCCATCTTCTGGTGTCTTCTTCAATCTCCTTCTTCAAAGATTTAAAATTTTCATTGTAGATATCTTTAATGTCTTTGGTCAGGTTTGTTGCGAGTTTTATTTTTTTGAGGCTATTATCAATGGGAGGGGTTCCATATACTCCTTCTCCAATTGCTTGTTACATATAGAAATGCTACTGATTTTTAAAATTTTATTTATTCTTGTATGTGTATGAATGTAGTATCTGCATGTAGGTTTGTGCACCCATGTTGTGCAATGCTGCAGAGGTCAGAAGAGGGCATCAGATTCCCCTGGAACTGGAGTTAAAGATCGTTCTCAGCTGCCATGTGGGTGCTGGGGATTGAACCCGGGTCCTTTGCAAGGGCAGTTGGTGCTCTTAACTGCTAGGCCATCTCTCCAGCCCCCCCCCCTTTTTTTTAAATTTTAGAAATGCTACTGATTTTTGTAGAGTAATTTTGTAACCTGCCACTTTACTGAAACTGTTAATTGTTTCTAGGAGTTTTCTGGTGGAATTTTGTCATCCCTTAGGTATAGTATCATGTCATCTGCAGAAAGGGATAGTTTTACCTCTCTTTTTCAATTAGTCCTGCTTTAATTTCCTTCTCTTGTCTTATTGCTCTAGCAAGAGTTTCAAGCACTATTTTGTTTTTTTTTCACATAAATTTATTTTTAATTTTTAACAAATCTAGACCCGTGTCCCCCTCCCATTCGCCCACCCCACCAGAGCTCATGCATTCTGCCAAACATTTCAAGCACTATTTTGAAAAGGATTGGAGATAGTGGGCACCCTTGCCAGTTTCCTGACTTTAAGGAGAATGCTTATAATTTTTCTCCACTTAGAATGATGTTGGCTGCGAGTTTGTTGTATATAGCTGTAATTATGTTGAGGAATGTTCCCTCCAGCCCAATTCCCTCTGGAACTTTAAACATAAAGGCATGTTGAATTTTATCAAAGGCCTTTTCTGCATCAATTGAGATGATGGTGTGCTTTTTGTTGCAATGTTAAGTCATTTATTTGTGGTCTTTCTGTTTTTTTTTTTTTAATGTAGCCATTTAGAGATATAAATTTCCTTCTTAGGACTGCTTTTAAAGTGTCCCAGTGGTTTTGTTTTGCTGCATTGTCCTTTTCATTTAAATCTAGAAATATTTTTATTTCTTTCTTAGTTTCTCCTTTGACCCATTCATTATTCAGGAGTGTGTTGTTTATTCTCTATAAGTTGCTGAAGTTACTAGGACTTATTCTGTTGTTGATATTAAGCTTTATTGCATTGTGGTCTGATGGAATACACAAAATTATTTCAATTTTTTTGCATTTGTTGAGGTTTGTTCTGTGCCCTAGTATGTGGTAGAGAATAGAAAGTATATTCTTTGGTGTTTGGGTGGAATATTTAGTGGATGTCTTTTAGGCCCATTTGGTATATCATTTTGTTCAGTTCAGATGTCTCTCTGTTTATTCTTTATCCAGTTGACCTGTCTAATGGACACAGTGGGGTACTGAAGTCCCCTACTAGTGTGTTGGGATTACTCTGTGCCTTAAAGTCCTATAGAATTAGGTTTATGAAGTTCAGTGCACAGAGTTTGGTGTGTATAAATTCATGATTGTGATATCTTCTTGGTTAATTGCTCCTTTGATAAGAATGAAGTGACCCTCTTCATCTCTTCTGATTAGTTTCAGTTTGAAGTCTATTTTATCTGATATTAGAATAGCAACTCCTGCTTGTTTCTCAGTGCCATTTGCTTAGAATATTTTTCAACCCTTTCACCTTAAGATAGTGCCTGTCCTTGAGGGTGAGATGGGCTTCTTGCAGACAACAAAAAGATGGATTTTGCTTTTTAATCCATTCTACTAGTCTATGCCTCTTGATTGGGGAGTTCAGTCCATTGATTTTTTTTTTTTTTGGTCTTTCCAAGACAGGGTCTTCCTTTAGTCCCAGCTGGTCTGGAGCTCACTCTGTAAACCAGGCTGGTCTTGAACTCAAAGAGATCCATTTGCCTCTGCCTCCCCAGTGCTGGGATTAAAGGCATGCCCCACCACACCCGGCTTTGATATTTAAAGTTATTATTGAGAGATGCATATTGCTTCCCACCATTTTGGTTTCTGGTGTACGCTTGTTCTAGGCTTATATTTCCACAATTATACCTTCATTAAGCACTTTCTGTTGCTGCTGCTTGAGTATAGTTATCCCTTCCTTCTGGTCTTTGTATTGCTTCAAGTATTCTCTGAAGGGCTGGTTTTCTGGACATAAAGTTTTTCAGTCTATTTATGTCATGAAAGATTTTCCTTTTTCCTTCAAGTATAATAGACATTTTTGCTGGGTAAAGTATTCTGGGTTGGCATTTATAGTCATTTAGAACTGGCAATTCTTTGGTCTATGCTCTTCTGGCTTTCATCATTTGCATTAAAAAGTCAGCCGTAATTCTGATGGGTTTCCCTTTATATGTGACTTGTTTTTCTTTTGCAGCTTTCAGTGTTCTCTCTTTGTTTTGAACATCTAGTGTTTTTAGTATGATGTGACGTGTAGAATTTCTTTTATGGCCCTGTCTATTTGGTATTCTTTGTGCTCCTTGTATTTGTATGGGCATGCCTTTCCTTAATTTGGGAAAATTTTCTTCTACAATCCTGTTGGAGATCAATATCATTATCCTGAGATTTTTCTCCTTACTCCATACCTAAGATGCATAGGTTTGGTGGTCTTTTCATGGTGTCCCACAATTCCTGATTATTCCATTCCTGTGTTTTTTTTTAATTTTCATAATCTTTGTTTGAGTAGTCCAGTTCTTCCATGGTGTCTTCCAATCTTGATACTCTATTTTCTATTTTTTTCACTCTGTTACTGAGGCTTTCTCCTGTCCTTTTCAGATGGCTTATTGGGTTTTCCACTTTCTTGTTCATTTCAGCCCGAGTTTTCTTCAGTATTTCTATATCTTTTGTGAATTCATTCCAAAGTTCACCATTTTCTTTTAGTTATTTGATGTGTATGTGTATGTATGTATGTGTGCGTGTTCTTTAAATTCCTTGATTTCTCTGATCATGTTTGTGATAGTTCTTTTAAGATCTGTGTCCTGGGCTACATCTAGGCAATCCTCATTATAGGAGTGTTCTACAGGACTGGTAGTATTTAGCAGAGACTAATTATTTGAACTTTTCATGTTATTGTTTTTTTATTGTGATTTTGGCATGTGGATTTCTTTGTTGTTTGTGATTCTGGTGTGAAATTCAAGTGTTTCTTTGTTGAATTGAAGACTGACTTTACTTCTATTCTTCAGGTGCCTTCATTGTCATCTTACTAGGTATGAAAGTCTGGTTGGTCTACTTCAGGTTCTCACTCTGACTTTGTACTGGAAAGGCCAGCTACTTCTTGCCCAGCTAGTCAGGACCTCCTCCAGAGGCCCAAGACAGGTAAATCAGCCAGCCTTGAACCCCCCATCACGTGGGGTCCATCTACCAGCTCTCCTTGGCTGGTTGCAAATTTCTAGATTTGGGTCCAGGGGCAGGGAAGTCTAGCCTGGAGCTAAGGGATTGGTCCCAGGTGTTCCCTAGCTAGTGGGTAGGGAGTCTAGAACACTGCCACCACCACACTTGTAGACTCTCACAGAGAGCAGAGGTCAACCTCATCCACTCACTGGGAGAGTTGAACTCACAGAACATTGTGCCATGAGGGGTTCACTTACCAGCTCTCCAGGGTTGATTGCTAATGTCTGAATCTGGGTCCAGGGGCAGGAAAGCCTAGCCTGGAGCCTGTGGAGGGGCCCAAGGTGGTCCCTATCTAGTGGGTAGGGAGTCTGGAATACCACTGCTGAGAAGTTGGGGACTCTCGCAATGGAGAGGAGGTCTGCTTCATACACTCAATGGGAGAGTTTTACTCACAGAACTACTGTGCCCTGTGGGGTCTGCCTACTGGCTCTCCAGGGCTGGTTTCGAATATCTGCATTGGTGTCCAGGGGCAGGGAAGCCTAGCCTGGAGCTGAGGGAGGGGCCCCATGTGTTCCCTAGCTAGTGGGTAGGGTGTCTTGAATGTCACCTGCTGCTGCTGCCTTCTAGCTCTGAGGGGGGTGCAAGCCACCTGCTGCTGCTGCCTTCCTGTTCCACCGCAGTGCAGGCTATGTACTGCTGCTGCTGCTGCCTTCCTGTTTCACCGCAGTGCAGGGTATGTGCTGCTGCTGCTGCTGCTGCTGCTGCTTGCTTTCACTTATTTTTTGATCTGTTGCAGTCTATTTCATTGCAGGTCAGTCACCTCAAATTGTTGGGAGGATTAAGACAAAAATGAGGTTCATGAAATTCAAGAGGAGGCACCTTTTGGTAGCAGTCCAGATAAAAGGGAACATGGTAGAACAAAAGTTTCTATGAGACTCGGTTGGAATATTCCTTCTCCTTTGGATTCACTTCTGGCAGACTCACCCTATGTCCTGGGGTGGGGGTGGTGAATAGAGCTTGTCCACGGGTTGGGACATGTGCCAGATGAAAGGTGGTTTTGCCCTCTGGAGATGCTCAAACATACAGTTGCTATTTCTTTCTTCCTTCACATGTGTGTGCAGGCCAGAGGCCAACCTTGGGGATTGTTCTTTGAGAACTGTCTACTTTGCTTTGGGCCAGGGTCCACTGATTAGGTTAGGCTGTCTGGCCAGCTGAACCCCAGGGATCCACCTGTCTGCACTGCTAGGATTATAAGCACATATAAACACTTTTGTGAGTTCTAGAGATCAAACTCAGGTCCTTATGCTTGAGTGGTAAGTACTTCATCGACTGAGCCAGCTCCTAGAGTTGTTTCTTGAATTATCAATGCAGGTAATAAACACAGTGGACTCCTTTTCAGAAAACATACATGTAATCGATGCACACAAATGACAAAGGTATTATATGCTACAGACAAAAATAGATATGTAAGGCTATGCACAGGTACTGAGAACTTGGGGATCTGCACATGCTTGGTAAGTGCTCTGCCACCAAGCTGTATCTATCTACTGCCCCTTGAGGCTAGTTTTTGGAAGACTGAAGTGGTTGCTCTATGGAGTTCCACTCAGGCCTGGAAGAAGAGACGTACAGCCGGAATGTCCCTTTAGAGTTTTGATTAAAGGTCTTGAGGATTTTTACTTTCCCCATTCGATTCTTTGAGCCAAGGTTAAGAAAATATTCAATTTCTTGCTTAGGATTTTCCCCTTAGAGCTCTGAACTAACTCCCTTTTATCCAAGGATTATTGCTGCTACGATTAATGATTTAAACCTTAGTGGATGTTGAGTAGGCTGTAAATTTTCAAATGAGAGGATGATTCAAGAACTCAAGGGAGAAAAGTCATTGGAAAATAAGCAAGAGATGAAGATTCTAATGGCTCATGGCGAAAGCCATGGACGATGATTATCAGAACATCCCATGGGTGCTAAGCAAGCTCTTTCCTTTTCCCTAGTAAATGGCAGCTCTTGAAATCTTGAAATATGGCTAGAGAAATAATCTATCTCTATGAAGAGGTCTCTCTTATTTTTACTTTGCTGTGATTATTTGTGCAGAATATTTTCTTTCCTTTCCAAATTAGCTTTTAATTTTTCCATGAATACAAGAATCTACCCTCCTCATTAAAATTTAGAACCTCACACTCCAAGGAAGAGAGTTCTAGGCCAGTTGGGACTACAGGGAGCCCATGTCTCAAAATAAAAAGACCCTCCCCCACCAAGCCCCAAACAAACCAAAGAACAAACAAAGAAAAACGAAAACCAATGACTGAGTTGTTGGGTGCTGGGCAAGCACCACCTCTGTGCCATCGAGCCCTTCTGTCCTGTCCCCCCGTGCCTTAGCTCCATCCTGCAGCCTCCATCAGTGGTGTGTGAGTGCTCTTTCTTTACCTTGGCCATGCCACAGACACCTACCCTGCACCCTGCCACATTCTTCCATTCATTTTGTTATTTTCTAAGAGGTTTTTAGGCATCCTCCTGGACTTGGGCTGGTCTCATCTATCTTAAAGAAGTTGTAAGTCTTGATGTCCTTTTGCTTTGGCATGTGTGTGTCTACTAAGAACATGATCCTCCAAGCTTAGGCATATAGTTGTGGAGATGTGTAGGCTCACACACTGGGTGATACCATTTCTTTATTATTGTTACTTTTTGCAGTATTAGGCATTGAACTCATGGAGTTAACCATATTAGGTAAGGGCTCTACAACTAAACCATATCTTATCTACTTAAACAGTTTTTAAAGTTTTGAGACAGAGTATTCTCACATAGCCCAGCATAGCCTTGAACTCCCTCTGGCTTTGAACTTGAGATCCTTCTTTCTCAGTTTCCTACGTGCTGGGGCTGACAGGCCTCGTCCACCAGGCCTGGTGATCCCATATGTTGACGCTGTTTTTCTTCTGTATGAAAAGCCTTCAACCAGATTCTGCATTATTTTATCTGACAACAAAACATAAGTTTTCCTCTATATAAATGCTTTGTTATTAACAATGGAAATATTTACTGGGTTTTGTTTCTCCTCCTATTCGCCAAAAAAAGGAACTCAAGCTCCTTAGAAAAATGGGTAGCCCTAGTACTCGGGTAGGAAATGTACAACATGCCCAGGTTATCTTACACTTCCAGAAGCAAAGAAATTCTCCAAACCCAACAGCAACATCAAAAATCTTACCCAGGGATAGAGCATGTTCAGGGAATACAGCAACCAATAAAAGAGCCCCCAGTGGGGAAAGCCAGACAATGGAGCTCAAAGGACAAGATGAGTGTACATCAGGCCACACTGACATCAGTCCATTCCTGGGGATGAGAGATCATTGACCCTTCTGGAAGAAATATGAATAGTTTAAGTAGACATTCTCCCTCTGAAGCGGTGGACACACAACTTTCTGTCCCTTGAGGGTGATAGGACATAGCCCCTTCCTCCCAATGTGTGCAGTGGGGAAGGATGGGAGGGGATTAAATACAACATGCCAAGGCTTCCAGTCACACTGCACCCTTGTACTAGGCCTGAAGGATGAAACCAACAAGAGGGTCAGGTACAGTGGCTAAGCTTCAGTTAATCATAGGATCTGTAACTCATAAACCAACTACATTTGACTCCATTACTTGCTGCTTCTGTAAATACTGCCTGATTGTGTTCTTGTCTGGAACTCTCAGAACCTGTTCTGGCTCTTGGTGATGCTTGAAGCCCAATGGTTTCGGTCAAATAAACTCAGTTAAACACGCCTGGGGTTTTAAACCTGTTACCTAGAATTACTTTATAGTTGGAACACCTGATCAAGACTGCCTCACCTCTCAACCAGGGCCAACACCAGCAGCACAAGTCCTGCTGACAGTGTGCACCCTTGACATGATGTCATAAAATCTACCTCTGTGATCTTTCTCCCCAAACCCTTACAGAAGCCCAAATCACAAGAAAAGTATGAGATCAATCCAAGTTGAAGGACAGGTTACAATACTTTCCAGGTCATCAAAAACAGGGAAAGGCTGAGAAGCTGTTGGATATCAGAGGAGAGTAAGGAGCCTGGTAGGGTTAAAGATATCAAGGGGCTGGGGCTTGAGAGATGGCCTAGCGGTTAAGAGCGCCGACCGCTCTTGCAGAGGACCCAGGTTCGATCCCCAGCACCCACATGGTGGCTGAGAACCATCTGTAACTCCAATTCCAGGAGAACTCCAGTTCCAGGGGAATCTGACGCCTTCTTCTGACCTCTGCGGGTGCACAGACCTGCATGCAGACAGTACATTCGTACACATAAATAAATAAAAAAAAAAAAAGATATCGAGGGGTCCTAGATGGGATCCCAGGTATCATGATGGTTGGTATTAATTGTGAACTTAACAGACTCTAGAATCACCTAGGAGATGGGCCTCTAGGCATGCTCTGGGTGATTATACTGATTACCTTAACTGGGGTAGGGAGGACCCACCCACTGTGGGTGATGACAATCTCTGGTAGTGTTCATGACTGTTCAAGTGGAGAAAGGGACCTGAACGGCAGCACATACCTCTCTCTGCTTGCTGGTTGTGCATGCCACGTGACCAGCTGCCTCAAGCTCCTGTCTGTCACCTGGACTTGCCCACCATCGGGGACTATGGGTCAGAAGAAACCCATTCTCCTTAAGCTGCTTTTGTCAGAATATTTTATCACAGAAACAGAAGAGAAACGAAGACACTGGGGCACAGTGGGACTCTAGGGAACATGACAGACACCTGGGTGAAGTGTGAACTTGGGCCAAGTATTGATGAAACAAAGCAGGACCACTGGCTTTGACAAATGGGCTGTATTAATGCATGAGGTTAGCTAGCAATAGGAGGACTGGATATTGGGTACCATGGGAACTGTACTATTTTCACAAAATACATATAACCCCAAAATACTGTTAAATTAAAAGGCACATACAAGGAAGACAGAAAGGTTCACTATCTTTTCTGCTCACCTGCCATGATTGTCAACTTCACAGCCTAGAGTCATCTGAGAGGAGAAGGCTGGATTGAGGAATCTGTAGGTCAGGGAGGTCTGGGGGGGGTCTTGATTATTAATCGATAGAGGAGGTCTCAGTCCACTGTGAGCAGCAGCCTTCCTTTGCGCTGGTTGTGAGCTAAATAAGAAAGACAGCTAAGCATGGGTTGGGGGATGAGTCAGTAAGGAGCCTTCCTCCATATTTTCTGCTCCAGGTTCTGGCCTCGATTGTCTTTCCTGACTTTTCTCAGTGATGGACTCTGATCTGGAAGTGTAAAATGAAATAAACTCTTTCCTCTCCTAAGTTGTTTTGGTTAAAGTTTATCACAGCAATAGAGATGAAGTGAGACTATCATTCGTCACGATGTGCCAGGCTGAAAGTCCTACAGGCCAGGGGGCAACTCATCCAGGGGGACAACCTTTTCCTTTATGGAGTGTTGGTGAGTGCCATTTACTCAGCATTTGGATAAAATGATTATTGAGGGTGAAAACTCCTTTAAGGCTGCCACCAATCCTTCAGAAACTTAGGACAGTGTGATAATGAGAGCTAACAGAGATGATGAGTAAGGAGTACACCCAAACAGGAAGTCATTGGTGCCTAAGGTTTGTTCAGGAGACATGAAATACATGGAGCGGGATTCAGGGCACCCGATGTGTGGTTCAGCCGTATTTCTTTGAGTAGAAAAGGGATTTCTTAGATATTAGGATGTGGGAACAGATTGCCCCAACAGTAATATCTCTATTGAATCAGTAACACTCCTGGAAACTTCTGGATCCTTTGTTTTTAGTTTGCTCCCACTACTATAGACCTTCCTGGTATATTCTGAAGTTCAGAGGAAAACTGAGGTAAAATCCTTGGAGTCTGTAAAGCCCAATATAAATGAAAACTCTCAGCAGCATGACTGGTGACAGTGGTGATGGCTGCCACTCATTCAATACTGGAAATACGGTCTGCAGTAATGTCACAGGACTCGATGAACAGCAGGCATGAAGCCTCAGCCGCACATTCCAGAGGCTATGCACTAAGTACTGCTATTTACCAAGTAGTGTTTACAGAGATGGACCCCTCCTGTGTTGTCGGGAGTCCCTGCCACATTAAGAAGAATTTCTCGTGCTGACTTAAGGTCTTGATAAAGTCCTTGAGTGTGTGAGCACTTTGAGGCATGCTGACACTCTCCTTGGGGCTCATCCTGATCCAATCGGTCAACTCCACCCAACATCTATCAAAAGAAAGAGGTCTAAGGTTTGTCATGTGACCACAGAGACCACAGGTCCAACCCTTTGGTCTAGGGTCTGTTTCTGTGTTAGTTACTTCCTGCTACTGTGGCAAAAGACTCAGATAAAGCAACTTACAGGAGGAAAGGTTTCTTTTGGGTCACAGTATTTAGTCTATGGGTGCTTGGCTCAGTTGCCTTTTAGTTTATATGAGGCAGAACATGATAAAAGGGCTTTTCGAAGAAAAATTGCTTACCTCATTGTGGCCAGGAAGAGAGAGAAGAGAGAGGGGAAAGGGGAGAGAGAAAGGGGAGTAGGGAAAGGGAGAGAGAGAGCAGGAGAGAAAGGGAGGGACAGAGGGAGAGAGGAAGGCTGAGGACAAAATATAATCTTTGAGGACATGACCTCAAGAACATACTAGCTTCAACTAGGGTCCCCCACCACCCCACATCCATCACCTCCAAAAAGCCCATCAAATTATGAACCCAGTGGATTGACGCATCAGTGAAGTCAGAACCCTCACCACCCAGTCACTTCTCAAAGGTCCCATCTCCAAACACTGCTGCACTGAGGACCAAGCCTTCAGATCATGAGACTCTGGGAGACATTCTGAGCCACACCGCACAGCACTCCGAGGGACAGGAACTGGGATGGGAAAGCCACGGTGTTGAGCCCTCTCCCTCCAGCCCTGAGGGGGGGGGTAAGCAGAGCACCCAGAAGGACCAGGAAAAGCCCTGAAAGAGCACTGACTACAAAGCCCTTTTTTAATTTATTATTTTTTATGTGTATGAGTCCACAGTGTAGGTTGGTGCACCCATGTCCTGCAATGCCGCGGAAGTCAGAAGAGGGTGTTGGATTCCCTTGGAACTAGAGTTAAAGATGGTTTTTAGTTGCCATGTGGGTGCTGGGAATCAAACCTGGGTCCTCTGCAAGAGCAGTCAGCACTCTTAACTGCTGAGCCATCTCTCCAGCCCCCAAAGCCCTTTTAAAGTTTTACATGGAGCATGAAGGAAAACTTGGGGGACATGTCACCCAGCCGGACTTGAAAGAAGTCCGCATGGACTGTGTCCTCTGGTGCCTGAGCCGTGGATTCTCTTCAGTGGCAGCTGGGGTCATCCAGAGTAGAGTGTTGTGGGTGTCGGCGAATGGGGAGACCATCCCAGTGGTCGAGAGCTCACCTCGGTGAGCTGCTTCCTCCGAGATCCTGTCCTGCTTCCTAATGTTTCCACTGCCTCTTAATGGTGCCACTGGCTGGGACGGAGCCTCCATCACTGGAGGTCCTGAAGGGGATTTCTGATCCAAACTGAAACACTGTACATGTCTCTTTGTGTGTTCATGTGTGTGTGTGTGTATGTGTGTGTGTGTGTGTGTGTGTGTAAACATGCTCATAGATCTGAGGACCCTGTGGACAACCTTGGGTATCATTCCTCAGTGGTCACACATCTTATTTCCTGAGATGGGCTCTCTCACTGGGACCTGGGGCTTGCCAAGTAGGCTAGTCCGGTGACTAGTGAGTCCCAGGATCCTCCTGTCTCTGCCTCTCTAAAGCTGTTGCTGCAAATACACCCACCACCACATGGGTCTTTTTATGTGGGTGCTAGGGATTGAACTTGGGTCCTCCTGACTGAGCCATCTCCCTGCCCTCCATAACGTCTTCCAAGAAGCCAGTACCTTTGTGGATGAGGCTTTCTTTGTGTACCTGCCTCCTTCTTCTTGCTTCTTCTTGTTGTTTCTTCATAAACTCAAGTCCAAGTCCCAGTGGACATATTACTGTGGCAGTTCTGGGTAGCAGCTGTTGTCTGGATGCCATTACAGCAGGGGCAGCCAGAGGAAGCAGCCCTCAGCGTGAATAATGAAATCAGCTTCTGAAAAGACCCCACGCCCATGCCGGCCTGTCCCTGGAGAGCTCTGACAAAGGTCAAACAGCCTGGCCTCACCCACAAGCTTGATAATGTGCTAATTCATGTTCCCATTATAAAATCCAGAAGCAGCTGGGTTATAAGATTTCCATTTGCAGTGAATTTGGACTTTGCTCGGCTTCTGTTCCATTACCATCTTTGGTCACACAGGGGCACTCAACAGTTGCTTTTGTAGCTTAACCCAGAAATCAATAGTGTTCCTTGTACACAGAGATGGCTTAGAAAAATCATTGCCGGATGCCAGCAATGTCATCATGTGTATCCTGATCATCCTCTGTGGCACCTGCCACTGGGCTACGAGCAACAGGAAATCCAGCAGAGATGTTTCAGGGGCTGGGGACATGTAGCTCAGCCGGTAAAATGCTTGCTGTGCCTGAGGAACTGTAAGTGCTAGAACCCAAGTAAAAGCATGATGGTGTATACTTGCTACTCCAGTGGAGACAAATAGGCCTCTGGGACCCGCTGGCCGGTCAGCCCAGCTGAATCGGCAAGCTCAGGTAAAAGTGAGGGCCCATCCCTAAAAACCAAGATGGACAGAGTCCTGAGGAACAATACCTGAGGGTAACCTCTGGCCTCACACATACATGCATGTATGTGCATACGCATCCACATACACCTGTACACACACACACACACACACACACACACAGACACACACACACACACAATTTCAGAGAGCTGATGGATAAGCAATCTGTCCCTGCCATTGCCTAAAATTGGACAACACGTGTTTCATCCCAACCCCTGGGAGGCAGGAGCATAGATGTTAATTTGCGGCCAGCTTGGGTACATAGTGAGCTCTAACTTGTGCTACATAACCAGACTGTCTTAAAGACAAAGCAAAACTACTAAAGAACTCAGACAAATGAAAAAATTATTTCTCCAGTGACGGGTTTGTCAACTTGATACACCTGAGTTGAAGGAGCCTCAATTAGGGAATTTCCCATTAGACTGGCCTGTGGCTATGCCTGCCTATGGAGTATTTTCTTGATTGTTGAGTGATGTGGGAGGGCCCAGCACACTACTGGCCAATCAGGTACCATCCCTGGCCAGATTGTTGTGCATTGTATAAGAAATCAGGCTGAGCATGGGCCAGGGGAGCAAGCCAGTAAGCAGCGTTCCTCCATGGCCTGTGCCTCAGCTCCTGCCTCCAGGTTCCTGCCCTGAGTTCCTACATTGGGCTCCCTCAGTGATGAACTGTGTGACCTGGGAGATGGAAGATGAATAAACCTTTTCCTCCCCAAGTTGGTTTTGGTCAGAGTGTTTTGTGACAACAATTGAAGACAAACTAGAACAGTAATGAAGGGTCTAACATATATAAAGCAAAATCCAAATGAAAGGCAAATGTTGAATTTCATCCTCAGCTCCTGAACTGGGCATAATCCCCACAAAGTGAATGTATTGAACAAAGAACAGCAAACTGTTTTTCACCAACAATGTGAAAGACAGCAAATATTTCCAGCCATCAGCAAATATTGGATTCTTTGCTGAGTGGAAGGAAGACTTTACTGCTTGCCGTGAACCCATCCTCAGAGCCAAACATTTAGATGCCTTGTGTGTGTAATTAAGTTGAAGCCATCTGTGATGTTAGAGACAAAGAGCTTTGCTGAGCAAATTGCCACTTTGTGAGAGTTTAGGGGTCATTATCATTAGGAAAGTACTCTTCTCTGAAAGGAGGCTCCTAGCTATTCTGAAAGGGGATTCATAGCACACTCATACCCTGAGTGTTGAAATGTTGTAGTTCATGTTTTCATTTGTTTTAACAGATCTTTCACGTTTATAGTGTTTGGTTTGCTGATCCCTTTAAGGACACAGTAATGGAAAGACACTGTCCCAGACTTCATGGACTTTAAAGTCTAGCCAGGAAATGCCTGTAAATAAGCACACAAGAGGCTACATAAACAGATACGGGTAGTGTTATGGCTTGAGTGTAAAATGTCCCCATAGGCTCATGTCCCCACATATGTGATCTCCAGTTGGTACTGTTTCGGGAGGTGGTGGGTATTTGGGAGGGGAGGTCGAACTGCAGGAAGTGGGTCACGGGGGGGGGGCAGCCTTGGAGTTTGAGCCCCACCCTGCTTTCTATCTATCCATCCAAATATGTGGAGTCCTATCTATGTCCATCTCCTGTGTCTCACCCTCCCCACCACGATGGACTATATTCCCTGCACTATGAGCCCAAGTGTGTATTAGTCAGTTTTCTGTTGCTGTGATAAAACACCAGACCAAGGAACTTATAAAAGGAAGAGTTTATTTGAACTTACGATTGGCGGTTCCAGGGAATTAGTCCATTGTGGCGGGAGGCGTGGCAGCCGGATCCGGACCAGCAAACAGAGGGTCACATCTCGCAAAGAGCACAGGAAGCAGAGAGGAAGCAACTGTAGACCAGGCTTGTTAAGCTCACTAAGCCCGCCCCCAGTGACACACTTCCCCCAGCATAGCCACACCTTCTAAGACCTCCAGAAACAGCACCACCAACTGGAGACAAATGTCTGAATACCTAGAGCCTATGGGGGACACACATTCAAACCACCACATTCCACTCCCTGGCCCCCATAGGCTCCTGACCATATAAAATGCAAAATGCATTTAGTCCAACCTTAAAAGTCCCCACAGTCTTTACCAGTTTCAATGTCATTCAAAAGTCCACAGTCCAAAGTCTCTTCTGAGACTCAGGCCAATCTCTTAACTGTAAGCTCCTGTAAAATCAAAAGGCAAATTACATACTCCCAATGTACAGTGGAACCGAATACACATTCCCATTCCCAAAGGGAGGAATAGAGGCATAGTGAGGAAATACTAGACCAAAACAAGACCGAAAACCAGCAGGGCAAACACCAAGTCCAGTAGCTCCACATGCAACCTCTGGGACTTGACTTCCAAAGGGCTTAGATGGCTCAGCTCTTCCAGCTTTGCTTGCAACATACATCTCTTTCTTAGGCCGGTACCACTCCCCGTATGCAGCTCTCCTTGGCAAATATCTCACAGGTCTGGCATCTCGAAAGTCTTCTTGGGGTCTCCGATGCCCACCAGGCTTCACATTCACAGCTTCACGCAATGGCGTATCAGGGCCTTCTTTATTCAGGGACACCCCTGCCGTTCTCTGCCTGGCCTCTTTGGCTCTCTGAAACCTTGGAGGAAGAACTGATGACCCCTTCACTCTTGCAAACTTCATGCCTCTAAAGCCAGCACCACGTGAATGAAATTGCCGAATCTGGCTGCAAGTTCGGGACTGACCCTGGCCCATTTCAACCACATTTGTAACTTTTCTCTGCCCTGGACTTGCTGGAGGATTAGCTGGGTGTGGTCTTGCCCTGAAGGTACTGATTCTTTTGTTTACTTGTAAATCTCGAGGCCCTTCCTTAATCACTTTAATCTCCTTATCAAAAGGAAACTCTCCTTCACAAGCCTTGGCCCCACCTTTAATCTTCCTAGTGCAGTTTTCAGATCCAGCCTCTCCTTTACATGCCTTGGCCCCACCTTTAATCTTCCTAGTGCAGTTATCAGATCCAAACTGTACATTTTGCATTTCTTTCTGCCCCATCTGCTCTTTTTCACTGTAGATCTGTATAATATTCACCATTAAAAGCCACGCCACCATTTCTACATTAGGCTGTCTTGAAATATCCTCTGCCAAAGACATCAGTCCACCGCTTTTCAACTTAGCATCAGGCAAGCATCTGGGCTGTGGGCAAACTGCTGCCAGACTCTTTATCAAAATATCCCGGTTGCTGCCTAAGACTTTATTTTCCCCTGGAACCACATCTTTTGCAGCCATGCTTTCTTCCAGGCCTCCACTAGAATGGCCCTTTAAGCTCTGCTTACAATAGTCAACAGCCTTTCCAGCCCAAAGTTCCAAAGTCTTCCACACTTCTCCAAACATACACATGGTCAGGTTCTTCACAGCCAACAGCCCACTCTCTGGTACCAATAACTGTATTAGTCAGTTTTCTGTTGCTGTGATAAAACACCAGACCAAGGAACTTGGAAGAGTTTATTTGAGCTTACGATTGGCGGTTCCAGGGAATTAGTCCATTGTGGCGGGAGGCGTGGCAGCCGGATCCGGACCAGCAAACAGAGGGTCACATCTCGCAAAGAGCACAGGAAGCAGAGAGGAAGCAACTGTAGACCAGGCTTGTTAAGCTCACTAAGCCCGCCCCCAGTGACACACTTCCCCCAGCATAGCCACACCTTCTAAGACCTCCAGAAACAGCACCACCAACTGGAGACAAATGTCTGAATACCTAGAGCCTATGGGGGACACACATTCAAACCACCACACCCCACATATGTGATCTCCAGTTGGTGGTACTGTTTAGGGAGGTGGTGGGTATTTGGGAGGGGAGGTCGAACTGCAGGAAGTGGGTCACGGGGGGGGGCAGCCTTGGAGTTTGAGCCCCGCCCTTCTTTCTATCCATCCATCCAAATATGTGGAGTCCTATCTATGTCCATCTCCTGTGTCTCACCCTCCCCACCACGATGGACTATATTCCCTGCACTATGAGCCCAAGTGAGTCCTCCCTTCCTTAAGGTGCTTCTGACAAGGTACTCAGACATGGTGATGAGAAAAGCAACAAACACAGGCTACAACAGGTATAGTCAGGAGCACAGAGGCTCGGCCTCACGTGACAGAGCAGCTTTGAAGGGTGTCTAGGGAGAGAACTCTGAGGACAGGGGAGATGGGAGAGGCAGGCAGCCAGAGTAAGGTGGGCCAGGCTGGGAATGTGGAAGCAAAGCAGAAAGGAGGCAGAGCCCGGGAGAGTATCATTTTAGAGAGCTGAGAGTGTGCTGAAGGGCCAGCAGACAGATCAAGAGTGGATCCCCACCAGGGGAATGCAGAGATAGGCCTGGGCACATCATCACTGAAGAAAGGAAGGAGGTGAAACGTGGCCTTGATGTCTAAAGAAGGTTTGACTGAGGAGATGGCTCAGTGGGTAAAGTGTTTACTGCATAAGCTCTCAGGACCTGGGTTCAGAACCCAACACTCACATAAAAAGCTGTCTGTAGGGCTGGAGAGATGGCCTAGCAGTTAAGAGCGCCAACCGCTCTTGCAGAGGACTGGGTTCGATCCCCAGCACCCCCATGGCAGCTGAGAACTGTCTGAAACTCCAATTTCAGGAGAACTCCAGCTCCAGGGGAATCCGACACTCTCTTCTGACCTCCGTAGCATTGCATGACATGGGTGCACAAACTTGCATGCAGACAGTACATTCATACACATACAGAAATAAATAAAATTAATAAAAAATATTAAAAAAAAAAAGCTGTCCGTGGTGACATGTGCTTATAATCCCAGCACTGGGGATGCACAGGCAGACGGACTGTTGGGATTCACTGCGTGGCTGCATTGGTGAGGTTCAGGTCTCAGGGGTGGATGGCTCTTGAGGAGGAATAACACTAGAGGTTGTCCACTGGCCTCCACATGGATACATTCACATGTGCACAGATGCATGAGCACACACATGCACACCACACACAGGAAGAAGCGAAACAAGACCTTGGCTTCTAAGTAAGAAGGAACCGTCAAGGATATGGGGCATAGAGGAGCATGATCTTAGCTATGCGTTGGGGAAGCTGCTCTGGTGATCTGCTGGATGGCCAGAGGCACAGCTGAGTGGCTGGACATAGGAGACAGGTCCTAAGGTCCTTCAGAAGAAGGCCAAAAAGGAGTAAAAGAGCTCAGAACACATGCCAGGAAGTGGGGCTGAAATGCTCAAGTCCCAGGCCTGACTCTAAGCCAGAGGATGAACAGGACTTAGGGTGGAAGTCCTGGTATCACTCTGACTTGCTCAGGGTGAGGATGGTTGCCCGGCTTTCCTGTCTGTTTTACTCAGACTGGAGGCTGGAACAGCAAGTCTTCCTGATATGTCTAACACCACCATGAAGTAATAATGATTGACCACAATGAAGGAGCTGTGTCTGTCAGAAGCACGGTGCCTCAAGGTTTGATATGATTATATCATCTAACCCCATCAACAATCCCATAGATAAGACACCATGAGCCATACAGATGCATGTGAACTTGCTAAAGACTTGCTAAATTATTCCCCATTCCTAAGAATCCAAATGGGCATTGAAGGACACGTTGATTATGAAATCAACCTAGGTATCACAGAAGAATGGATAAAGAAAATGTAGTATTTATACACAAAGGAGCTCTGTTCAGCCTTAAATAATGAAATTAAGTCATTTGTAGGAAAATGGATATCTAAGTCAGACAGAGAAGCGAGTACTGCATGTTTTCTCTCATAGGCAGTATCTAAGCTTAATAAGAACTATAAAGACAGAGAAGTAACAGGGGACCTCTATTCAGAGGAGAAAGGAGAAGAGGAGGAGCTGGGGGAAGGAATGGAGAGAGAATCAAGTCCATGATTGTGCTGGGTAGCTTTACTGTCAACTTGACACACCTGGGTTGAGGGAGCCTCAACTGGGGAATTGGCTCCATTGGATTGGCCTGTGGCCACATCTGTGGAGTATTGCCTTGATTGTCAAGCAATGTGGGAGGACCCAGCCCACAATGAGTGGTGCCACCCTGGACAGGTTGTTGTGTACCGTATAAGAAGGCAGGCTGTTCCAGGACAGCTGGGACTGCAGGGAGACCCTGTCTTGAAAAGACCAAAAAAAAAAAAAAAAAAAAAAAAAAAAAAAGCAGGCTGGGCATGAGCCAGGGAGCAAGCAGTGAACAGGCATTCCTTCATGGCCTGTCTTCAGCTCCTGGCTCCAGGTTTCTGCCTGAGTTCCTGCCTTGGTTTCCTGGAGTTGAACTACGACCCGGAGATGTGAAGCGGAATAAACCCTTTCCTCCCCAAGTTGGTGTCGGTCAGAGTGATTTTGTTCACAGCAATGGAAGACAAACCAGAACAATGGTACACATGTGTGGAAATGACAATCTGAAATCCCATTGTTTGTATAAGTAACACTGATTAAATACTATGGACGTGTCAGCATTTCCCACTATCATCTGACATTAGATAGCTCTTAAACTCCTGCCTCCGAGACTGTTTAAATTAACTGAAGATGAGGTGATAACACAAAGTAGGTTTCCCTCCACAGTGTTAGCTATTGCTCCCCTACCCTGTCCTCGCTCTCCCTCTCCCATCCATCTCCTCACTCTACATCCCTGCCTGTGTTTAATTGGAGTTACACTACAGAGGAGATTATGGTCCTCCCAGAAACCGCGGGTTGCTAAATAAAAAGCCCTGTGACCAGTGTGGGATACCCTCCCTTCCAGTTGTTGCGTCAGGAGTAGTCCTAACCCCCAGCCCCATAAACAATACAAGCCTATGCCCAGATTTATTGCTTGTTGCAAGAACTAGCAGGTTGAGACCGTATTGCTGAAGAAGCCATTCGCTGTGGTCCTAGGTTACAGAGAAAGAAGTTAGTGCCGACCAGGAAGCCTCCTCCCCATGTGATGCTTTCACAGTACCGGAAAGTGCTATGCAGGCTGGTGAGGGAAAGCCATCAACAGTCCTACCTGGCTGTGACACTGTAACTACAATACGGACCTGGCAAGAGAGGCCCACGAGTGCAGTAGTGGCATGGATGTTATGGGCATAGCACAACTTCCTTCTGATTGGATTTAAAAGCCAACTCCACTGGAGGAGCCACAAGCCTAGTACTTCAGAATCTGGCCAAACGACCCATGTTGTGGAGCTCATAGGCCCAAGAGGTGTATCTATTACTATTATTCCGATATATGGACATAGTATCAAATAGCCCTCTACATCCATATTCTCTACTCCTAGACAGTTCAAGTTCTCAGATGTCATCAGAGAGTTTCTTTGAGCAGTGGATAGCAGTTAATGCAGAAACGCACAACTAGGTCAAATGCAGAAATTGTAAGTGACTATGGAGTGCTCAGTCACAAATGAGACATCACTGTCACTGCCCCTGCGCCCTGCTCAGGGACCACCAGAGAAGAGGGGCTGGGAAGACTGACAGGTAGAAGTCAGGAGGGCCTAGAGTGGAACCACATCTTCTGGACAGAACACGACCAGTCCTGAACTCACTGCAGCTGTGCTCGTGCATGAGACTTGCATGAGACACAGTCAGTCAATGTTCCAGCGTGAAAGGGAGAGGGGCTCACAGGCTGCGCCCCTAGCTCAGAGCTATTAACAACTGATGACCTCAGGGGAGGGGGAGTCAGTGTTCATGAAGAGTGGCCCCAGGCAGGTTGACCACGTTCCAGTGGACGGCCCCACAATCAGGAGTATATGAATAGCACACATGGACTTGATGGGTTATTAAAAAGGGAGGACATGAATTTGGGGGGGCAGGGAAGTAGGAGTGGATGTGGGCGGAGCGAGGGGAGGAGCAAGGATGAATATGATCAAAGTGCATGAAATTCTCTACCAACCAAATACAAAGTATATTAAAAATGACATAAAATTTGAAATTCAGTTTCTCCATAAACTCAACCATGATTAAGCAACTAACAGCCACAGGCCCCCAGCCGGCTCCTGCTGACTGAGGGAGTGTCTGTCTCTGCGAAAAGCCCTTTGGACAGGGTTGTTCTAGAACTGGACCTGATTTCCTGGGAGAGATTCACTCCTAGTTGGAAAACCACTGGCCTGGTTATGTGTAGCCTCAGAAAGGTCTGCCATACTCCACTCCAGCTACATCTCACCTCAACCAAAGATTGTCTTGGGTCTGAACTAGGTTGAGTATGACACTCATTAAGTGTTGAAACTTAGGAAAGTCAAACATGATTTTCAACCCCACAGGACTATAGCTTAGTGGAATAGGAAGAGGCATAGTGCCTCTAGTTAGGTGGGATCCTATTTGTGGGAAGAATGACTAAGTGCAGTGTCCCATTGGGATAATGACCTCGGTGAAGAAGAAAGGAGAGGTGGTGGTTTCCCAGCATGGATACTAATAGCATAGCCTACAGAACAGCATAGCCTACAGAACACACATGCCTACAGAACAGCATACCTAACAGACATCTCTCTCAACAAGAAAAAAAAAAAAAAAAAAAAAAAAAAAAAANCCTTGGCCCACCTTTTAATCTTCCTAGTGCCATCTCAGAGCTCTCTTATTGCCCACCTGTAATCCGTCGTTATCAACCATGTACATTTTGCATTTCTTTCTGCCCCATCTGCTCTTTTTCTCTGTAGATCTGTATAAATCACCATTAAAAGCCACGCCACGATTTCTACATTAGGCGCTGTCTTGAAATATCCTCTGTTAAAGACATCAGTCCCCACTTTTCAACTTAGCATCAGGCAAGATTTGGGCTGTTGGGCAACTGCTGCCAGACTCTTTATCCAAAATATCCCCGGTTGCTGCCTAAACTTTATTTTCCCTCTGGAACCAATCTTTTGCAGCCATCTTTCTTCCAGGCCTCACTAGTAGAATGAGCCCTTTAAGCTCTGCATTACAATAGTCAACAGCCTTTCCCAGCCAGAAGTTCCAAGTCTTCCGCACTTCTCCAACATACACATGGTCAGGTTCTTCACACCAACAGCCCACTCTCTTGGACCAAATAATTGTATTAAGTACTTTCTCTGTTGCTGGATAAAACACCAGACCAAGGAACTTGGAAAGATTTTATTTGAGCTTCGATCGCCAGGGAATAGTCCATTGTGCGGGAGCGTGAAGCTGAGCACAAGAAATGTCACACTCAGCAATGAGCAGGGGTCACATCTCGCAAGAAAGCACAGAAGCAGAGAAGGAAGCAACTGTAGACCAGGCTTGTTAATGCTCACTAAAAGCCACCGCCCCAGTGACACACTTCCCCCCAGCCACACCTTCAAGGACCTCAGAAAACAGCACCACCAACTGGAGACAAAATGTCTGAACAAGCTGGGGGACACACATTCAAACCACCACACGCCCACTATGTGATCCTCAGGTTGGGACTGTAGGAGGTGGGGGGTATGGGGGGGAGGTCGAATGAGGAAGTGGGATGCAGGGAAGCCAGGGTGGCAGCTATGGATTTGAGCGCCCTTCTTTCTATCCATCATCCAATGTGATGCCTATTAGTCCATCTCTGTGTCTCACCCTCCCCACCACGATGGACTATATTCCCTCACTATGAGCCCAAGTGAGTCCTCCCTTCCTTAAGGTGCTTCTGACAAGGTACTCAGACATGGTGATGAGAAAAGCAACAAACACAGGCTACAACAGGTATAGTCAGGAGCACAGAGGCTCGGCCTCACGTGACAGAGCAGCTTTGAAGGGTGTCTAGGGAGAGAACTCTGAGGACAGGGGAGATGGGAGAGGCAGGCAGCCAGAGTAAGGTGGGCCAGGCTGGGAATGTGGAAGCAAAGCAGAAAGGAGGCAGAGCCCGGGAGAGTATCATTTTAGAGAGCTGAGAGTGTGCTGAAGGGCCAGCAGACAGATCAAGAGTGGATCCCCACCAGGGGAATGCAGAGATAGGCCTGGGCACATCATCACTGAAGAAAGGAAGGAGGTGAAACGTGGCCTTGATGTCTAAAGAAGGTGTTGACTAGGAGATGGCCTCAGTGGGTAAGTGTTTACTGCACAAGCTTCAGACCTGGGTTCAGAACCCAACACTCACATAAAAAGCTGTCTGTAGGGCTGGAGAGATAGACTAGAGTTAAGAGCGCCAGAAACTCCGCTCTTGCAGAGGAACTGGGTTCATCCCAGCACCCCCATGGCAACTCGAGAACTGTCCTGAAACTCCAATTTCAGGATAACTCCAGCTCCAGGGGAATCCGATCCCACTCTTCTTCTGACCTCCGGTAGAATTGCATGACATGTGGTGCACAAACTTTGCATGCAGACAGTACATTCATACACATACAGAAATAAAAAAATTAATAAAAAATAAAAAAAAAAAAATGCTGTCCGTGGTGACATGTGCTTATAATCCCAGCATGGGGATGCACAGGCAGACGGACTGTTGGGATTCACTGCGTGGCTGCATTGGTGAGTTCAGGTCTCAGGGGTGGATGGCTCTTGAGGAGGAATAACCACTTAGAGGTTGTCCACTGGCCTCCACATGGATACATCACATGTGCACAGATGCATAGCACACACATGGCACACCACACACAGGAAGAAGCGAAACAAGACCTTGGCTTCTAAGTAAGAAGGAACCGTCAAGGATATGGGGCATAGAGGAGCATGATCTTAGCTATGCGTTGGGGAAGCTGCTCTGGTGATCTGCTGGATGGCCAGAGGCACAGCTGAGTGGCTGGACATAGGAGACAGGTCCTAAGGTCCTTCAGAAGAAGGCCAAAAAGGAGTAAAAGAGCTCAGAACACATGCCAGGAAGTGGGGCTGAAATGCTCAAGTCCCAGGCCTGACTCTAAGCCAGAGGATGAACAGGACTTAGGGTGGAAGTCCTTGTATTCACCTCTGAACTTGTTCTCAGGGTGAGGATGGTTGCCCGGCTTTCCTGTCTGTTTTACTCAGACTGGAGGCTGGAACAGCAAGTCTTCCTGATATGTCTAACACCACCATGAAGTAATAATGATTGACCACAATGAAGGAGCTGTGTCTGTCAGAAGCACGGTGCCTCAAGGTTTGATATGATTATATCATCTAACCCCATCAACAATCCCATAGATAAGACACCATGAGCCATACAGATGCATGTGAACTTGCTAAAGACTTGCTAAATTATTCCCCATTCCTAAGAATCCAAATGGGCATTGAAGGACACGTTGATTATGAAATCAACCTAGGTATCACATGAAGAATGGATAAAGAAAATGTAGTAATTTATCACAATGGAGCTTCTGTTCAGCCTAAATAATGAAATTAAGTCATTTGTAGAGAAAATGGATAATCTAGTTCAGACAAGAAGCGAGTACTGGCCATGTTTTCTCTCAATAGGCAGTATCTAAGCCTAATAAACTAATAAAGCAGAGAAGTAACAGGGAGACCTCTTATTCAGAGGAGAAAGGAAAGAGAGGAGCTGGGGGAGGAATGGAGAGAGAATCAAGTCCATGATTGTGCTGGGTAGCTTTACTGTCAACTTGACACACCTGGGTTGAGGGAGCCTCAACTGGGGAATTGGCTCCATTGGATTAGCCTGTGGCCACGTCTGTGGAGTATTGTCTTGATTGTCAAGCAGTGTGGGAGGGCCCAGCCCACAATGAGTAGTGCCACCTTGGGCAGGTTGTTGTGTACAGTAAAAAAAGCAGGCTGGGCATGAGCCAGGGGAGCAAGCCAGTGAACAGCATTCCTTCATGGCCTGTGCTTCAGCTCCTGGCTCCAGGTTCCTGCCCTGAGTTCCTGCCTTGGGTTCCCTGAGTGATGAACTACGACCCAGGAGATGTGAGCGGAATAAACCCTTTCCTCCCCAAGTTGGTGTCGGTCAGAGTGTTTTGTCACAGCAATGGAAGACAAACCAGAACAATGGTACACATGTGTGGAAATGACATATTGAATCCCATTGTTTTGTATAAGTAACACTGATTAAATACTATGGACGTGTCAGCATTTCCCACTATCATCTGACATTAGATAGCTCTTAAACTCCTGCCTCCGAGACTGTTTAAATTAACTGAAGATGAGGTGATAACACAAAGTAGGTTTCCCTCCACAGTGTTAGCTATTGCTCCCCTACCCTGTCCTCTGCTCTCCCCTCCCATCCATCTCCTCACTTACATCCCTGCCTGTGTTTAATTGGAGTTACACTACAGAGGAGATTATGGTCCTCCCAGAAACCGCGGGTTGCTAAATAAAAAGCCCTGTGACCAGTGTGGGATACCCTCCCTTCCAGTTGTTGCTCAGAGAAGTTCCTGAGACCCCCCTACCCCAAACAATACAGGCCATGCCATTACTCTTGGTTGTCCACCAGAAGCTGACGGTGAGACCGTATTGCTGAAGAAGCCATTCGCTGTGGTCCTAGGTTACAGAGAAAGAAGTTAGTGCCGACCAGGAAGCCTCCTCCCCATGGATAGCTTTCACAGTACCGGAAAGTGCTATGCAGGCTGGTGAGGGAAAGCCATCAACAGTCCTACCTGGCTGTGACACTGTAACTACAATACGGACCTGGCAAGAGAGGCCCACGAGTGCAGTAGTGGCATGGATGTTATGGGCATAGCACAACTTCCTTCTGATTGGATTTAAAGCTCACTCCACTGGAGGAGCCACAAGCCTAGTACTTCAGATCTGGCCAACGACCCATGGTTGTGGAGCTCATAGGCCCAAGAGGTGTATCTATTACTATTATTCCGATATATGGACATAGTATCAAATTGCCCTCTACATCCATATTTCTCTATCCTAGACAGTTCAGTTCTCAGATGTCATCAGAGAAGTTTCTTTGAGCAGTGGATAGCAGTTAATGCAGAAACGCATGACTGGTCAAAGTGCAAAGAAGTGACTATGGAGTGCTCAGCCACAAATGGGACATCACTGTCACTGCCCCTGCGCCCTGCTCAGGGACCACCAGAGAAGAGGGGCTGGGAAGACTGACAGGTAGAAGTCAGGAGGGCCTAGAGTGGAACCACATCTTCTGGACAGAACACGACCAGTCCTGAACTCACTGCAGCTGTGCTCGTGCATGAGACTTGCATGAGACACAGTCAGTCAATGTTCCAGCGTGAAAGGGAGAGGGGCTCACAGGCTGCGCCCCTAGCTCAGAGCTATTAACAACTGATGACCTCAGGGGAGGGGGAGTCAGTGTTCATGAAGAGTGGCCCCAGGCAGGTTGACCACGTTCCAGTGGACGGCCCCACAATCAGGAGTATATGAATAGCACACAGTGGACTTGATGGGTTATTAAAAAGGGAGGACATGAATTTGGGGGGGCAGGGAAGTAGGAGTGGATGTGGGCGGAGCGAGGGGAGGAGCAAGGATGAATATGATCAAAGTGCATGAAATTCTCTACAACCAAATCAAAGTATATTAAAAATGACATAAAATTTGAAATTCAGTTTCTCCATAAACTCAACCATGATTAAGCAACTAACAGCCACAGGCCCCCAGCCGGCTCCTGCTGACTGAGGGAGTGTCTGTCTCTGCGAAAAGCCCTTTGGACAGGGTTGTTCTAGAACTGGACCTGATTTCCTGGGAGAGATTCACTCCTAGTTGGAAAACCACTGGCCTGGTTATGTGTAGCCTCAGAAAGGTCTGCCATACTCCACTCCAGCTACATCTCACCTCAACCAAAGATTGTCTTGGGTCTGAACTAGGTTGAGTATGACACTCATTAAGTGTTGAAACTTAGGAAAGTCAAACATGATTTTCAACCCCACAGGACTATAGCTTAGTGGAATAGGAAGAGGCATAGTGCCTCTAGTTAGGTGGGATCCTATTTGTGGGAAGAATGACTAAGTGCAGTGTCCCATTGGGATAATGACCTCGGTGAAGAAGAAAGGAGAGGTGGTGGTTTCCCAGCATGGATACTAATAGCATAGCCTACAGAACAGCATAGCCTACAGAACAGCATAGCCTACAGAACAGCATACCCTACAGAACAGCATAGCCTACAGAACAGCATAGCCTACAGAACAGCATACCCTACAGAACAGCATAGCCTACAGAACAACATAGCCTACAGAATAGCACAGCCTACACAACAGCACAGCCTACACAACAGCACAACCTACTGAACAACATACCCTACAGAATAGCATAGCCTACAGAACAGCATAGCCTACAGAACAGCACAGCCTACAGAACAGCATAGCCTACAGAACAGCATAGCCTACTGAACAGCATAGCCTACAGAACAGCATAGCCTACAGAACAGCATAGCCTACAGAACAGCATAGCCTACAGAACAGCATAGCCTACAGAACAGCATAGCCTACAGAACAGCATAGCCTACAGAACAGCATAGCCTACAGAACAGCATAGCCTACAGAACAGCATAGCCTACAGAACAGCATAGCCTACAGAACAGCATAGCCTACAGAACAGCATAGCCTACAGAACAGCATAGCCTACAGAACAGCATAGCCTACAGAACAGCATAGCCTACAGAACAGCATAGCCTACAGAACAGCATAGCCTACAGAACAGCATAGCCTACAGAACAGCACAGCCTACTGAACAGCATAGCCTACAGAACAGCATAGCCTACTGAACAGCATAGCCTACAGAACAGCACAGCCTACTGAACAGCACAGCCTACTGAACAGCATAGCCTACTGAACAGCATAGCCTACTGAACAGCATAGCCTACTGAACAGCATAGCCTCCTGAACAGCACAGCCTACAGAACAGCACAGCCTACTGAACAGCACAGCCTACAGAACAGCACAGCCTACTGAACAGCACAGCCTACAGAACAGCACAGCCTACTGAACAGCACAGCCTACTGAACAGCATAGTCTACTGAACGGCATAGCCTACTGAACGGCACAGCCTACAGAACAGCACAGCCTACTGATCGGCACAGCCTACAGAACGGCACAGCCTACAGAACAGCACAGCCTACTGATCGGCACAGCCTACTGAACGGCACAGCCTACTGAACAGCACAGCGTACAGAACAGCACAGCCTACTGAACAGCACAGCCTACTGAACAGCATAGTCTACTGAACAGCACAGCTTACTGAACAGCACAGATCACTGAACAGCATAGCCTACTGAACAGCATAGTCTACTGAAGCAAAACTGTATGTTACACACTGAATGCAGAATCGTATGGATAAATGGCAAAGTCAAAGTACCAAGAAAAAAAGTAAATTCCAGGATGGTGCCAGGCTATTACCCTCAACATCCTCCCTGATGATCTATGATCTGCCAGCTAGGTCACAGTCTCAAAGGTTCCACAGCTCAAAACCATGTTACCTGCTAAGGATCATGTATTGAACTGCAGCAGCCTGTAATGGGGATTTTTTATGATCAAATCACAATGTTCCCTCGGGGGTTAAAATAGAGGTCAGTGGTCCTGCTCCTTATGTGAGCTGCTAGGCCAGTGGTCCTGCTCCTTATGTGAGCTGCTAGGCTTCCCTAAGGTCAGGAACCATCACTGGGCACTGTGCCCAGATGGTCCTGCTCTGGAATGTCCAAGTTTATATAGTGTTTTATACATTTACATTAAAAAGGCAGCCTTTAAAATTCACTGAAAAGCAAAAAGAAGCCTGGGACCCCAAAAGATTAGGAAGTGGTCAGGACTGGGGCAAACTCGGAACCCAGTGTGGGTGGCACCTGACCCTGGGAGTCTGCATCACTCAGCATCTGGGCAGTCTTTATACATCAGTTACCAGGGATTTGGCTTTTGTTAAATTCCTTTTAGCAAGTCAAAGTTTCACCTCCTCTTTCTCAAAATGGGATTGATTTTCTGTTGTGGAAGAATACAAGTGAACGCCACTCAGCGTAGACTTTGCCCTGCCAGCCCAGCCATGATGGCTTCTTAAGATCTATTTTTATTCTTAATTGTGTGTGTGAAGGAGTGTGTGGGTGGGTGGGAGGGGTGTACACGAGTGCAGATGTGGGCAGAGGTCGGAGGAACTGGAGGCCCTGTTACAGTCAATTGTGAACCACCCAACACAGGTGCTGGGAATCAAACTTGGGACCTCACGGGAGCAGTACGCTGTCTTCACCACTACCTTGCCAGCAGAGTTTTATTAGTCCCTGCAGAATGGAGCATCCTGAGACACGCTGCGGGGCTGGCCTATGAGTAACCTAGCATTTGTGAGGGAGGTGTTGTGGTCCAGGCCTGTTATCCCAGCTACCTGGGAGGCTAAGGGTGGAAGATGGCAAGTTCAAGGTCTGCCTGGGCTATGGAGTGAGTAGCCTGAGAAACTTAGGGAGACCCTGTGTCAAAATAAAAAAGTAAAATAAAAAGAGGGCTGAGTGGTAGAACATTTGCCTAATATGCGTGAGGCTCTGAGTTCCACCCCTAGCACCACAATGAAAAGAAGAAAGGAAAAGAAAACAATGACTTGAGGCGGCACAGTGCAGAAAGGGAAAGTGCTTCCCTCCCGTGGGGGGCCGGGGGCTGCAGGAACCGTCTGTTTTCCCCACAGTCTTGGGCTCTCCGGGGCTCTTCCCCAGCTCTCCTTTTCTCTATTGAATTGACAAACCTTTCGCAGGCTAGGCTGGAGCTAAGAATTAGGAAAACTTATTACACACACATATATGCATATGCCTTGTATTTGAATATGTATGACATATGTGCATATACATAGACATATGTGTACATGTATATATGCATGGATATGCACATATCTATGAATAGATATGCACACATTTGCATGATGCAATGCTCCATCTGCTCAAAGATGTCCTAACATGACTACAGGTCAGGACAAGTAGATTTAATTCCATTGATAACTGTAACAGGCATTCAGAGCAGAATACAGATAAGAAAAACTCGATTTGCCTTCTTATAGGCTTGTCTATTCCTGAGGTGCCTGGAAAGCAGTTAAGGAAGTGTGCTGGGATGGGGTTACCACGAGGATGCCAGCTTGATGCCTGACAGCCTTTTTTTCCCTTGCTCTAAGTCTGCTGGACTTGTGAAGAAGGGGAGCTGTGCTGCGGGGTGCAGTGCTGCGCAGTGCTGGACTGCAGGGTGCTGGGCTGCAGGGTGCTGGGCTGCGGGGTGCTGGGCTGCGTGGTGCTGGGCTGCAGGGTGCTGGGCTGTGGGATGCTGGGCTGCGTGGTGCTGGGCTGCATGGTGCTGGGCTGCAGGGTGCTGGGCTGCGGGGTGCTGGGCTGCGAGGTGCTGGGCTGTGGGGTTCTGGGCTGCATGGTGCTGGGCTGCGGGGTGCTGGGCTGCGGGGCGCTGGGTGTGAGTCAGTGCCAGGGAGGAGCAGGCTCAGTTCTGCTTTCCTTTACCTTCGGCAGCGGTACATGGTTTGCTCAAGAAATTCCCCAATATCCGCCTGGCTGGCAGCCACCACACCCCAGCCTCCCCCTCAAAACTCAGCTATCAATTTACCAAGCTTGGGGCTGACATGCACAGCACTTCATTTAAAATCAGTGAACACCCCTCAGCATGGACATAGGCTCCTCCAGTGACTCCACCTCGGTGGGGTGCCCACCTCCTACTCCCACTCAGGCTGTCATTCTGCCAGTCAGGCTTCACACTTCTGTACACAGGTGGTTTCCTCTGTCACCCTGGAGTCTGCTCTGTGCCACAGAAAAATGTGCGTGTGTCAGTATCTGCTCTATCATCTATCTCTCTATCTCTCTATCTCTCTCTCTATCTATCTATCTAATCATTGATCATTTTGCTATCTAGCATCTACCTATCATTTATTTATTACCTACCATCTATTATCTGGCCACCATCATCTATTATCTATCATAATTATCATTTATCTATCATGCATTATCTATCATCTATCAATTTCATCCATCTATTACCTATCATCGAATCTTATATCTACTCTTAATATTATTGTTCTAGAACATTTTCACCTGAGTCTCCCATGACAATAATGGTTAGTGTGCTGACTTTAATGGTCAGAGTTGTAAAGAATTTGAGTTTGTGTGGGGTTGGCCCATTTAATCCTCCCTGAGACTTGACTCTATGAGGAAGATCATTCTATTTTCACCTGAGGCTTATGGAGATTAATTTAATGAAATCTGCACAGGAAGTAGAGACTCAAACCCAGGCAACTGCCTCCAAAGTCTGTTTTTTCCCTTCAAGGATTAAAGCAATTTTTAAAATTTGAAGGGGATTTTTAAGGGGGGAATAGGCTACTCTTTTAGTGCTAGGGATTACCTATTCAAAAAACTAAAAAAGAAGGGGAGCTTAGTGAGATATGGGGGGCAGAACAAGGTTAAAATACACTGGAGACTTGTATGAAAATGTTCTTATGAAACCCAGTTCTGTGTGCAACATATATATGCCAAATTTTTAAACATGGAAACCCCTTCCATTTCAGTCTGGGGATGTGGGTCAGTGGAACAGTACATGCCTGGGGAATTATGGACAGCTTCCATCCGACCACCACAAGCAACCACCACCCAAACTTAAGCCCCTAAATCTTCCATTCCTGAAGTGAGAGAACTGAGGTCTTTTCTAAACTCTCCTCAGAGTTAGGAGTTAGTGATTGAGCAAGACTGGGTCTCCAACCCAATTGCTTAATTTCCATTAAATACCTTTACATTTACACCAGTTTCGCATTATCGTGACACACGCCTGTAATCTCAGATTCTTGAGGAAAAGGCTCAAGGCTTGCCTGGGCAACAGACTGTGGTAGAATTGAGGCTGGGCTAAGTGAAATCCTGTCCAATAACAAGCAAGCAAGCAAAGAAAGTAATGGTAGCTTGAATGAGTTTCTCTATGAATTTGACTGCACTGTGGAAGAAGTGTGAAGTGTAGGGATGCCTTGTCAGTCATCAGGGCTGAGTGGCTCTTTAGTGGACCACCACTTCACTAGTGGAACATGGACTAATGTTTGCACCATAGGCGGCACTGACAGTGCAGAGGCACTGAGCGGCCTTGTATCAACAGCGTGCACTCCATTCTTCTCCTGGCTGGGCCTGAATCCTGTCTGGGTCTGTTGAGAGGTTGATTATCCCGTGTCAGCCTTAGCTTCCTCACATGTGAAATGTGGACACTCCCTGTGTTTATGCCATGGGGCTGGAGAAATAGCTCAGTCAGTAAAGTGCCTGCCATAGACGCACACATGAGGCCCTGCCTGGGCCCTATCCCCAGCACCCACATAAAAACCAGAAGTGGCGCATGCCCATAATCTCAGTTCTGGGGAGGCGGAGCCAGGAGGTTCCCTGGGGTAGGCTGGCTAGCCAGTGTGGCTGAATCTGTGAGCTCCAGGTCTCTCACTAGAAACCCTGTCTTAAGAAATAAGGTGGAAGATCCCTGCTGTCAGACTCTGGCCTACACACACACACACACACACACACACACACAGAGTATATGCTCCAACTGTTCTTGAGTTTAGATCTTGCACTTACCACAAGGCTTGATCTGTGCCAGAGGATCATAAAATTCCTTTATCTTATTAATCTTATTGCCGCGGTCTACCTCATTCTGTCTGCGCGGCAGTGTGAACAGGCATCAATAATGTGGTGAGACAAACCCCCCGAACATAACAGATGCTTCACATGTTAGGAACTGAGCCTTTGACCCTACTTCTCAGACTTCGTGGGGGACAATTAAATCCCCTTTCTCCATAGCCATACAGAAGCACAATTACTTTGTATTTTTTTCACTCTGGTAACCAGGCAACTGACAGCCTTTTCCCACAATGCAACAGCTCCTAATGCCTCAGTCTGATTCATTTCAGCATTCACCAGATCGAGGGGCTGAGTCATCGGTACTTCCTGAGGGGAACAATTAGGAACCATGGTTTCTTCTGGAGCATTAATCAATCCCCAGGTATCAGCTGAGCTGGGAACAGACACAGAGTCCCAAACTTTCAAAGACTCCCTGGGGCTGAGGACAAAGACGGCATTGGGTACAAGGGTAGGCTTAGTACTGCCTCTGGCCCTTTGACCTATCATTGAGTGGCTCAGTTCTTCGCCAATTCCTCATCTCTAAAACAAAGGTGATATAGGGCCCCTGACAAAGCCCTGTGCTAAATGTCCACAATTACCTAAAACAGCTCCTGGGGACAGAAAGCCTACTGAATGATGTATTTCAGATTTCAAAGAGAATCTGAATGTATCTCTTATAAACAAAACTGTGATATTTAGCTAGGGGACTGGACCTTCCCAGCAAGTTTCTGAGGAAGGTAAAGGAGGGAGATCAGGCTGGAGAGCGCTGGCTACTCTTGCTGAGAACCTAGATTTGATTCCCAGCATTCACACAATAGCTCACAATGTCCATAACTCCCGTTCCAGGGGATCTGACACACTCCTCTGGCCTCCATGGGCGTTGTGTAACACGGGTGCACTTACAAACATGAAGGTACTTATATACATAAAATAAAAATAAATGAATAACATTAAATAAAGAAGGAAGAGGTCTGACACACTGATTCTCTTCAAGGGGAGGCCATGCTCTCCACCACTGAGCCAGAAATGGACCATGCTGAGCTTGCTCGGGTCTTGTAGTTGCATCTCTGAATGCACTGGTTACTCCTCTTGTTTTTGTGACAAGAACTCTGACAAAAGCAACCTAGAAAGGAAGGATTACTTTTGGCTCAAAGTTCAGAGGATAGGATCCATCATGGTAGGGAAGCCAAGTGACAGTGTGAGGCAGCGTCTCCACATCTCCAGTCAGGAGAGACGAAGGCTGGTACTCAGCTCAGCCCAGGGCCCCAGAACACAGGATGGTGCTGCTAACATTCATTTCCCACCTCAGTTAACATAATCCACACATTTTCTCACAGACCTACCCAGAGGTTTGTTTCCATGGTGATCCTCAATCTCCTCAAGTTGACAATGACCATCAACCATCATGCGAGTTTAGGGGAATGAACAGTTAATACCCTTCGAATCATTTTTTCTTTCACCAGGAGTTTGTTGCAGGCTTTGATGAGCTAGGGACTCCCAGGATGAATAGTAAATGAAACATTAGGCAAGCTACTCAAAGCTTGGACCTTTGGCCAGCATCTTATCAATAAAGAAAATGGTTTAAATTTTTATTTTATTTTGTGCGTGTATGTGTGATGCATGTGCATCCGTACACATGTGGGATTGTGTGCAGGCATACACAGGCATGATTGTGGAGGTCAGAGGACAACTCTCAGGAGTTGGTTCTCTCCCGCATCTGGTGGGATCCAGGGATTGAACACAGGTGGTCAGTCTGTACACAAGTTTCTCCTCACTGAGCCACCTTCCTGGATATTATGGGTATTTTTCATGACTAAGTTTAAATCCTCTGAAGCTTTTCACCTGGAGTAGTTTAAAAACTAATGAGAAAATTTGTTTCCAAGTTTTAGAAAGAACTTCCATGTGTAGCACACACTGTTTTCAGTGGAAATAGTTGAATAATTCTGGAACCATTTCAAAACACCGGGTTGCCGGCTCTCGAAATCACACCAGTTACTTGTTAAAGTGCGTCATTTTCTGGCTCATTGTTAAAGGACCTTTCCCTTTATTAGACTGTGTTTGTTTGCATGACTTGCTGAGTATTAGACTCTGATCATCCCCGCTGTGACAGAGGAGGCTGCAGTGTCCAGCACTTATTTTTATTAAAAAAAATCTAATTATGCAACATGCTTAAGATCAAGATGTCTAAGGACTTGCAGTCAGACAGTCTCATCATGCGATGAACAGTTTCACAGAAATCCCCTCTGTCTCTTTCTGTCATTTTTTAACGTGGGGTCTCAGTTAAAGACTAAGCTGGATCTGCACTATAGTGATCCTCCTGCCGCAGTTTCCTGAGTGCTGGGATTGTGTGTGACGCCATGCTCTGCTATCAGACATTCTCTGTGTCACTATGAAATGTTGTGACTATTTTGCTATTTCAGTTTTTCATGAAATTTGCAACACCAAGATAACTTGAATACTGAAGTGATGAGCAAGATTCCAAAGGAGACTGAGTAAGGCCCCGCCCCCTGGCGGTGCTGTGAAGCCTGGACTCCTCAGCCGTCAGGAGGTGAGAGGCATCCTGTGGTATCTATGATCCTCTTGATCAATGGATCGAACCAATGCCAAGCATTCGAGTTTGCAGTACTAACAGGTTTATAATAATTCTTTTTATGTTTTAGATTAACATATAAATAGAAACTCTGCCACATTTCTCATGCCAACATACCACTTTTTGTTCCTGACCCCAGGGAGTTTTCCATATATGGAGACCCCTGCTTTCAAAAACCACAGTCTCTAGGTTCCCAGATAACAGTACTATACTAAACGTAGACAATGAACCAGGAGAGAGAAGTGAAAATCCTTTGAAAATGAAGAAGAATGGGGATGTAGCTCAGGGCTAGAAGCTTATCTAGCTTGGGAAAGACCTGGGTCCCATCTCCAGCACTGTATAAAGGAAGGAAAGGAAAATTAAGAAGAATGAAAGTCAGTTTGGGGTAGAGGAGGTATAGAAGGAAGGGAGGGATGAAATAAAGAAGAAAGAAAGAAAAAGGGGGAAGGAAGGGAGGGAAGGATGGGAGGAGGAAGACCCCACAAATCAGACAAGATTCCTCCTAAGGCCACGGGTGGATGGGATTGGACGCCAGGGAAATGGTGGAAAGTCCACGGCACACACAGATAAAACTGAGGCTGATGTGTAGCCAGGCAATCTTCCTGTGACACCAAATACAATTTCCTCAACTGAAGGTTGGAAATGAAGTTCAAGTTTACACATCAGAAGAACGAACCAGGCTCCTTCCCTAATCATTTCCTAACGAAGTAGCAGTCAACTTCATTCTTCTAGGCAAGGGACTAGACTACTCCTTTCTGGAAAAAAATGAGCTAGCCAACAAGGGAGATTACCAGATACAAACATTCTGGAACGTTCAGAGAACCTCCTGCTCCCCTCACAGGGACTCTGTGGTGACTGGAGCTGCCCATGCATACTGTTGGAGTTCCTGTTCAGACTCTTCCTCCAACAGGAATGAACATCACTAACCAGGCATCAGAAGACATGTCCTAGCATTCAAAACCAAAATCAAGTCTAAGAAACAAACCAAACAATCCTGGAGGCAGAAGACAATGTACAAAATGATAATTTCTATCATTTATGGACTTTAAGACTTTAAGGTGATAAGAAACCAAGAAAATATGCAATGGATCTTCAGACTGGAATACTGGATCATGAAGAAAGAACTTAATAGAGAGTGTTAAGGCTTGACTGAAAATGTCTCCCACAGGCTCCTGTGTCAAATGCTTGGTTCCCAGCTAGGTGCTGTTTTGGAAGGTGCTGGGAAGCTTGGAAAGTGGGGCCCAGCTGTGGAAGTGAGGGAGCTACGTCTTGACCCAGATACTTCCTTTTTCTCTTTCTGTACTTCCTGTCAGCCATGAGGGGCAGCTTTCTCCACAGACACTCACAATCTCACTCACTTCATACCCACAAGCATCAGAGGCAAACACTGTGGACAGAGACCTCTGAACAGTGAACCGAAGTAAACCATCTTCCTGTGAGTTATTTCTTACAAGAATTTTGCCACAGGGACAGAAGTCTGATCAACAGAGAAGGGTTAGGAAATAAATTTGTAGAGATCTCCATAAAAGAAAAATATTTGGGAAATAATTATTAAGTATAAAAAGATTTAAAGATTAATATAAGAGATCCCAGTATTGGGTGATCTAGAAAATAGAAGAGGGAAAATTATGAAAGAAATGCTCACGACTCGTTCCTCACACCTGAAAGAACAGCAGTAAAAATGACTTTTTAAATTACAAAGCTAAGTCATATGAATTATCAAAAATCAACATACTAAAATTAGTATGTTAAACTGTATGCTAAAAGCTTCTGGAAAAAATAAAAAAAAATCAAAAAATAGAGTTTCTTTCTATATATTCTTCATAGTGACTCTATGAAGAATATTCAGAAACTCTATCTTTTGATTTTTGTCCCAAGGGAAATGCGCCTCCAAATGGTTTGCTCCTCAGAATTCTATCTCTTACTAGTGTCATGGCTTGGAACAGGGTGGTAGAAAGGCTTTCTCATACACAACAGCTTTGCAAAGACTGTCCCAATTTTGCATCTTTTTTTTTTTTTTTTTGAGACAGGGTCTCCCTGTAAGCCCCAGCTGTCATGGAACTCTCTATGTAGACCAGGCTGGCCTTGAACTCACAAAGATCCACCTGCCTTTGCTTCCTGAGTGCTGGGATCAAAGTCTTGTGCCACAATGCCCCTCTTGCATCATCTAAAGTAGCTAGTAATGGATGCAAGTCAACCAAATGAGGAAGTAAACAAAGAACAATGAGACCAGCAAACAGGATGCAGCGCAGAACAGAGCTGAAGGGGGTTCCTAGGACTATGGTGAAAACCCTGGAGGCCTGGAGATGGCTCTGCTCTGGCAGGTGCAGAGCAGAGGTCTTGAGGGACACTGCCCACAAAGAAGGGAACTGCAGCTGATTTAAGTGTTTGAACCAGCAAGGGGAGAGGTTCATCAGCTGGGGGTGTAGGGTCAGTTAAGAATATGTAAATTAGGGTTTGGTGGCTCAGTGGTTAAGAGCACTGGCTGCTCTTGCAGAGGACCCAGGTTCCATTCTCATCACCCCCTGCCAACCCCCATGGCAGCTAACAACCATCTGAAACTCCAGTTCCAGGGTATCTGGACGCCCTCTTCTGACCTCTGAGGGCATTGCATGACACAGGGGCACTTGCATACACGCAGGCAATATACTCATACACATAAAATAAAAATAGTAAGTAAAATATCAAAAATAATATGTAAATCAAGCACAGGCAAAGCTAAAAATCATTCAACTAAACACCTGAAGGTAAGCTCCTCCCTGAAAACAAGCTCTCATAGCATCAGAAGGCGCTATGCAAACTACCAAGGGAGGAAACCAATCAATGGTCCTCCCGAGATGTAAAGCCTAGGAGCCACAATAAACAGCCTGACAGGATATCCCCAGTAGGGCAACAGTAGCACTTTTATCTTGGGGGTAATCAGCAGTTGTCTAATTGGACTTAAGTCTCACTCAGCAGGAGGAGGAGTTCTCCTGGTAGGGAGACCCTACTCCTACCATTTCTATCCTAAATACTTCTCTTTAAGCTCACAGGTAAGTTTCTCTCTCTCCCCTTACTAAGGAAGCATCTTCTTTTTTTTCCTCAACAGATGGAGACTATTACAGATTTCTGTAACTGTTCAAAATGCAGAGAAATGACCTTGGGGAGCCCAGCCCCAGTTGATAGATCTACAGTGCAACCCGTACACCTGAGCTCAGGGAACATCACCGAAGAGGAGGAGGACAGACTCTAAGAGGCAGAGGATTGGGACGCTGCTACAAGCTAGCGTCATTTAGACGTGACAGGGAAGCTGTGTGACATGCCAGTGAGAACGGCAGAAATTCCCAAGGTCCCAACTCTAGATGAAGAGCGACAGGCATCACTGGCTGCTGGGAGAGAAGCAGTTTACCCCAGGGACGAGCCTCCTGATAAGGCAATCTAATCCTGAGGGGGCCGCACTAAAAACATGCACATGTGAATAACACTAAACGGACCCAGTAGATCATACATACATAATATGCATACATATGTAACTTTAATAATTCTAGAAAAAGAGGTCATGAATTTGAGAGAGACTGTGGAAGGGCACGGGAGGAGTTGGAAGGAGAGGACTGGCGATGATGGAAGTGCAACATTCACTATGAAGTTCTTAAGAAAAATTTAAAACACTAAGGGAAAAAAGTTCAAGGGAAGCAAATTAAACCAAAAGGAAGCATATCCATAATATAAATGATGACTTGCCCATATACACATATATATATTTATTAGGTTTGATTTAAGAACACATAGCTCTATATTCACATATCCATGTACAGTGTTGCCAAGCTAATACATTTCTAGAACCCGACTCAGGACAATGCCGAGAAGTTGAAGCTCATTCTTACAATCTGTCTTTAAAAACTAAACCATCATTTGGGACTCTAAGCCATAAATGGGACATATACACCACCATCTCCACCGCTCACCTTGAGAGGCTCCGGGAACACTGGGGAACGGGGGACAGTGACTGTAAGAGCCAGAGGCTGGGGAAGACTTCTGTGAAGACTGTCTTCTGGAAGAGCTGTGGGCAGCTGATGACTTCCAGGAGAGGGAGAGCCAGTTTTCTTCAGCAACATGGCCCTGGGTGCCATGGTATAGTGGACAGTCCTACACTCAAGCACAAGTGGGCAGCACTAATTGGACTCAGTGGGTTACTTTTCTTTAAAAAAGAGGGCTGGGAGTGGAACACGGCAGGGAGGGGTCTGGGAGGAGTTGGCAGATATGGGTGGGGTAAGGGGTGAATGTGCTCGAAATACATTGCATGCACGTGCCGAGAGCAATGGGCTGCAGAGTGTTTACCCCTGAATCAGACAGTTTGTCAAAGCTCTGCCTCCAAAGGCTCAGGGACCACTGTGGAAGAGGAGGCGGAAAGATTGTAAGAGCCAGAGGGAGTGGGGGGTCGTAAGGAAGCAGAGTCTCCCAGACAGCAGGGCAGTTACTCATAGGAACTCACAGCAATGGGGACAGCGTGCACAAGTCCCACTCAGCTCAAACCAGACAAGGTCCCAGCCTAGATGTGGGGAAGTAGGGAAGAAATCCCGACCATACCTGAGGGACTCTTGGCAGCTGATGGCTGCTGGGAGGAAGAAAGACACTGTCTTACATGGATGGGACTCGTGGTGGGCCCAGGAGATGGACCTGTACTGAAGAGCATTCAGGGGAACAATCAGACTCTACAGGCCATATTGTATATATGAAAGTACATTAAATTGGATGGGAATAGTGGGGGGCAGTGTGGACAGCAGAGAGGATCTAAATACCATCAAAATATATTGTATAAAAATGAAAATTTCAATAAAAATATATTGAATCATATATAAAATTCTCAAAGAATAAAAATGTATTTTAAAATAGAAATAAATCATCCAAACATATGTGTCTATACCAAAGTAACCAACCATAACTATTAGTGCTGTTTAAATACCTATATATTTAATTGCTTGCGCTTCATTAGTAGGATTGAAAGGTTATTCCTGGACAAACTGTCAGCCCATGAAAGGAAACAGCCAGAATTGACCAGAGTCCAAGACAACAGCTCCAGAGAGAGTGGACTGTTTTGTTTCTCATCCACCTGTGCCCCTTTTCTAAGCCTAGGGAACAATCTGCGGAAGAGGGGGCATGGTAGAATGTAAGGGCTGCGATTGGGGTGAATGGTGAAACTACAGCAATGTAGTCTGGACACTCATTTGATCAACTTGATTGAACATACAACCCCTCACCCCCCACTGGATGGTGGGGCTGTGGGGGTTTGGGCACAACAGCCTGCAAATTGGTTTCATATGAAGGATGCTTGTACTCATGGATCATCACTTATAGCTAAAAAATGAAAAAAAAAAAAAACTGAGAGAAAGATGCAGGACAGTTATGGCAAAATGCATGATCTGGGATGGGGTGGGGATAGGGGGGAAGGGAAAGGGAAATATGCATGAACTGAATTGGAAAATGATGTATGAAATGCACAAAGCATCAATAAAAAATAAAAAAATAAAAAAAGAGAGAGAGAGAAAAAAAAATAAAATAGAAAATATATCCAATAAGACTGGCCAGGATCAAGAAAACAAATGATACCAAGTGCTGGAGAGGTTGTGGGGAAAGGAGAACACTCATCCATTGCTGGTGGGAATGTAAACTTGTACAGCCACCATGGAAAGCAGTGTGGAGAACCCTTGGAAGACTTGGAATGAACTTGCCACCTGACCCAGCCATACCACTCCTGGGCATGTCCCCTAAAGACTCATCTTACTGCAGAGATACATGCACAGCCATATTTATTGCAGATCTCTTCACAATAACAAGGAGCTGGAACCAACCCAGGTGCCCCTCAACTGATGAGTGGATAGAGAAAATGTGGTACATCTACACAATGGAGTTCTATGCAGCGGTAAGGAAAGATGACATCATGAGCTTTGCAGGTAAATGGATGGAGCTAGAAGATATCATATTTAGTGAAGTAACACAGTCCCAGAAAAACAAACGAAGAATGATATCCCTCATCTGTGGGTGCTAGCACCAATTACCTAATTGTATGGCAAACTGAGCAACATCAGTGTGATCTGAAAACAACTGTGCTCTTATATTGTGAATCCCTTAAAATATAATAAATAAAATTAAAAAATAAAAAATAAAAAACAATAAAATAGAAAAAATATTCAGATTAAACCTTTATAGAAGGAGAGGGAGAGAGAGAGAAGAGAGAGAGAGAGAGGAGAGAGAGAGAATTGTTGGTTCTTATAAATAGGAACAAAGAGTGGGAAGAATTTTGGGTAAAATGTTAAGAATCTCAAAGCACTATGAATATATTTAGAGATACATATATTGTGATAGAAAGAAAAGGAAAACAGCTTATTAAGAGCAAGATGAAAGAACACAAGCTAACATTATTTGAGCCACTTTACACATATTAATTCTTTTCCTAATAATCCTCTGGAGAAATTACTGTTATTTAACCTGTTTTTTAGACTTACTTAAAGCTTAGAGACTTTAGTAAACTGCCTGGGGTGACTCAGTGGGGAGCAGGGACCAGGAAGTGCAGCCCACACACGTGCCCCAGAGCGTTCAGTTTCAATCTCTCCACTCTACTAAAAAGGAAGACCTTTAAAGACACCCTAGGAGCATTTGTTTGATGAGAATGTCACTGGCTCTTCAAGGAGTTTCTGCAGTCCTTTCCCAGAAAGCAGCACTGAGCATGAATCCCACATAGACGGGTAGGCAGCTGGGTTCAAATGTTCTCTGCCTGATATTTTTATGCATAATTTTAGCTCAATGAATTATCCAACATGGGCATTAAAAGTCTCAGTAATGCACTCACAGTGTCTGAAGAAAGGCAGCTTGCTTACAGAAGGCCTAAAGGTGTTAACTGACACAAAGTATCAGTGGTGGTGATCAGAACCGTAAGGAGAAAGAGTAGTGGGAGTCTAAGGAGGGTCCTGCACTCAAGGGAGATCGGTTTTTAATGGTTACAAATACGCTGCCTAGTCCTACCATATATTAAGAAAATAAAGACTCCGCTCCGTCTCCCAGGTCTCTACATTTACAGTTGGCCGGTTCTTCAGATAGTTGAGGAAAGATGAGATAGAGGCAGAAATGATTGCATAAGGGATCCACCTAGAATCCCATAAGAATTTTGTGCTGTATGGATACCTCTCTTTCAACCCTGCTGTGAACTATTTAGCAAGAATAATTTCTTTAGAGAGGGAGGCTGTCAAAGTATCAGAGGACATGGCAGCAATTCCTCATACCTGTGCTCATATGAGAACTCTATATTTAAATTTAAAAAAAAATTTTTTTGGTCTTTTCAAGACAGGGTCTCCCTGTAGCTCTGGCTGTCCTGGAACTCTCTCTGTAGACCAGGCTGGCCTTGAACTCACAAAGATCTGCCTGCCTCTGCCTCCCAAGTGCTAGGATTAAAGGCATTCGCCACCACGCCCACCTCCTATATTTAAATTTACATGAGTTTGTGGTGTGTGTGTGTGTGTGTGTGTGTGTGTGTGTGTGTGTGAGAGAGAGAGAGAGAGAGAGAGAGAGAGAGAGACCTTAAGGGAATGAGGGGAGTGGCAATAGAACATGCCATATGAAGGGACATTGGGGGTGTTATGTGTAACAGGGAAAAGGGGTCAGAAAAGAGCAGGTGGGGTTGAGAAGGATGGTGGGAGATAAAAAGAACACACCTTTAACCCCAGAACTCAGGAGGTAGAGACAGGCCGAGTTCTGAGAGATGGAGGTCAGGCTGGTCTACATAATGAGTTCCAGGCCAGCTGGGGCTACAGGGAGGCCCTGTCTCATAAAACAAACAAAACAAAGCCCCAAAGAGCAGATGTAGTGAAATATATGTATGAAAATATAATGAAAACCATTACTTTGTATGCCAGCTTAAAACTAAACTTAAAAATTTCAAATGAAGAAGGAAGACACAGCATCATGGGTCACAGAGGGGTCATGCGAATCACTAGCGGAAGAACAGAGATGAATCCATCCTCCAAGTGGTGCTGTTTGAACGTCCCCAGTGGCTGTACCGACAGTGTTTATGGGATATAGGACCGTTAGAGACCTGAAGGGCCTCTGGGGCAGCAGCACAGGTGGGGATGCCCGACAGACCATGGGCTCAGGGGAACGAGAGAGATGAGCTGAAGGACTTTCCAGGCCTCCAACCTCAGAGCACCTGAGATCAAAGCTCCAACTCCCATCTCCAGATGACACAGGAGTGTGAAGGAAGCCGAAGAGTAGGGGACATACAGGATGCTCTGGGGGCCACAGAGAACAGCAAATCAGTGCTCTAGATAGAAACCATAGCACCAGAACTTTGTAACAAAACATGTCAGTTCAGAGCACAAGGCACGGCTGCAGATTGGGATGTACAGACACCAGCCTTAAAGACTTTCACATGCTTAGACAGTCTGCCCTGTACAATGAAGCTGTTTATTTCCTCTAAAAATTCAATGGAGTGAATTTGGGATTGTGTATGGCTTTGAAAGGGAGGGAAAGGTGTTGCTTTCATTTGAAGCGATGTATACTGGACCCTGACCCTCTTCCAGTCTGTGGATGAAGCCAAGCCTTGCCCCCCCCCGCCGCCCCCTCCACTTACCTTTCCCCTCTCCCCACCTTTTTGGTGACAGGATCTCACACATCTCTTGACTGGCTTGGAACTCCCTATGTAGAAGATGACCCCGAACTTCCTTCTGCCTCTACCTCTCTAGACTGGAGATTACAGTTATGCACAACCACATTAGCCTATGCTGGGCGGGGGATGAACCCAGGATTTCATTCATGCTAGACCAGATTCTGTGGAGCTATTAATACATCACCAGCCCTGATGCAGTGACTTCTAAAGGAGCCTGCTGGCAGCCTGCCATCAGATGTAGGAACTTGGTGGTGACCTTGAACTTTAAGCAAATTAAGATTCAGATAAGAAAGGGTCATTTGGAGCAACCCTTTCAGTAAAAGTAAAAATAAAAAGTTAAAAACAGCACAGCACAGATGTGGCTTTTCAAATTTTACATTCCCAAGGCTTGCTGTGTATTGCCAGGTAGAAATAGCTTATGGATGTTTTGTGAAATGACTCAATTTTTCCAAAATTAAGCTGGTGTGGAGGATATTATTTATGAATGCAATTCTGTTCTAAGGGACGTAAGCATTTCCTCCTGTAATGGCGAGCTCGTTCCACAAATCAATCAAGGGCTGAGTAATGGAGGGGGCCAGTGCTAGTCTTTTGCCTTGATCAGACCTTAGATTTTCCAAGTTCTTCATCACTTAACAAGTTTAAAAAATATAGAATATGTTTTCTGATGGTTAAGAGATGAGGGAAGGGTGTTTGCAAGGGCTGGAGAGATGGCTCAGTGGTTAAGAGCACTGGCTGCTCTTGCAGAGGATATGGGTTCAATTCCTAGCACCCACGTGGCAACTAACAAATATCTATAACTCTAGTTCCAGGGGATCCAACACCCTCTTCTGACCTCCAAGGGCACTGCATGACATCGGTGCACTTACATACATACAGGCAATACACTCAAACACATACCATTAAAAACAATAAGTAAAATATTAAAAAAAGAGATGAGGGGCAGGTGTTTGATCTCCAAGGAGAGTATATGATTTTGTGGTTTCAACATTGGTGTTTATATATTTTCACTAGAGATAATGTGCTGGATAGCTTTAGTGTCAACTTGACACACCTGGGTTGAGGGAGCCTCAACTGGGGAATTGGCTCCATTGGATTGGCCTGTGGCCACGTCTGTGGAGTATTGTCTTGATTGTTAGGCAATGTGGGAGGGGCCAGCCCACAATGAGTAGTGCCACCCTGGGCAGGTTGTTGTGTACCATATAAGAAGACAGGCTGGGCATGAGCCGGGGGAGCAAGCCAGTAAACAGCATTCCTCCATGGACTGTGCTTCAGCTCCTGCCTCCAGGTTCCTGCCCTGAGTTCCTGCCTTGGGCTCCATGAGTGATGAACTGTGACCCAGGAGATGTAAGCTGAATAAACCTTTCCTCCCCAAGTTGGTGTCGGTCAGAGTGTTTTGTCACAGTAATGGAAGACAAACTAGAACAGAAATTGGTACCGAGATAGTGGGGTATTGCTGTGACAGACCTCACCTTGGTGTTTTGGGGAAGGATTGTGGAGGCGTTTGGGACTTTGGGCTGGGAAGATCATTGAATGCCTAAAGATTGTTGCTGTGGAGCTTGGAGCAGTTTTGCTGAAGGAGTTGTAGAACATGGAGGCCTGGCTTGTGAAGTTTCTAGTTTCAAAGGGGAGCAGAGATCATCAGGACTGTGTAATCTGTGGGTTCTGGTCAGCTGAGGCTGAAGAATCAGCTGTAAGTAACAAGAGACCAGAACCTGAAGTGAATTCTTTGTTGTACTGGGACAATTGATGCTGGTTAGCTGGGGCTGAAAAATCAGCTGTAAGTAACAAGAGACCAGCATCACTGTGGTGAAATCTTCTGGGAAGAATTTCTTCAGGGTCAGCACACAGAAGCTATGTTCCTGAAGGGGCCCGAGCCTCCATGTCAAGCCAGAAGCAGGACTTGGTAACGTGTAAGAGTCTCCTATATGGTTCTGGTGTTGAAATTTGAGGGGGTCACAGAGAGCAGCCGAGGCTTGGCACTGTGAGAGGTCAGGAGAGACCGTTGGTGGAAGTGCACCTCGGTTGCAGTGAAGACCCCAGGATTGCAGGGGTCATGGAGAGAAGCTGAGGCTTTGCACCAGGAGAGGTCATAAGAGATCATTGGTGAAGGTGCTGCCTCAGTTTCAGTGGCGACCCCAGCTTTTTGGAGATGCCAGGACCATGGGACGACCACCAAGAGCAGCAGCAGGTGTGAAATGGAGTCAGCCTGGGCCTGCGAGATGAGCTGTGTGTGCCACGGATGGCAGAGTCAGAGAAGGGGAGCTGCCGAAACCCTTTTGGAGCCCAGAAGATTGTGAGTGAATCCCAGGTGTCCAGCCTTGAGCTAATTTGCTGGACTTAGGTTTTGTTTAAGAGTGCCTGATTCTTCCCTTTGAAATAAGACAGTACTTGTTTTGGATTTTACAGCAGCCCACAGTTAAGAGACTTTTGATAGACTGAACTTTTAAGCGTTTGGACATTTTAAGGACTGTGGGGCTTTTAAGGATGTACTGTCTCAGGTTGTGATTAATGTTAACATAATACTTTGGGGATAAGAACTGGAAAGGTGGTGGTTTAATAGTGATGTGTTTTGTGTGTCAAGTTGACAAGGGGTCAATTGTGCTGGATAGCTTTAGTGTCAACTTGACACACCTGGGTTAAGGGAGCCTCAATTGGGGAATTGGCTCCATTGGATTGGCCTGTGGCCACGTCTGTGGAGTATTGTCTTGATTGTCAGGCAATGTGGGAGGGGCCAGCCCACAATGAGTAGTGCCAATGAGTAGGGCAGGTTGTTGTGTACCATATAAGAAGGCAGGCTGGGCATGAGTCGGGGAGCAAGCCAGTGAACAGCATTCCTCCATGGACTGTGCTTCAGCTCCTGCCTCCAGGTTCCTGCCCTGAGTTCCTGCCTTGGGCTCCCTGAGTGATGAACTGTGACCTAGCAGATGTAAGCTGAATAAACCTTTCCTCCCAAAGTTGGTGTCGGTCAGAGTGTTTTGTCACAGCAATGGAAGACAAACTAGAACAGATAACAAATGTGTGTGAGCTAGGACAGGCATTCTGGGTGGCCACCTGGAGGACTACAGGACCCCCTGACACCCCCTGCACTTGTACCTGCTGGGAGAGTTAATGTGGATTACTAACTTATTTGAGTCTAGAATCAATCCAGAGACAAGGCTAAGGGTATACCTATATTTTATAGATTAATCTAATTGAGGTTGGAAAACCCATCTGAACTGCATAAATAGGAGAAGAAAATAAGCACCAGCACTCATCTCTGTCTGCTTCCTGGCTGTAGAGGCAATGTGACCAGCCACCTCACTCGCCGGGTCCCAGGCCTGTCCAACCATGACTGACTGTTTACCCTTGAACTGTAGGACAGAATCAATACTTCTTCCCTTAACTTGCTTCTTGTAAGGTATATGGCCACAGCAACAAGATAAGTGACCAGTATACCTGCTCCAGGGCGCCTCTTTCAGATCATGGGTCAGCAACCAGGATCCCCTTATGTCCAGTCCTCCCGCCACCATCTATTCTATGGCCCTGCACGCAGTTAAGAATCTCTAATAGGATAGATAGTTGTCAGTCTCTTCTCTATTGTTATAGTTTGGATAGAAAAGCTCCTTTAAAACTCAGGTGTTGGAAGCTGCGCCACCGGCCTGTATTGTAGGCGTATGAGACGGGTGGGACACTTAGTAGGTAGGGCCCTCTGATGGTTAATCTTGATTGTCAGATTCTCCTGGGATCACTCCAGAGGCCAGCCTCTGGGCAGGTCTGTAAGGAGTACCTGAGAGAGGGTGCCTCCCTAGAGTGGGCAGTAGTGGCCCAGATATCAAGAGGTCTGAGGGGACTACTCCCCCTGCTGGTGGAACACCGACCTGCTGCCATCCCTGGTCCACCAACCTTAGCTGACATCAGAACATAGCATCGCCAAGCCTTCCAATGTGAACTGAAGACCATCGGTTCTCTAGAAATCCCCAGGGGCTTCAGCACCAGGTTGGGACTGCTGAGACAGCTAGCCTTGTGGACAGAGCAGCTGCTCTATTCTGAACCTCTTCAGGGTACAGACAGTCATTGTTGGACTACTCGACCACACTGTAGAAGCCAGTCTAATAAAGCCCCTGGTGATACACAGTTGTCCTAGGAGTCTGGTTCCTCTTGAGAACCCTGACTAATACAGGAGGAAGCCAGGTGAATAGGGAGGCATGTCCTTGAAGAGAATGCTGGGATCCTTGCCCTTCCTGCTTCCGATTGCCATGCGATGAGCAGGTCTCCTGCTTCACGTTTCCGCGGCCATGGTCCGTGTCTCCCACTGGTGAACCTTGAGCTGACATAAACCCTTCCTCCTTATAAGTTGTTTATCTGAGGTATTTTGTCATAGCAGTGAAACACTGATTAATATTTCACATTACAGAGTAAGGCTGGGTAGGTGGGGCACTGACGTCTGTTTACTTTATCCCTCCCGCCCCACCCCCCCCCAGGTTCTGTGTGTCTTGTATATGGTTGGTATTCAAAATAAGATGAAAAATAAAAATAAAATAATGGAATAAAATGAATGTGGGGTACGGACAAAGTGTTCCTACTCAGATCACATAAAGAACCTAATACCCAGAAGTCAAAAAGTAAATCAATTGCCAGGGATGCTGGTGGACATCTTTAATCCCTGCACTGGTCTGTACAGTGAGTTCCAGGCCAGCCAGGGCTACAGGGAACTCTTGTCTCAGAAAGCAAATAAAAAGGGCATCAATTAAGTAGAAAATGGACACTGTAGAGGATACTTGAAGACAGACTAGAGTAGGAAACCTATTCTGTACTGGGTTGGATCCCCAGCACCACAACTGACACTAAACATACAGTTCTTATACATCCAGAGATGCATTCCTGGAAATTTATTCCAGAAAACAGTAAAAAAAATCTGTTCATCTAGTCACTAAACATGACTATTCATAGCTGTTTTATTCATGAGTCAAAAATGTAAAATAAATGGACTCATGTGGGCCTTAGCATGTCAATCAGCAATGTATATTAAATGAGGTCTTTAAATAGAATTCAATGTGAAACAAGTTTCTGTATTGGTAGGTTGGCAAGAATGCTATGACAGAGGTTCACAAGGACCTAACCACACATTCCTCCTAGGATCAGTATGAATTGGTTAATTCATGTTTGCTACAACTTTACAGGACACGGTCAGTTTAGATGTCAAGAGCTGGTGGATTGTTAATGTGGTTACTCTGATGGTTAGTTAACTTGACACAACTTAGAATTACCTAGAAAGAAAGTTTCAAGGAGGGCACGTCTAGGCCAGGTTGACCTGTGGGGGGTTGTCTTGATTGCTGATTGATGTGGGAAGAACCGGCCCATCATGGGCAGCACCATTCTCTAACCAGGGGGTCTTTAACTGTATAGGCGTAGGGAGAGGAGACAGGACAGGCGTGCTCTTGACTGCGGATGTATACAAGACGTGATTGACTTTAGTCACTGTGCCCTGGAATTGCGACATGAAATGAACCCTTTCCTCCCATAAGCTACCTTTGGTCATGGTATTTTGTCACAGCAACAGAAATGAACTTAGACAGTTTTGGTGCCCACTACTGGCCTGAGTACTGGAGACCTGTGGTTTTGGCTTCTCATGCCAATGTCTCCAAAACTGCTGGGAGTCCACACATCTTTCCTGTCATCCCATTCTGCCAAGCCAGTCATTCAAAGCACCTGTATTACCTATGATAACAAAATATTTGAAAAAGAGAAAAATTCACCCAATACTCAGGAAAAACAGAAACTCCAACTAAAGGACAGTCCACCAGTAAGACCAGCAAGGACACACTGGCTTAAAGGGTTATGCCTCTGAAAATCTCAAATGCACATAAAACTTAGTTTTTATTTTAAAATATTACTTTGCATCTTTGCAGGTTGATTTTTTTGTCTTTTTGAGACAGGGTCTCCCTGTAGCCCCAGCTGTCCTGGACCTCACTCTGTAGACCAGGCGGATCTTGAACTCACAGAGATCCACCTGCCTCTGCCTCCCAAGTGCTGGGATTAAAGGCATGCACCACCAGGCCTGGCTCCATGTTGATAGTTTTAAATTTACTTGCTACTTTAATTATTTCAAGTGAGGATAACACACACACACACACACACACACACACACACGCATGTATGGAGAAGAACTGAACTCTTGAATTTATCTTCTTTCAGACCTAAAAGAATAGAGGTTCTTTAGCAAAAGTTTGAATAGCAAAAGCCTGTAAACATGGATGATCTGGGCATACTGCCTACTTTCAAACCCTGTCTTTGGCATGTTCTACCATGGGCATCAGGAAGGGAACATTATTACCTGACCTGGGTTTTAGTTTCTTCACTCTCAAAATACAGCAGAGGAGTGGTATTATTTAGTAGATTTCCATGAAGATTAAATTTGCTAATTTGAGGCTTAAGTCCAAACCAAGGGCCCAAAGCATGTGAGTGGCTGTCACTTGACTATATTAATGATCACCACTGTTACCCAATCCATAGCACAGCGAGACAGGAGCTCAGATTTGCTACTTGTGCAGTCCATCTCCTAAAATCAGACTTATTATAAACAAAATCTGGTTACAAGTAGGTGTGAAGGTAAAACTATGATTCACTCTATTTGGGAATTCTTGGCTTATCTATTTATTTTTATTTTATGTGTATAAATGTTTTGCCAGCAAGTATGTACGTGTGTACCACATGAATGCAGTGCCCTTAGAGGCCAGAAGAGGGCATCAGATCCCCCTGGAACTGGAATTACAGTTTTGAGATTGTGGTGGGGGTGCTGGGAACTGAACCTGGGTCCTCTGCGAGGAGTAGCAAGTGCTATTAACTATTGAGCCATCTCTCCCACCCCATATTTATTTATTTTTAGACACAGAGTCTCACTCTGTAGCACAGGTTAGCCTGAAACCTGCAGAGATCTCCCCCAAGTGCTGAGATTAAAGATATAAGCCACCATGCCTGCCTGGCTTAACTCAAGCTGAGTCCACTGCCTGCCCTCTGCCTTCCGTCATATCTTGCCTTCTTCTTAGAGGGCTAGAATAAGAACTGGATATCTGGAAAACAGACCTCCATTCCGTTGGAGTGAGGGAGGAGAGGCAGAAAGTATCTTTAAGCAATGAATCCGTCAGGGGAAACCGTCAGGCCTCTCAGGGTGGGAGGGATGTGTTGAAGAATAATGATATCAATGAAGGATGCCAGGGCCAAACTTCAACTGGCCACAGATGCATCCAGCCTCTTAGGGCAACGTGGAGCTGAAAAGGGGCTTCATCTCAGTTGCACTGTGAAGCTTTTGAGGACCAGGTTGTTTACTTTAAACCCTAAACCTAGCCCAGGATCTTCCATGAGCTAAGTGCAAAAGAAATAGCCACTGAACTGAGAATTCTTGCTGCCCCCTGTGGGAACTCTGCCCTCTGGGCATGGCACAGCCATTGGCAATATGACGTCAGAACCTTGTGGTTATCTATGCTTGGGAGAACCTCCGAATCTCCCAAAGGGGGTCCTACTAATGCTCCCTCTAGGAGTGTGGGGAGGGAGGATGATCACACCCTCACTGGGGATTCTAGTTACTCACTCTCTCCTGCCCCACCCCAGCAACGTGTGACCTTGTTTCAAGTGCGCATGTCCCAGGAATGCTGGAGTGGACAGAGGGTGGGATGCTGGTGAAGGTGGGGACTCCGTCTTTGCAGCTTTAATGAGGTCATCCTCAGTGCTAGGGTGGGACATTTTGGTGATGCTGCTGTTCTGAGTCACCCACTCTCCTTTAAGAACCCCTTCCATGCTCCTGTAAGTAAGCCCTATAAGCTTACTAGTTGTCAGAGCCCTGAGATGAATAGATGTGTGCTCATAGCACCCAGAAAAGTCACAGAACACCCCCATATTACCCTCAAATACCATCCCATGGGGAACCTAACAGAATGTGAGCGGCAGATGGCTTCTGGCAGATGGCAGCCACTCAGACACATTAGCCTCCTACTGCTTCTCCACCCAGGAACCAGCCATGACTTGTGCCCTGTGCACCTGGAGGGTGCCAGGCAGGCAGGTGACAACTGTTTGCTCTCAGTCTTACCAGGTCACCTGCCATTGATGGTGATAAGACTAATGTCACCAGCTCCCTTGTCTGCCACAGGCCAGAGAGAAACCACAGTACAGGACACAGCTTCACAGTCACACCTCATCTTTCCACATGAGATAAGAGCTTATTAAAACCCACCGCCACCCACTTTCCTGAGCAAGAAGTTTGGGAGTCCAGCTGTGTAACATCTGCCCACCTCAGTAAGGTCCCAACAAGATGAGTAGCCCTGTTGCCTCACTCCAGAGAAGAACGAGCCTCTCCTGTCCTTTGTCAAAGTCAGGAAACTAAGATAGACTCTTACGAGCCCTAGGACAAAGTATCTTTTCTCTTCAGAGCATGCCCCACAGTCGGCGTGGCCTGAATAATTCACCCTATGGGTGTTTTTACCATTCCCATGGGCTTTGAAAATCAAACTGCTTTTTAACTCATTGGTGGGGGAAAAGGCATTAAAAATCCCAAATGGGCCGGGCGTGGTGGGGGCCAGGCGTGGTGGTGCACGCCTTTAATCCTAGCACTTGGGAGGCAGAGGCAGGTGGATCTTTGTGAGTTCAAGGCCAGCCTAGTCTACAGAGTGAGTTCCAGGAAAGCTGGGACTACAGAAAGACCCTGTCTCGAAAAGACCAAAAAAAAAAAAAAAATCCCAAATGCAAGGGCTGTGCAGATGGGGATGGCTCATGGGGTAAAGTGCTTTTTGCACAGACCTCTTATGAGGACCAGAATGGGGCTCTCCACAACCCCTGTAAAAGCTGAACACAGCAGAGGGTCTGTAATCCCCAAACAGCCCTTTCCGGGAAATAGGATGTGGAGACAGAATTTCCAGAAGCTTGTGGGCCAGCTAGCCTGGCTCACACACCAGCAAAGAGGTCCTATCTCAAAGAAGGTAGAAAGGACCTTCCACACATGGGCTGGACACCCTCTCATGTACACACACACACACACACACACACACACACACACACACTTCCAAATGTAAAGAGAGACACAATCCCATCTGGAATGGATTCTTCTATTCCATAGTCAGGGAAGCCAAGGCTCAGAAGCGAGAATTTTCCGGAGGCACGATGAGTCCAGACGAGCTTGAGCCTAAATTTCCAGGGATTGTGTTCTGTGCTCTTTACCCTCAATTATATGCTCCACTTTATTAGTTTCTTCATAACCACAAGAAACAGGTCAGTCCTCTTTTCCTGCTTCCTGGACAAAGTAAACAGAAATGACAGTGCACAAACATCATGAGCGATGCAGGGGCAAGACCTCCGGCTGAGCTCTGCGACGTGGCTACTCACAAGACCTCGGGCTGAGCTCTGTGACGTGGCTACTCATGAGTGCGCACTTGGGAGGGTTGCCCCCATGAGCGCCCCAGCACAGCTGCAGGCTGCCATCATCAAGGTTGGGTCTGGGAAGTCTGGCTGTTCACAGAGTCAGTGTCTGAACACAGCCTCCGTGTCAGGGCCAGCTTTATTAAATAACCAGGTTCTTGGAAGACAAGTCCATTTGATGCAGACTCTCTGTAGAGTACAACCCATCAAACCAACAGGAAGACTTCCTCAGGAAATTAAAGCCAGTGCAATTGAATTACACCCATCCAACAAGGTAGTTCTCTATGCCCTTCACAGGACAGGAAGCACACAGACTGACAGTGGCCAATGGCCCTGTGGGGGGGGGGTAATGGAAACTTCCATTGGCCAAGGGAGTCCATGGTCCATGCCCTCTCTCCCTCGGGTCCTCTTCTTCCACCTCTTTCTTTTTTTTACAGCATTGACTTGGTCACATGCAAATGTCCCTGTGCATATCGGCCATTGTAATCAGCTTCTCCAGAATCCAGTAGGTGAGCATCCCAGATGCCTAAAGACAGGCCACGATGGATACATGGACACATCGTCAGTCATGACTGACGGGAAGGTGTGCAGGGAAACCCAAGGCCGGCTCGCCTTCCCTCTGTCCTTTGAGTCTGAAACAGATGTAGTTCTTGCTCCGCTTGGCTTCCTTACTTCCTCTTGAGGTTGTCGACGTCAGGCAAAACTAACCCTTGGACCCACTGGGACCACTCTAGCTTGACAGTTCCATATTTTTCCAGAAGTCTTGCTTTTTAAGTTTCATGAGCCTTGTATCTGCATCAGAGACAGAGCCTTCAACACAGTGGGGGGCTTAGTAGCAGGGGGCTGACCCACGGTGGAGGGCTCCAGAGAGTGCCTCCCAGATGCTGGCTTGATTACTGTTCCTACTGCCATGGTCCCAATATATGAAAGGAGGCCACCTGACGGAGGGCTTATTTTGCCTCATACTTTAGGGTGACACAGTCCATCACGGTAGGGGAGGGATGGTGGCAGGAGAATGGCAAGGGTGGCCATGTGACATCCACAGTCAGGAAACAGGGACATCAGCCAATGCAGATGCTCGGCTGGCTTTCTCCTTTTATTCGATCCTGGACCCGGTCCATGGGAACCCACCACCCACACTCAGAGTGGGTCTTGCCTCCTCAGTTAAACCCTTCTGGGAACATCATAGAGGTATGTTTCCATGGTGACTCTAAATCCCATCGAATTGACAATGGAGATTAACCGTCACAGATGCTAAGGGTACCTGTGTGATTTCTCAACATGGCAACAGCACGTGGAATATATATTTAGCACAGTCCTCAGTAAATATGAGGACCTCAGGCTCTTCATCACTGCGGCCTCAGAAGAGAAAGCCCAAGAGCTGGGACGCCCGTTCGCCCATACCAGCTGACGCCAGAAGCATGGGCTCCGACTCAGAAAGCTGGAGCAGCCACCAAGCTGTGGCAGCCACGGTCAACCTTCCCTGTGCCTCCAAGAGCAAAGCCGCGCCTGGCATCGGATCCCGCGGGCACGTGGCAGCGGTGACTGGCTCAGCCCCCCAGTGGGTTAACTTGCAGGAACCGTGGGAAGCAAAAGGAATCCTTGCCATTCTGAGCACATTCGCCCTGGCTGCAGAACGCAAGCCCAGAGGCAGAGTACGGGTGTTGTGTGGACGCTCACCTTTCTGACCCACTAAAGCCAGGTAGAGTGGACACTGTCGGACAGACCTGAGGATGTGCCAGAGTCCTCTCCCCAAGTGACACATAAAATTACAGCTAATGTTACTTATGATGTCTGCAAATACATTTAAATAACTGGGAGTAAAAATGGACTGACAACAGGTCGTTCGTCAAGAGACCTAATTATTGTCCTAACGTGGGGTCTCACTCTGTAGCCCAGGCTGGCCTCAAATTTGCCATCTTCCGGCCTCTGCCCTAACAAAGGGGATTAAAGATAGCAAAGGTGATTTTAGCTACTCAGACACAAGTATCCCATAGAAGTTGCATGCTAAGAATATTTTTATAAGACCCCCTGTGATGGTTGATAATGTCAACGCGATACACTCTAGAGTCACCTACCATACAAGCCTCTGGGCATGTCTGTGAGGGGGACTGGATAAACCGAGATGGAAAGCCCCACCCTGCGTGTGGCCAGCACCCTTCCATGGGCTGGGGTCCTGGACTAAATAAAAGTGAGAAAGCGAGTTGAGCACCATTGACCTCTCTGCTTCCTGTCCGCAAACACAACGTGAGCAGCTGTCTCTCACTCCCACCGTGAAGCCTTCCCCTCCATGATGGATTGTCCCCTCAAACTCCAAGCCAAAGTAAACCTTTCCTTAAATTGCTTCTTTTCATGTGTTTGGTCACAGCAGTGAAAGAGTAACACCCTCTGAGAGTGAGGGGACCATCGCTGTTACCCCTTGGTGACAGGGACACCCGTCTCCAGTCGCTGCCAGGTGTCCTCACCATCAAAGCACCCTCTATTATCGTCCTCATCTATGGACACCCTCTTGCTGCCTTCTTAGGCGTCAAAGCACAAGGCAATTGTTAGACGCACATTCCTGGGCCCAGTCCAAATTCCCTGCTGCTGACTCTCTGGGAACACAGCCTGGAAATCTGCATGTTTGCTCTCCACACATGCAGAGCCTGCTCCACAGCCTGGCTGGCCTTCTAAACCACTGGGCTCCTCATGACTACAGACTTCCATCGTGGGCTTTGTGCTATGAGCCCTTCCGGGCTTTGGATGCCCTTACCTTGCTATGCAGGTAAGCTGCACCTCCTTAAGTTGTGTGTCTAAACCACGGTGATTGCAGAATAACACCTGAATCCCTGTTTTTGGTTTATCTGTGACAGCGGAGGAGAGTGGGACCCCTGAGACAGCCCAGTTGGCTCTGCTAGCTTTTAATATTGTGAAGCCAATGTCAAGGACTGGGTATGCAGCTCAATTTGTAGAGTGCAAAGCCTGAGGCTCCATCCCCAGCACCATGGAAGGGGTTCCGACACAACCTGTATTCTCAGCACTTTGGGAGGGGGTAGAAGAAGAGTGATCAGAAGTTCAAGGTCATACTTGGCTACACAGCAAGTTTGAGACCTGCCTGGGACACATGAGACCTTGCACCGACAGGAAAAAAAAGCCAATTAAATATGTGAAGACGCCTGAAGTCACTGCTTAAGAGATACAGAAGCAGAGCTGGGGAGACAGTTCGGTCACCGAAAGTGCTTGCTGTGTACGGATGAGGACCTGAGTCCCATCCTCAGAACATCCATAAAATACATGAAGCATGCATTGAAGCATACATAGAACATACATAACAAAGCCTGCTGTTGTGTGCTTGTGATCCCAGTGCTGGGGAGACAGAGCCAGGAGCATCTCAGACTCACTGGTCAGCCTAGTCTGCTGGACAAACTCCAAGCCAATGAGAAAAGAGACCCTGTCCCTAAAAATAAGGAAGATGGCTTGTGAGGAATGACACCCAACTGACCTCTGGCTTACACACACGTGGAGACACACACGCACACACATGCACACATACGCACACACATGCACACACAAGCACAGAAGCAAGGGGCTAGGGAAATAGCTTGGTGAATGAAGTACTTGCCTTATAAGCAGGAGGACCGAGGTGTGGACCCCCAGCACCCACATAAAAACCTAACATCCCAGGGCTGAGGAGACAGACACAGGAGGGTCCTCGGGACTCACTGGCCACCCAGTCTCCTCTACTTAGCAAGCTCCAAGCCAATCAGAAAAGAGATCTTGTCCCTACAAACAAGGTGGATGGCTCCTGAGGAATGAGCTTTGAGATCTGGGCTTCCACACGCATGTACACATACACAACTGGATGCACACTTACATAACATACACAAACAAAGGCTGGGAGATGGTTCAGTGGGTTAGGTGCTCATTCCGTAAGCAGGGGCCAGGGTTTGCATCCTCAGCACCCACACAGAAAGCCAGGGGGGTGTGCTAGCCTTCCCGTGAGTGTGCCAGCATTCAGGAGCTGGGACAGAGGGTCCTCACACAAGCTGGCTAGGTAGGTGAGCCGACCTGGCAGGCTTGGGCTGCAGGTAGAGATCCCTGCCTCAGTAGGGAAAGCGAGAAAAATTAAGGACAACATTTGTCAGCACCTTCTGGTCTTCACGCCGGCACACACGTGTGCTCACACATATGGAAACACACATATACATGCAAAAACTTTTTTAAAAATACAGAAGCAATTCTAAGAGTCAAGGAAAATCAAGAAAGAAGAAATAGAGTTTACAGTATAACAATTCACAATGGCTTCACTGGAAACTACAGAGAAATTCACATCCACCATGGAAGGTTACACTCCCCAGGCTTGGCTCATGGAACGGTAACCTGTCCAGGGAAATAAGAGAACACTGTGGCATGTACAGCTCCTGTTCACCGAGCAAGCACACTGGGTCATAAGCAGGATCTTGAGGAGACAAATGGAAAAGGGGTGAAGGTGTCAGATCTGCCAAGACTTTTGGCTGTCCAGATAAGCCTGCGGCCATGCTCTAAGATGGGCTAGCCATGTAACAAGAGCATGCTCTGAGATGGGCTAGCCATGTAATAAGAGCACACTCTGAGATCTTCTGGGCTAGCCATGTGACAAGGGCACATTGGTTTGGCGAGCAGTGGCAAGAAAGAATCTGAATTGCCTTCCACGTGCTGTGATAAAACTCCCTGATGGGGCTGGAGAGATGGTCTAGCGGTCAAGAGCGCTGACTGCTCTTACAGAGGACTCGGGTTCAATCCCCAGCACCCACATGGCAGCTGAGAACTGTCTTTAACTCCAGTTCCAGGGGAATCCAACACCCTCTTCTGACCTCCGTGGCATTGCACGACACAGGTGCACAAACCTACATGCAGACAGTATATTCATACACATAAAAAATAAATAAAATTATGGGCTGGAGAGATGGCCTAGCAGTTAAGAGCGCCAACTCTTAACTGCCTATCAGTTAAGAGCATCCTCTGCAACTGCTCTTGCAGAGGACCTGGGTTTGATCCCCAGCACCAACATGGTGGCTGAGAGCCATCTTTAACTCCAGTTCCAGGGGAATCCGATGCCCTCTTCTGACCTCTGCAGCATTGTACGACACAGGTGCACAGACCTGCATGCAGACAGTACATTCATACACATAAAAATAAATAAATAAATAAATAAATAAATAAATAAATAAAATTAAAAAAAAAAAACCTCCCTGACAAAAACGTAGGAGGGAAAGGGGTTTATTTCCATCCAGAATTCCAGCTTACAGTATCAGGGAAGGCCAGGCAGGAATATCAAACAGGTAGTCACACCACATCCAGGGTCAAGAGCAGAGAAAGGAACGGGGTCACACTCATCTGCTTGCTCCTTGCGCTCACTCCTGTACTGTTGAGGATCTCCTTCCTGGGGAATGGCAACACCACTGGACAGGTCTACCCAGCTCAATTAAGGCAAACACGACCTCCCCCCAGACGTGCCCACAGGCTGACCCCAGGTAGACAACCCTTTCTGAGACTCTTCCCAGGGGATTCTATGCTGCATCACCTTGACAAAGCTGATCATTACAGAAGATAGACCTTTTCCAGCCATACATTTGGATACCCGCCATGCTGATGGGAGCTCGTGCAGCACCTGATCTCCATCCGTCGGCCATGTGTGAGTGCCCACATCCGCCCACTTCAGCATCCCCCCCCCCCGTCCAGAATTCGTTCTGACCCCTCGTCTCCTTTTCACACCATAAGCTCCTCAACAATGGAAACCACACATTTCAGATGTGCGTACCTCCAACTCCTACCCCTCACAGAGCCTGGGGTGCAGTGGGAAGGCTATCTTCTGGGACAACTCTGGCAGGCTTTTTTGCTATAATACCAGGTTGATCCAGTTAAGCTCAAGATGGCAGGGTGGCTCGGCCACCTCACGTGCACAGACTTGGTCTCCCATGCCCCCGCCCCGCTCTGAACCTCCGAGAGTGCCTGCAACCCCTCCTCAGTCCCCCAGTTCTCCTCAGCACATTTCCTTAGTCAAAAGTTCTTCAGTGTGACCTAAAGTCCCAGGCTCTGATTTATAAGCCGTGCCTCTCACAGAATGCAGATTGTAGCACCAAGATAAGAAATTATTTAGACTCTGCAGGAGACGCGGGAGTCATGCGAATCTGATGACTGATGTGGCTGCAGATGTGGCCTCTGAGCTTATCGTGAGCACAGCCTCCTTGCCTTTAGGAGCACTGATTTCCAGGGACACGGAGGCTGTCAGGGTGAGGGCACTAAGTCATAGCGAGCCTGGGGTTTCTCCTTGGGCTGTGGTGGCTTTATGTCAGGGCTTTCTACAGGTGATCAGCTCTGCCACATGGCTCAATAGCCCCATTGCCTGACTCTTATTTTCCTCCTCTCTAAAATAAGGTAGTAACAGCCAGCCATCAAACCTTGATTGACAATAAAATTACATAATGCGTGTATTCGCCAAGAAGCCTCGTTCAGACACCTGCTCACCCATAATGCATTTGAACCAAGAATCAGGGGGGGAAAAGCCCATATTCTCCATGCTGACCTCTCCTGAACCTGCTGCAATGACGGTGATGGAGATGGTGATGATAATGACTGTCTCAGCCTCATGTGCCAGGCTGTATCCTAAATGCTGTATGTGGCTTGGCCCACCTACTCCTCCAGACAGTTACAGGAGCTGGATGTCAGCATTATCTGCACCTTTATAGGAGATGGGCCGTGAAGCACAGAGGGGCTCAGAGTTGTGGGCTGGGGAGCTGGGACTCAGTCCTGATGGTATATCTATGGCTAATCCTCACTTCCATTCCCACCGTAAAACACAAGCAGCACTCATGTGCGGGGCATTTATAACGTCTCAGGCATCCTGCCGAGTGCTTCGTGACATAGTATGCTGCTAATTAATCAGGTAAGTCTTTGATCTACATGTTGAAAGAACCCATCTGGACATGGGGAAACTAGCGCCCTAACATCAAAGCTCACCAACTTAAACTCTCTACTGCCTAGGCTTGTGGCTGGCAGGAGCCATGTTCTGAGCCATATCCTACAGCTAGCTTCAGTTTTCCTAAATGCTTCCCTGAGATACCAGGGCTGTGAGGTACAGAGACTGGCAGAGGGTGAGATGTGTGTGGCCCAGAGGCCCCAGGGCAACTTCCTTGGCCCTGAGAACAGTCTCATTCCATCAGGAGTGAAGCACCTGGGCCAGTGAAGCTGTGTGTGGAGGGTCAGTCTATCCCTGGGCCACATCATACCAACTCAATGCCTACGCTGACCAGGCCTGGTCCTGCTTGCACGGAGCCAGAAGAAAGACCTGGATAGCTTTTGATGCCCAGACTTACCATCCCAGACTTTGCTCCTGCGTGACAATCCTCCTCCTCACTCTTACAACACTACTAGGTAGTCATTAGGATCCTGTCTGCCACCAATCTGGCCTGGGTTTTCTTTTGTAGTGCTGCTCAGCTTTAGGAAAACAACTTTTGGAAAGGAGGGGGTCACCTTTTTCTAGCTATCCCTTTCTTCCTTCACCCAACTGATAATACGGAACTTGGGGAGAGGCCATGGAGATCGGCGTCATTCTCATCCGGAAGCCAAGTAAGTCTACATCAGCTCAAAGCTGGTGGTGTCAGGAGGTGGGCATCGACTGATGGCAACATGCCTCTGGACCAGCATTCAGACACAATGAAGAGACTGGACACACAAACAAGATACAACCAGGGCAGGGTTGGGGAGATGGTCCAGTTGGTAATGTACTTCCCACTCAAGCAGGAGGACCTGAATTCAATCCCCGGAACCTGTGTGAAAAAGCTAGATATGGCAGCATACACTTGTAATCCCACTGTGTGGAGGCAGCAACAGGTGGGTCCTGGGAGCTCAATGGCCAGCCAGCCAGCCTGGCCCAGCTGGACAGCTCCAGGCCAATGAGAGACCTTGTCTAAAATATCAAAGTAGACAGTACCTGAGGAATGACACTTGAGGTTGGCCTCCAGCACACACGCACACACACACACACACACACACACACACACACACACACACACATCTTCCTGGGGTCCACAGCTGGTCTTCTCTCTCCTGTGTCCTCCTCTGATCATCTTTATGCATATATGTCTAAAACTACTATTTTTGGAGAAAGGGTCTCTCTGCAGCCCCAGCTGGCCTGGAACTCACTGTGTAGACCAGGATGGTCTTAATTACAAAGAGATGTGCCTGCCTCTGCCTCCGTAGTGTGGTGGTGCCCACATTTAATCCCAGCCGGATTGCAGAGAAACCTACTCTAATTAGCTCATTTGGACTTAATTTCTTCTCTAAGATCCCTATCCCCAAGTACACTCACATTCCAAGGCACCATGGGTTGGACTTTAACAGATGAACTACTTAGAGAAGGTCAACGTGTAACACAATACCCAGTCCTCACTGCATCAAATCTATGTCCAGACTGAAACACAGACCACATACCACAAGGAGGCTTGTGACGAAGGTCTAACAGACCCCTGTGATGGTGCATCTTGATTGTCAACTAGGAGACACACCTGTGGGCATGTCTATGAGGGAGTTTCTAGGTGGGATTAATTGAGGTGGGAAGACCCCCTCCCCAGGTATGGGCAGCATTAACTCAGACTGGGGTCCTGGCCTGAACTGAAAGGAGAAAGCAAACTGAGCACCAGCACTTGTCTCTGTCTGCTTCCTGACCTTGGACGGCGTGAGCACCTGCCTGCACTCCCGCTGCCATGCCTTCCCACCATGATGGACTGTACCCTCCAACTGTGAGCCAGAATAGACCCCTCTTTCCTTTTGTCGGGTACGTGTCACACAACGAGGAAGGCCATGAGGCCTGGAAAAGCCTCTTCTGAAGAGCCAGCTGGGCTTTCCAGCCACTGTCCTCTCTGGGAGCTCTGGAGAGCGGCTGGCTGTTGTACACACTGAGCAGGAGACACAGGCTGGTGGTTCCTCTGCTATCCCAGGTGCCACTGCAAGGCTGGGCCCGATTGTGGTTGAGGTCACCAGTGTCCCCCAGTGTTTTATTATAGTTTGGCCAACAGACCTCTTGTGTACTGACAGGTAGCAAAGTGTCCCTATGAAATACAGTTCTCCAGGTCACCTTTAACAAGAGTGCACCCAGTGAGCTACACACAGAAGCCATTAGGGAGGGGTCCTTGTCACCCTATTCTGGGTTCACCCCCCTCCTTCTTCCTTTTGCCCAGGGCAGGAGGAGTGTGACCTAGTGTCAGAGTCATGCATCTGCTCTGGCAACACACAGGAGACCACCTCCCATAGGCCCCCTATCCCACCTCACCACACTGGACTGTACAAGTCTGGACATCACTTTAAGAGAGAAGCAGGGACTTGTGTGGTCCTATGCGCTTGATATTCCAGGCAGGTGTTAACAGAGCCAGGAAGGAGAGCCTGGCCTCTCAGCAGGAGGGCAGGCCCCATGCTGCAGTCTCCATCCACTACTTAATTGCTGGCGGCCTTTATGGGACTGTTTTTCTTTGAAGAGGTGGGAGAGCAGCACAGGAAGACTTCATGCAACCAATCCTCCTCTCACTGTCAAACTGGTACAGGGCACCAGGTGGGCAGGAGGTGGTCACAGCAGGCAGGAAGGGCCCTGTGCAGAGGAAAGGAAAGTGAGGGCAAAGAAGGAGAGCAAAGCTCAGCTTCAGAGGCACCGTGGCTGCCAACTCCTGCAGCTGCTCTTTCGGCAGTGGGCCCTGACGGCCCCTGCCGCACTAGGTGGAATGCTCAGCCCTGGCAGCAGAGAGACCCACTGAGCCAGCCATTCCTGCAGTCCCCCGGGGTGCAACGGCAGTCATGGAAGAGAAAGAGTTTACCAAGAAACATCAAGACAGGCCTGTGAGAGCCATACACAGGAACATCCAAAAACCACAAACAACAAAAGCCTGACAGAAGCAGCATTGTGTATGTTTTATACATACAGCTGAGCTGTAAGGTATTATACCTTATGTTATGACTGAACTGTGCTCTCTTCAAAATACACTGAAGTCCCAAGTCCCGGTACCTAACAGTGTGACCTCTAGAAATGGAGTTGCTGCAGATGTAACTAGGATGAAGTCCTAGGAGAGTAAGGTGAGCCCCCTAATCCAACATGCCTGATGACCTTATAAGGAAAGAGTGATGGGGGGCTGGAGAGATGGCCTAGTGGTTAAGAGCGCCGACTGCTCTTGCACAGGATCCGGGTTCGATCCCCAGCACCCACATGGCAGCTGAGAACCGTCTTTAACTCCAGTTCCAGGGGAATTTGACGCCCTCTTCTGACCTCTGCAGCATTGCACAACACGGGTGCACAAACCTACATGCAGACAGTACATTCATACACATAAAAAATAAATTAAAAAAAAAGAAAAGAGTGATGACAGACACATGAGGAGAATATGCTATGATGATGCAGTTCAACACTGGAGCGATGAATTGCAAGGCCCAGGGTGCCAAAGGCCAGTGTCTGCCAGAGGCCCCTCCAGGGACCCAGGACAGATTGCCCCTGTACTAGTTATTTTTCTGTTGCTGTGATAAAATGCCTGGTAGAAGCAACATAAGAAAGGAATGGTTCACTGTGGTGTAAGCCTTCAGAGAGACGGCAGTCCATCGTGATGGAAAGGTTCACTGTGGGGTAAGCCTTCAGAGAGACGGCAGTCCATCGTGATGGAAAGGTTCACTGTGGCGTAATCCTTCAGAGACATGGCAGTCCATCGTGATGGAAAGGTTCACTGTGGCGTAAGCCTTCAGAGACATGGCAGTCCATCATGATGGAAAGGTTCACTGTGGTGTAAGCCTTCAGAGAGATGGCAGTCCATCGTGATGGAAAGGTTCACTATGGCGTAAGCCTTCAGAGAGATGGCAGTCCATCATGGGGGCAGAAAGTGGCTTCACCCCAGTGGAAGCTAGTGATATCATGGTTGACCAGGAAGCAGGGACACAGGCCCAGGCATCTTCAAAGGCCACCCTGCTGACCCACTTCCAGCAGTCACACTTATCTCCTATATAGACCTCAAACAGGACCACCATCTAGGGTGGGGAACATTCCAGAAGCAAACCTTAATACTCTCTAGTAGCCTCAAAGGGAACGAGCCTCCTGACACCTTGACTTCAGACTCTCACCTGGCACCCATATGAAATGAACCTTATTATTCCAATACACTCGATTTCAGTTTGTGGAACTTTGTTCATAGGAGCTATAGGAAATAATACACTTTACAAACCTTCCATGGGAGGCAAAACTGCAGTTTCACCCTAGAGGGATGACACTTTCCTTTTAGGTAAAAAAAACAACAACAGCTGGGTGTGGTGGCGCACGCCTTTAATCTTAGCACTTGGGAGGCAGAGGCAGGCGGATCTTTGTGAGTTCAAGGCCAGCCTGGTCTACAGAGTGAATTCCAGGACAGCTGGGGCTACAGAGAGACCCTGTCTCAAAAAGACAAACAAACAAACAAACAAAAAAAAACAACCTACCCCCCCGTAAAAAAAAGAACCCAAACCAAAGCCGCAATTTATAATGAAAACATAAAAGAACTTGTGGTTTTTTTCCAAAAGAAATTAAACTTGTCTTAGGCCCTGAATAAATACATACTTTTTCATACTGAAGAGAGGGAAAATTTATTGAGACAAGAATTGATGTTTCTCAGACTAAATTAAAAGATTCTTTACATGAAAACTCGGGTCATCTATAGCTTCTGAATATCAACTGCCTTCTTGATGTGTTAAGTGGCTTCCATGAGCATGGTCGCTACAGGAAGTCACCATGTTAAGGAGAGGCAGCTTGGTCCACATTGAGGTTAATGTCAACCTCATAGCACTTTCTTTTCACAACACAGATGGAAGAGCAAATAGAAACAGTTTATTAATAACGAATGGTGCTTGGGAGAGCAGAGAGCTGGGGCAGTGATCTGGGGGCAGTGATCTGGGGCAGCTATCTGGGGACAGTGATCTGGGGGCAGTGATCTGGGGACAGTGATCTGGGGCAGTGATCTGGGGACAGTGATCTGGGGGCAGTGAGCTGGGGACAGTGATCTGGGGCAGTGAGCTGGGGACAGTGATCTGGGGCAGTGATCTGGGGCAGTGATCTGGGGCAGCTATCTGGGGACAGTGATCTGGGGACAGTGATCTGGGGACAGTGATCTGGGGCAGTGATCTGGGGACAGTGATCTGGGGACAGTGATCTGGGGACAGTGATCTGGGGCAGTGATCTGGGGGCAGTGAGCTGGGGACAGTGAGCTGGGGCAGTGAGCTGGGGACAGTGATCTGGGGCAGTGATCTGGGGCAGTGATCTGGGGGCAGTGAGCTGGGGAAAGTGATCTGGGGACAGTGACCTGGGGCAGTGATCTGGGGACAGTGACCTGGGGCAGTGATCTGGAGACAGTGACCTGGGACAGTGATCTGGGGCAGTGATCTGGGGACAGTGATCTGGGGCAGTGACCTGGGGCAGTGAGCTGGGGTCAATGATCTGGGGCAGTGATCTGGGGCAGTGATCTTGGGCAGTGATCTGGGGACAGTGATCTGGGGACAGTGATCTGGGGCAGTGATCTGGGGTCAGTGAGCTGGGGTAGGTGATCTGGGGAAGTGATCTGGGGACAGTGAGCTGGGGTAGGTGATCTGGGGAAGTGATCTGGGGTCAGTGATCTGGGGTAGGTGATCTGGGGTAGGTGATCTGGGGAAGTGAGCTGGGGTAGGTGATCTGGGGAAGTGATCTGGGGTCAGTGATCTGGGGCAGTGATCTGGGGTAGGTGATCTGGGGAAGTGAGCTGGGGTAGGTGATCTGGAGAAGTGATCTGGGGTCAGTGATCTGGGGCAGTGATCTGGAGACAGTGATCTGGGGCAGTGAGCTGGGGACAGTGATCTGGGGAAAGTGATCTGGGGAAAATGATCTGGGGCAGTGATCTGGGGCAGTGAGCTGGGTGGGGCAGTGGGCTGGGGAAATGGTATCTGCTAAAAAAGCCTACAAATAATTTTTATTCAATAAAATGAAAGTTATACATGCATAGGACGGATTCCTTACCATTGATTCTGGATTTTCTTTTAGAGACCCTTAATATTCTCTCTCTCTCTCTCTCTCTCTCTCTCTCTCTCTGTTCATGTGGATACTTGTGTGTGCACGCATGTACAGGACGGAGATCAACCTTGTGAGTCATTTCTCAGCTTCCCACCTTGTTTTGTCTTTTTATTTTTAGATTTTTATTTTATTTACATGTATGTGTGTGACGCTGTGTGAGCATGCGCATCATGTGTGTGGAATGCCCACGGAGGCCAGAAGAAGACATTGGGTCCCCTGGAGTTGGAGTTCCAGGTAGTTGGGAGCTACCCAACATTAAATGCTGGGCACTGACTTCTGCATGAGCAGTAAGCACAAGCAGTCTTTGCTGCAGAGCCATCTCTCTGTCTGCACTACCTTGTTTTCTGAGACGGGGTCTCTCGCTGGCCTGGAGCTCACCAAGCGGGCTAAGCTAGCTATCCAGAAAGCTCCACAGATCTGCCTGTCCCTGCCCTGCCCCCAGCACTGGGGTTACAGAGGAGTACCACTATACCCAGCTTTCTATATGGGTCCTAGTCATCAAATTCCATCCTCATGCTTGTGGCAAACATTTTCCTGACTGAGACATCTCCACAACCTTTTTAGAGCCATTAAAACAGAACAGGTTCTTCAAAGAGAAAACATATGCCTGGGGCGGGGCCTCAAATTTTCCACGAAACGCCTCTATGATGGAACTGTGAAGTGAAATATAGGATTCCTAATGAAATATGACTTTCAGATCAGCAATAAATATCTGTTTCGAGCAAACTTTTCATTCAACGTTTAACATAACGATCATAGTAAGAAACGTTTTTGCTGTTCCTGTAAAGCCAGCCAGGTGCCCGGGACTGCTGCTTACCAGATCCTGCAGCCGTGCTGTAAGCACACATGGGATAAGGCACGGTAGCACACACCTGCAGCCCTGCTGGAAGCACACATGGATAAGGCACGGTAGCACACACCTGCAGCCCTGCTGAAAGCACACATGGATAAGGCACGGTAGCACACACCTGCAGCCCTGCTGGAAGCACACATGGATAAGGCACGGTAGCACACACCTGCAGCCCAAGCACTTGGGAAGTGGAGGCACACGACTCAGAAGTTTGCGGCTGGCCTCGGCTACACAGGGGCTTTGGATGATTCTCAGCCAGCGCTGATGATGCCTTCCCTCCACAGAGAACCAGGAAGCTGAGGTGCAGCTAGGGAGGCCCCCTTCTTTCCTGTCAAGTGTGTGCAGCCCCCTTGTGACCGTCAGTGCTAACTTTCAAGTTGGCAAAATCTAGAATCCCCGGAGATAGGCATCAGTTGATATGGACACCCGCCCACTGTGGGTAGCAGCATTTGCTGGCTGCGATCCGATCTTGGACCGTGTAAGTGGAGGAGGGGCTGAGCAGGCAATCACACTCATCTTTCTTACTCTGCGATTGTGCATGCAATGTGATTGGCTGCTTTGAGCTCCCACGGCCTTGACCTTCCCACCACGATGGACTGCATGCCTCAACTGTGAGCCAGAAGAAACCCTTTCTCCTTTAAGTTTCTTTGTCAGGGTATTTTTATTACGCTGTTTGGAACAAACAAACAAACATGATACCCATCTAGCTGTACCTGGCCTTGGAGGTACTGAGTTCACAGGAAGGAAGCCTTTGCATGACTTGGGGGACTCTACAGTCGTTCTTGACATGGCTGGGGCCCCTGCTCCTCCTAAGAGTCAGAGATCATGATCCTGCTTTTGTCTTATAAAAGCAGTTTTTGGAAATTCTAGTATTCCCTCATGGGCAGCACTGGCGGTAGATAACCATCCCTGTGCCTGTCCTGATAAGGTCCATAGGGACCCCAGGCAGACGTGCCATGTCTTTCCATAAGGGTATTTGTATTGAACATTTATTAGGACACATTAATTATACATAACAGGCCTCGTCACGACATTTTCATACATGTATATAATGTGTTTTTGTCACTCCATTGCCCTCTCTTGTCCCCCCTCAATCCTGCTGATCCTTTTCTCTTCCCAACTATTTCCCGTTCTACCCCTGTGTGTTTACGGAGGTCCCAGCAACTTACTGGTGGCAACTCCAGTGAAGAAAATGTCTCCCCTCAAGAATCCATGGACTCAGGGAGGATCAGAGGATCTGCATCTTCTTAGCCAGCTGCCTGCCCTCTCTTCTGGCCCTCAGTGCTGCTTCTCTCTTCACTGTTCCTTCTGAAGTGTTGGCTCTTCCCCACTGCCCACTGACAGCCTGTATCACCTGCCAAGGATCTCGAAGGAAAGGCATTTCCCTACAAGGGCGGGGAAAGGAGAGGATGAGGTCCGATGGCGGGTCTTTCCTACTCCTCGGCATGATATCAAACCTGGTGCTAGGCTGAATAACTCACAGTCCTCCCCGTGTAGGAAAAACCCTGCCCTGAGAGCCCCTCACCTCCCTGAAATTCTGCATGGTACAGATGGACATCCCAGGCAATGAAATTCCAATACATGTGGGCAGCAGCCGTTGCTACTCTAGAAGAGTGACCCACCTCTTAAGACATGAGAAAGAAGTCCCAGTCGTGCCGGGGGACAGAAATAAGAGCAAGGTCTGGCAGAAGGAGCCTCGGGCAGGTGCACACAGAGCTCTTCGGGGCTCTGAGGCCGAGGATACTGGCCCACACTCCCCATTACAGCTGGGGAGGTTTCAGCAAGGCCTGAAATACTCCGCGGCTCTCCCAAGATGCCGAGCCATTTTGCTACTCTGTAAGTTGCAGCTGCTTTGCTCTGAGTCCCGAGCAAGCAGTAGAGATTCATTTATCACTGCTGTGTTCCAAAGGCAATGTCCTGACATGGTCCTTCTTAGTGCAAGGCTCCAGTCTGGGAATGGTGCTCTGGAGAAGGCAGAACACATCCTGAAAATGCACTCTTCAAGTTCTGCGGCGGCATTGCTGAAGACGGCCAGGCACAGGTCAGAATACTAACACAGCAGCTCTCTTCCTAGAAGGCTCACCAAAGAGCCTACTTCGTTTCACCCCCTCTGCATGGGAGCCCCTCACCAAGGTTGAATTGGACTAAGTCTGGTAGCCTGAAAAACTAGCTCAAGACGCTGAGCTTTCGTTCCCTCGCTGTCCCGTGCTGTACAAGCACCCGAGGCTCCTTTGGGCAGCCTGCATTTCCTTCCTGCAGCTTCATCCATGGTAAGGCAGCATCAGACATCATGGAGGCAGCCCCTAGGTCTCCGAGGGAGGCGTCCAGGTGGCCTCTTTACCTCACAGCAGCCCTGCCCTGGGGAGTCCGTGATTTTCAGGCAGCCTTGCTCCCGGAAGCAGCCCTGGACCCAGCACACCTAGGGCTGCCTGGGCTCAGACCGCCCACCTCCGGCTTGGCGAAGCAGCCTCAGGTTGTTTCTACTCGAGGATCTGCCCAGGAAGCAGGTGGTGTGGCCCACTTCAGACAGACCTCAGACCTCATGGGGGAATTGGGGGCACAGGGCTCCTGTGGGATGCTGGGAGAGGGGCTCTGTACTGGTCTGCATTCATTACTTTTCTTGTTGTGTGATATACAACACACAGCTGCTTAAAAGTGGAAGGTTCTACTTTGGCTCAGTAGAATTCATCATGACCTGGAAGGAAGCATTATGTGGCCCTTTCCAGAGTCACCATGCTGTAAGTAACCCTTCATCCACGCTCCTGTTAATAACCCCAGCTGGGGTTATTGGTAAACCCTGGGTTTACCAAGCTGACCTGAGTGAATCATTTCTTTGGTCTGTTGTGGTACTTTATCTGGAGTAAATAGAAGTTTGTTCATATGACATCAGGCAGTGGAAATGGCAGGAGTGAGAGGCTGCTCACTCGTGTCTTAGTGGACCGGGAAGCAGGGCTGAACTAGAAAATTCAAGGTCCAACCCTCAGAGACCCACTTCTTCCAGTTAGAACCCACAACCACCCCCCCCAGCACCACCAGCTGTGGACCAAGTAACCAAATGTGTAAAGCTGACATTCCTGAAAACCAGGCTTCCCTGAGAGAGCCCAATGCCTTCATTAGGACATAGTGGTAGGCTGTGTAGTGAGGGAAGTCTGCTGGGGGATCGTGAAGGATGACCTAATCCTAGTCAGCATCTCCTGAGAGCAAATGGGGTGGGATGGGTGGGATGAGTTATTTTTCCAGCTGGAACACAAGGCAGGGAGAAGAGTCATCTGCCAGCAAGCTTGGGAAGGGTTTCTGCCCAGTGTGACATGGGGCAAGATTTCTGGTGAGGTCTTTTCCTCAGTGTGAGCATTTGAAAGTGGTGCAGGACTGGTCTGTTGGGGAGCAGGGCAAGAGGTGCTTGTGCTGAAGAATACAGGAACACGAGCTGCCATGCAATTGTTTTCCCTGGAGCCACTGAGAGTTGTCACACACTGTCACCTCCTTTGCTTGTGGAGGAGGCAGGAACAGCGCAGCTGCTTGGTTGTTGAAGGGATGAGGGCCAAGGCCACAGTGAGAGTGAGGCTCTGTGAGCTGTGGGGCCCAACCCACGAAGACAGAACTGCAACCCAGACAGCAAGAGACTGCAATTGCAGTCTGGAGTTTGATGATCCTGTCCAGTTTCCAGCCCCAGAGATGATTCTCCAGGAGACAGAAAATTGGAAAAGCACAGAGCCATGAAGATGAGACAGATCATACCTGTCCCCAGTGAGACACCGTACACATGACACAGTGCAAAGCACGGCACAATGGGCGTTGATCAGTTCAGGTCTCAGCTGACCAACCAAAATCAATGACTGGGGGAGACCTGGCATCCATGTTCTTAAATTCCCTGTGACTCCAAGGTGCATCCAACATTGGAAAAGACATGGCACCTGTCCCAACTCTGCCACCAGCTCTGCAATCTTGTGTGTGTAGGGGTGAAGGGTGAGGGGTGAGGGTATGTGAGTGTGCATATATGTGTGTAAGAGGCTGTATGAGTGTGGGCTGCACGAGTGGAGGGGCGTGTGTGTGCTCACATGTGGAGTTCAGAAGTCAACTCTGAATGTCATCCCGAGGCACTGTCCACCTTGTTTTTGGAGATGCAGTCTCTTACTGCCCTGGGAGCACTGACCAGTTAGAGACCCTACTCCTGGTTCTGTGTCCTGGCTTCTTTAGGTGGGTTCTGGGGATCTGACTCAGGCTCGCAGGACAAGCCCTTACTGACAGAGCCCTCTTGTAGCCGTCAACTAAGCAATCTTGGTCAGATTCCTTAACCTCCTTGAAAATTAGCATTAACTCTAAACTTGGGAGCAAGCCAAGGCAGGGTCTCCTCCAGCAATAAATACTTTATTGTTCCATGAAACCCTAAAAGCTTGTCATTATTTTCACCCATTTCATTTGAGAACCTGACTGATGTTCACAGCACTGAACAGGATCCAATCACAGAATGCCATTAGCTTCTTAGCGTGGCCTGTTCCTTAAAAATATAACCTTTATTTTTTTTTAATTTCCTCCTTTTTTAATATTGTGGGCTGCTACCCATTTCCATTCTCCTTCCCGCAGGGCTTGGATGAAATGAGATGGCCACTGGGGAGAGAGGTCCATTATGCTACCTAACTGCAGCTGGAGTGGAGGGCAAAAAGGCCTTAAGTATTTGAACTATTTGGCTGTCAAAGTATTCATTCCTGGAACTATAGATAAGCTGCCTTCTTTAAAAAAAAAAAATACCCAAGTCAGTGATAAGTAACTTAAATGCGTGACTACTGTGCACTACTTTGTATCTGGGAATGAGTTAAGCGATTAGAAAATAAGAATATGCTGTAGAGTTGCTCACACATGCAAATGCTGTTAAAGCCATTTAATCAGCCCTGGAAACACATTTTCTTTCACTGTGGCCTCTAGGGATGACAGGCAGATGGAAAGCCAGTCGGGCATTCCTCCTTGGCAGCAGAGGGTATTGCATCATTTTTGTTCTTCTTGAGGTAAACGATCAGAGCCACAGTCCAAAAAGGAAGGTAATAGTAATAACATGATAATAGTAATAACGTGAATTGTCATCTGATAATAGTAATAACATGATAATAGTAATAACGTGAATTGTCATCTGATAATAGTAATAACATGATAATAGTAATAACATGAATTGTCATCTGAAATGTTTTTCTATTTTCTACCACAGCAAAGAGGGCAAGTTTGGGGGCAGCAGCTCACATGTTTTTGTTTTGGTTTTAGTACTCAAGGTCACGCACGACGTCACCAAGGTCAGAGACCTTGCTTGTGGTTTTCTTATTTCACATTCTGTGACTTAGAGCCTTTAACTCTTTCTTGCAATATGAAGAGGAGATCTTAAGTTTGAGTCCAGGTATAGCCACCAAGCAGTATACTGCAAAGGCAGCTCAAGCACATTTGATCTTCTATTTCAGAACTTTATTATTTGCTATGTATGTGTGTGTGCACGAGTGTGTGTGTGCGCACATACATGTGATTAGCTGCAACTGTGAATGTGCGATGGTGCACATGTGGAGGTCACAGCACGATTCTGGGTAGTCAGTTCTCTCCTTCCTCTGTGGGTTCCAGGGACTGAAGACAGGTTGTTGGCTTACTCAGCAGGAGCCTTCGCCAGCTGAACCACCCCACGGGCCCTTAGTCTTGCATTTTGTAATTCTAAAACTACATTCTTTATTAGTTACTTTACCCATCACTGTGACTAGATGCCTGGCAGAGGAAATGATTATCTTGGCACTCACAGTCTGGGAGGGTGCGATTCATCATGGCGGCAGGAATATGTGCCTGGGACATCCCACATCTTGGCAAACCAGGAAACAGAGCTCAGGCCAGAAGTGAAGTTGAGCTATGGACAAGTCCCCAAGGCATCTTTGAGTAACTCTGAGCAGTAACATACTTCTGCTAGCTACACCTCCTGGTCCAAAGCTTCCAGAACACCCAAAGCAGCTCAGCGGGGGGTGGGGGAGATGGGATCATATGTTCAAGTACATGGCCTATGAAGGACATTTGAGAGTCAAACCATGAGACTTTCTCATGACCATTGCTCACAGCATGCCATCACCCTTTTGCATGGACTCTCCTTTCTCCTGACTAAGGTTCATAAGGTCTCTGAGCTGGAATGGACCTAAGGGAGTGTGCTCTACAAACGTCCTCGTGACAATCAGCCATAACTGGTCTACAGTAATGAATGTACTCATCCATTCATTTGTTCAATGAATACTTACTATACATCCACCTATCCCTTTTGATCTGGTAAAGAATTAAGAAGGAGAGAGTCATGCCAGTCCTGACAAGACCTGTCCACTGGGAAGAGGCAGCTGACTCAATCTGCGTTCAGAACACTCTGAAGACTCTGGCTAGACAGCCTTGATTGGCAGCTGCTATTCAGAGATGACTTAGGGACCGGGTGAGTGTATACTGGTCACAAGGATCGTGAGGAGAGGACAAGGCACCCAGCAGAGTGCATGAAGTCCATGGAGAGGATGTCATGCCTATTTCAGACCCAGTGTCTCAGAGGACAGCAGCTTCACTCACCTTCCTCTGGGATATAAGGAAGCTCACACAGATGCTGTGAGCTGGGTGCAGAGTGAAGTGGGGGTGCCTGGAAAGCAGTCTGGGCACCTCACATCCTTGTGAGCATCCAGCTGCCAGGCAGGACTCCCTTGAGAGCCCTCAGAGATAAGCAGAAGAGCCACCAGCTCAGCACCAAACCACAGGTAGTAGCCCAGGGGTAATTGCATTTGTGCCGCAAGATTATGACACATTTTGTTGAGCAGTCACAGACATCTGAAACATTCGGATCCCATCATACTATTTGATAGAGCTGGAAGACAGGTAATTTGACAGGAGAGGGGATATGAGCTAGAGGTGACAGGATCTCCATCCTGCAGGACCCAGAGCACCAGTTACCACGGTCAAGATGCCACTTGTCACTTCACCATGCAGCTCCTTCTAAGTAGAAAGTTCAGATTCAGAGGCCAGAAAGATGCTCAGCTGGTAAAGTTCTCGCTGCTCGAGCAGGAAGACCTTAATTCAGACCCCCAGAACCCACATGAAAGCCACGTGTGTGCACATCTGTAATCCTGGTGGAACACAGACAGACAGTAGATCTTCAGGGCTTGCTGGCCACCAAGCAGAGCCCAGCAAGTAAGGTCCAGGTAGATGAGAGACCTTGTCTCAAAAAATAAGGTGAAGAGTCACTGAGACACCTGACATGGATGTCTAGCCCCCTTACACACACACACACACACACACACACACGTACATCACGTACATATGCACACACCATATATACCAAGTCTCCATCCAGTTCCTATGCACTGCAGTCCTCTCCCACTCAGGACACCGGGCTGTGGTCTAGAAGTCGCGGTGTGGAAAGGAGTCTTCTCTGCACCCTTCCCCCAGCTCTCTTCTGACTTCGGTCCCTCAAGACAAGGGAGGGGAACAGCAGAGGTCTCTTCACTCAACAGAAGCTGCAGTCCACTCCAAGTGAGTTCTCATGGCTAAAAGAACTGATGATACCTCCTTCCCTTCTCTTCCCTCCCCTCCCCTCCCCTCCCCTGCTCTCCCCTCTCCTTCCCTGTCTCATGTAGCCCAGGCTAGCTTCAAAGTTATTGTGTATCCAGGATGGCCTTGAACTCCTGATCCTCCTATTCTTCCTCCCCAGTACTGGAATTATGGCCATGCACTGGGGAGGTCGAGGCAGGAGGATCAGAAGTTCAAGGTGACTTTGGTGAAAGTCAGTTTATGGTGTGGGATTGAACCCCTGGCTTCCTGCAAGCTAGCGTTACAGTGGAAAGAAAGAGGAAGCGTTCTGGTCAAGAGAATAGAATATGTGGCCTGGGTGGAAGAGATCTAACATTCCAGCTGGATCAAGTAAATCACCTGGCCCTGGGACCACTCCTCTCAAACAGCTCACCTTAAGCCATGCCTGGTCTTTTTAGATCAGTGGAATAACTAGTACTTTAATGGGCTACTGAAACTCTTTCCTGCCCAGAATCCCTGCTCCTGACATGGTAGCTTACTAGGGAGAGGCCATGTATCTTTGTAAGTCTGTCTGCTGAATTCTTTAGAAAAATGTAACCTCTCCTTTTCTTTCTTTTTTTATGGGTGGGGGTCGGCATCTCATTTTTAATTTATATATTTTTTAAGATTGCCTCCTTACAACTTCCAGAGAGAAAATACAATAGAAACAGAGTTGGTTACGAACAGATAGTGGCTAGACCTGACAGCAGAGCTCACAGCAATGTCACCAACAGCCAGCCAGCCACTCTTATAGCAGGCCAGTATTCCTGAGGAATCAACATGGCTGCCTTCCTCCCCCTGGGGTGTTCCCAGTGTAAGTCACTCTCTTTGATATATTTTCCATGTAGAAGATACAGAGCCTGGAAGTCATGCCTACAGAGTAGGTCATCCCAGTCCCAGAAGCCTAACAGCCACGTTCTTCTTTTATAGAAGGTGAGGGAGAGAGAAGACAATTCCTAACCCCAAACCAGCACCCGCCTCACCACACTTCCTGCTGTCTGACTCTGACATGATCCCCACCTCCAGCCCAGCCCTCCCCCTTTTTTAAGCAGGCTCTCCCCAATGTTTTGGGGTTTCTCAATATCTTTGCCCCCCACCTCTCTCTTCCCTTCCCGTCTGACCTCCATACTTAAAGTCCATGGCTTTTCCCCCTCTCTTCTCCACTCCTTGGGGAAGCTGCTAAGAGTTACAGCTTGGCTGCCCTCGAGGGTTTTCTTTTAAACTCTAATAAAATTGTCCTTAGCTGGGTGTGGTGGTGTATACCTTTAATCCTAGCACTCAGGAGGCAGAGGCAGGCAGATCTTTGTGAGTTCAAGGCCAGCCTGGTCTACAGAGCGAGTTCCAGGACAGCTGGGGCTACAGGGAGACCCTGTCTCAAAAAGACCAAACAAACAAACAAATAAATAAATTGTCCTTGAGCTCCCCTTTGAGTTCATTCTTAAATTCTTTCATTAATAGGACAAAGCACTCCAGCAGGGACTCCAATTTCCCCTGTGTCACTAACAAGCACAAGCACCTGAGCCTGATCCTTGAACCCACATAAAAACCTGTGTGTGGTGCTGCGTGCCTTAACTCCAGCAGCACCAAGATGGGCGGCAGAGTCACAGAGGTCCGAGGAGCCCCTGGCCAGCCAGCCTGGCCTACAATGTGAGGTTCCAGGCCAGTGAGAGACTCTGTCTCCATGAAAAGTAGACAGTGCCTCGAGGAACAACACCTCAGGCTGTCCTATGACCTCCACATGCACACGTGTGTGCTCACATGCACCTACACATGTATGAACACATATGTGTATGCACACAAAAGCTGCTTTCTGATGTGCCTTTCCAACACTTCCCCTTCTTATTTATGTATTCTCCACTCTGTAATCTCATCACTCCTCACTACCCATCTGTAGCCTTGGACTTCTCTCCTTGTTTTATCTTGTCAACGGACAGATAGATTCATGCACCTCCTCTCTGGGCTGACCTTTCTCCTCCATCTCGGTCCTGCACAGTCAGCTGTCTGCTAGACAGCTGCCTTCATCCAGGGTGGTGGAGTGCACCCCTCTCTTCCAGGGGTGGTAGTGTCAATGCAGCTATGATGGATAATGAGACCCTGCAAGCCTGGAGTATGCGCTAAGGACCTCGCCACTCTACACAGCATCTCTCCAGCCCGTCACTTTGATGTTCTTGCATAGATCCATCCACAATGAGGACTTCTGTGTTGACTCAAGTTCACTCTCAGAAGGCAAAATTATCTCTTTTTTTCAAAGTATTAGGTCTCTGTGAGTTCCAGCTATTGTGCTGTGCATTCCATTTGCTTCATTTTAAATTTTAAATCCTCTGTCACTCCTCTTCCCCATCTCTCTAGCATGGTCCACAAAGCACTGCTGCCTCCTCCTTCCTGTGTCGCATTCTTCCTGCGTTGCATTCTTCCTGTGTCGCATTCTTCCTGCATCACACTCTTCCTGCGTCGCATTCCTTTCGACCCAGCAGCCCCAGTATCCTTGGCTTATTTCAGCCCATTGGCCCCATTTTCTCATGTCTGGGTGTCACTGTGGGTTCCCGTTTACCTCTCAGGCTCTGAACATTTCCTAATTTTTAAGGTCACTTTTCATAAACTAACCACAATAAACTTTCAGCTCCCTTTTTCATATTATTTCAGCATTCAAGACATCTTATCGGCAATCTGCCACTTATAGGCTGAAGGTCAAAGTCTTCCATTTCGGTCACTGTCTTCAACGCTAAGGCTGGTGATGGAAAGCCAACGTCTCCCTTATCTTTCTGGAAGTCATCCAACAGCAACAAAACTGAGGAGGAGGAAACCCCATTTTTGTATCACTTAGGGGCTGAGAATCCCTAATTCTCAAACGACTGGTGAGCCTGCACCAACAGTGGTAAATGAAAGGGGTGCCATTGAGAAAGGGTAGGGAGGATCAGAGAAGGACCACACGAGACCAGCCAGACGTGCTCCCCAAAGTCACAATGGAGTCCCAAGGTACAAAGCTTCAACACTTTCTTCACCTCAGCCAGACAAGACTTCAGGATTCACCACAGGAGCAGGTGTCCTCTATTCCTCTCCTCTACTCCTCCCTCTTTTCCTTCCTTCCTTCCTTCCTTCCTTCCTTCCTTCCTTCCTTCCTTCCTCCCTTCCTTCCATTCTTCCCCATATTGCTTGGTACACTCACAGATAATATATTTAAACATTTTTTATTCATATGCAATTGGAACGCTCAAACAAGAATTAAGGCCGTTTGGAATGCCAGTCAGTGATGTCTGACTCAGTCAGGGTGCTGCATATTAAAACTGAACACAGACCCTAGTTTTGTGGAGCAACAAAGAGAATCTGAGCAAGGAACTCTGCACTTTAGAAAGATGCAACATGGGGAACACAGTAACACAGTCCCAGAAAAACAAATGACAAATGGTATCCCTCATCTGGGGATGCTAGCACCAATTACCTAGTTGTAACGCAAACTGAGCAACATTAATGTGGTCTGAAAACAACTGTGCTCTTATATTGTGAATCCCTTAACAGGTTCTAGAACTAAGCTACCATTTATTTTCAGAGTTAGGAAGTTTTGGTATATGGATGAAGGATATGTATATATATTTTAGAGTAATATAGGATCAAAGGAATTCTGATAAAACTAGTTTGTCATGACATTATGTCTAACCACAGTATTTATTTTAGAGGAGTACTTCTTAGTATTTCTTATACAAGGCTACTTGAGCTTTTGTCTAAGCATTTTCTAAAATGTTATAAAGTAGTTAAAAGTATCAGGCTGGTGTAAGTTAGCCTTTCTGGATGCTTAACGACCATACTTAATACCCATACCAATTTGGCTGAGGGTCTTAGGGGATAACTTTGTTCCTTGCCCTCAGAGGTCAACTAAGTCCCAGGGGACTATGTATGGGGCATCTCTTGAAATGTCTTGCAAATGTGAGTCACCAGTCTTCCTGTGCAGGGAGATCTTGGAGATCCACTAATGGGACTTCAGTCCAGTCCATAAAGAGGAAAGTCTGTTCATGCTTCAAAAAGGGAAGCCTGGTCTACCAAGACCTGACTTTGTCCTGTGGTGATTGAAAAGCCAAAAGGAGGACTGGAGAGATGGCCTGGTGGTTAAGAGCGCCAACCGCTCTTACAGAGGACCCGGGTTCGATCCCCAGCATCCACATGGTGGCTGAGAACTGTCTGAAACTCCAATTCCAGGAGAACTCCAGTTCCAGGGGAATCCAACACCGTCTTCTGACCTCCGTGGCATTGCACGACACGGGTGCACAGACTTGCATGCAGACAGTACATTCATACACATACAGAAATAAATAAAAATTTAAAAAAAAGAAAAGAAAAGCCAAAAGGAGCCAGGGGCTCCCCCCCCCAAAAAAAAACCCTTGAGGACCAGATCCTCAACTGACCTTGAGAAAACAAAAACTTTGATTAATCTGGGCTAACTATGTGGCCTTAAACATCCAAAAGTATAACCAGAAATAAATAAATAGTAAGTCCTGAGAAATCGTACTTCAGGTATAAAACTTGAGATCTTAGTAAAAAGAAAAAAAAGAGCGCAGTTGTTTTGCCTGTCTTACTGGAAAGTGCAGCTACCCTGTGGCTGCCACTGCTTTTGCCATCCTTCAAATACGTGAGAAGACACAGCTTTTCAACTTTCCAATATAAACTGAAGACTCATGTCTCTCCAAGAATCCTCCAAACCTTCAGCGCCAGATGGGGACTGCTGAGACATCCAGCTTGTGGACTGAGCTACTACTGGGGTTTCAGCCTCTTAGAGTATAGACTGCCATTGTTGGACTACCCAGGCTGTATCATGGAGACCAGTATAGGAAGATCAAGACAGGACATGGTCCTTACTGGATCTCATTTGGTGACCATGGGAAGGGAAAACCCCAGTGTGGAGCACAAGGGCAGAACTGATGGTGGTTTGGGCTTGCCAAGGAGGAAACTTCAAACATGACATCTTTTAGCCTAGTAAAAAGAGAATCACAAGCTGAAGATGCTAAAACCTATGATATATGTGACATGCAATGTGCATATTTTAGAGTAATGCACATTGAAAGGAATAACAACAACAATAGAAAAGACTGCGGCAAAGAATTGACTGAAAATGGTGAACTTCTGCTTGAAACAGTAAACTTCTGCATTGAGAATTTTGAGAGAGATTGAGAAAAAGATGAAAAACATGTTTGGCAGAATGCATGAGCTCTGGTGGGGTGGGGGGGCAGGGAGGGGGCACGGGTCTAGATTTGATTTGTAATGTAATTTTGTATGAAATGCACAGAGCTTCAATAAAATATTGGCTTAAGAAAGAAAGAAAAAGAAAGGAAGGAAGGAAGGAAGGAAGGAAGGAAGGAAGGAAGGAAGGAAGGAAGGAAGGAAGGAAGGAAGTAGAAAGATGCAACATGGGGATGGGGCTCCGTGTGCTCCAGCAGCAGACATGGGGAGCTGAGCGTAGAGGCTGCTGGATCGCCCCACAGTGCTGGCTCCCTCTGGCTACTTCTTGGTGGGTGCTGAATTCTTATAGTCAGGAGCTGCTTATTATAATGCTCAAAGAAACCAGGGGCTGCTGGGAAGGCACTGACTGTGCAGCACCAGGTTATATCCGCTCCACTCGGGTCTCTTTTTTTTCCACGCGGGTCTTAAGAACTTCTGGAAACCCACCTTCAATATTAGCAGTTGTAGTGTTTGGGCCAGAGCCTTGGCTTCAGGCTATGCAAAACACTAAGTCATCTTTGCTATGTTCAGCCTGAGCCGTGGAGCTGAAGTCACAGGACCCCTGTCCAGGAGCAGTGGGGACTTGGGGAAACGTTCCACCATGTGCCTATTTCAGAACCCCCTTCCTCAGGAGCCAGAGGCGTCACTGAATGAGAACATTTCTGGCCTTATTTGACACATGACTGAACAATTTCCCGTTTTCCTTTCTGTTGATTCGGGTCCACGGCCATGCTGTGGACTGTCAGCCGTGCTGAGAATAAGGCTGCTGACAGCCTGCACCGGGAGCCAAAGACCCATTCACATAGCCGTCTTTTGACTTCGTACAGTCCATTGGCAATTCATCAACACTGACCTTGGATCACCCATTACCATCTACGTCAGGGCTCCCACACCATCCCAAGCCAAAAGAAAATCCCCTTCAAGAGCAGCAAAGTATCATGAGGACATGAGTTCAATTCCCAGGACCCACTTAAAGGGCTGACGGGGAGAGAGGTGGATCCCTGGGGTTCCCTGGTAAGCAAGGCTACTTGAATCAGTGAGCTGAAGGCTCCAGTGAGCAGTCCTGGGTCAACGAAGTGCATGGCTGCCCCACCCAAGGCTGATGTCTGGGCTCTACAGATACTTGTAAACACACACACTCCTTTTCTCCTAATAGGGATTATCAGTAATTATCAGAATTATAAAAATCCACCCAGTCCTTGCCAGTTACATATTTGCTTAATTTTATTTTATTTTTAACTTTTAATTCAATTTTTTTTTGGCTGTGTACAAGTGTATTGCTCAGATATGTGTAAGTGCACCCATGTTGTGCAATGCCTGCAGAGGTCAGAAGAGGGCATCGGATCCCCTGCAACTGTAGTTACAGATGGTTGTTCACTGCCATGTGGATCCTGGGAACCAAACCCAGGTCCTCTGTAAGAGAAGCCAATGTTCTTAACTGCAGAGTCATCCCTACAGCCCACTTCTTTTATGTATTTGTTATTCTACAAGTAAAAAGTCAAATCACCTTGAAGGACATACAATGGTCAGCCATCAATCTTCAGGTCACATGACACAGGGACAGAAGGGTTCCAGTAGTGCAGTTTAATAACTAAGAGACTTAGCAGAGTTCCTTCCACCCCTCTACAGCCATAAGGGAGGGATTGGCTGTTAACTGGGCAGCTGCTTTTATGAACTTTCTACCACTAGTAAATCTTTATCTACTTCAGGGGTGAGGGGGGCTTCTGCATGTGTCTATGGTTTTGACCTCTTCTCTGCCGTCATCCACATAATTGAACCTTTTTGCAGAAGGGAAAATCTTTCACAGAAGAATTAAAGTGAGCTTACCACCGTTCTGGGCTATAGAGTGAGCCTTGGCTACAGAGTGAGACCCTGTCTCAAAAATGCAAAACAAGACAAACAAGCCCAGAGGGAATAGATCCCATCTGAAAAACTTTTACTCTGAAAAACAAAAGATATGAAAAACGCTGAGAGACACAGGAATGGATTGGAGGGAAGAACGCATCGATTTCTCTAGGGTGACAGTTTCACAGGTACACACATCTGCCAAAACTTGTCTAATTGTATGCGTTAAATGTGTGCTGAGTTTTGTGTATCAACCATACCACAATGAAGTCATTATATAAAACCTTAGTTTCAGGAGGATTGGGAGCTTGAGGGCAGCTTGGACTACTTATCGAGACCTCTCAAGAAAGGTAACGAGAAAAGAATTAGCCCCATAGGCTAATTATTCTTCTGTTGCTGTGATAAAACACTGACCAAAACCATCTTAAACTCCAGGCAAGCCAGGGTATGAGCTGAAGGCAGGAGCCTGGAGCAGAGGCCATGGGGGAACACTGCTTACTGGGGTGCTACCCTGCCTCTCTCAGTTGCCCTTCCTACACAACCCAGGCCCACATGCCCAGGGATGGCACTGCCCACAGTGAGCTGGACCCTCCTTGCCAATTAGCAATGAAGAAAATGCCCCACAGACATGGCCACAGCCCAGTCCGATGAAGGGAATTCACCAATTGAGATTCCCCCTTCCTAGGTGTGTCCAAGTTTGGGTCAAGTTGAGAAAAAACACCCGGCCCATGAGGAGAATAATCAATGACAACATTCTCTTGCTGCAATTTACAAAGATGATTCCCTGAAAGGAATTATTCTTTATTATTATTTGGTCTTTATGAGATATGGTCTCCCTGTAGCCCCAGCAAGCCTGGAACTTACTATGTAGACCAGGGTGGCCTCCATCTCACAGAGATCCACCTGCCTCTGCCTTCAGAGTGCTGGGACTAAAGGTGTGCCCCGCCACCCCCAACTTCCTAAAAGAAATTCTTTTTTATTTTTTAATTTTATTTATTTGTTTGTTTATGTGTAGGAATGTACTGTCTGCATGCAGGTCTGTGCACCCGTGTCGTGCAAAGCCGCGGAGGTCAGAAGAGGGTGTCGGATTCCCCTGGAACTGGAGTTCTCCTGGAATTGGAGTTATGGACGGTTCTCAGTCACCATGTGGGTGCTGGGGATTGAACCCAGGTCCTCTGCAAGAGCAGTTGGTGCTCTTAACTGCTAGGCCATCTCTCCAGCCATCAGGAACAGATCCCAGACTGACACTGTGGTAATGTGACCATCCTCCACTGTCCCTGTCCAACTGATTTTTAAAGACTTATAAAAATGTTTCCAATTTATTGGTTGATTCCACAAATGTGTCATCCGGTGTTCTAGCTGCCTGGGTATAAGGCACTGCCAGATGAACCCTGCTTTCTGGAAGTTTCCCCTAACTAACTGCTCTTGGTCTGATGGGATGGTTTAGTCAGAGTTCTTACAAGATTATAAATTCAGCACCTGTTCCAGCAGTCGAGTTATAGTACAAGACTACATCAGCTCAGGTAAAGTTGGTTTCTTGAAAAGGGTCTTGGTGCACAATGAAGAACAGTGAAATGACTGACATATCAGTAAAGTCACGGAGGGGCAGGAACACCGGAGCTACAGAAATGAGCAGAGGCATGCTCGCAGGGACCGTGGTCACCCTCCCATGGTGTGTGGAGAGAGAGCAGCTCGCCTCCCTGACTGTTGCCGCTGCCTCGGCTAGCTGGAGGCACAGTCTGCCAGCTCGTCCAAGGATCCTCCATGGTAGAAGCTGGAGGAAAAGAACTAAAGTAGGTTTATGCCTGTCCAGTACGCAAGGAGCGGGCATCTCGCAGGCAGTGGTGAGAGCGTATGGAGGGAGGATGGCTCCTGAGTGACGTTAATTCACATTCCCTTATGGAGGTTGGAAGGCTCCTCAGTGACGTTAATTCACATTCCCTTATGGAGGGAGGAAGGCTCCTCAGTGATGTTAATTCACATTCCCTTTGACCCAGTAATCACACATCTAAGAACATATCTCAGAGAACTTAAGAAAAACCCACAAGATAACACAGAAATATATGTACGTGTATGCTTATTGCTGCTCTGTTCACAAGAGCCAAGATAAGGAACCAGCTTAGGTGTGGATCAGTAGATGAATACATAAAGAAAAGGTGGTACACGTGCCAACATTAGAATTTTATTCAGTTGTAAAGAAGAATGAAGATATGGCATCTTAGGAAAATTGATGCAACCAGAGATGATCATATTAAGCAAGGTAAACCACACTCAGGAAGAAGTGAGCTCATGCTTCCTCTCATATGTGGAATTTAGAATTGTGTGTGTGTGTGTGTGTGTGTGGTATGTGTATCTATGTGTGTGCATGTAGTAGATATGTGTGTTGGTATGTGTATATGTGTGCACATAGGTGTACATATGTGTTTGTGTGTATATGCATGTGTATGTATATGTGGTGTGCATGTATGTGTGCATGTATATGTATGTATGTGTGCCTGTGTGTATATGTATATGTATGTTTATATGTTTGTGTGTATGTGTGTCTGTGCATGTGGATGTGTTTGAATGTGTGATGTGTGTGTATATGTGTATGTGTGTATGTGTGTATGTGTGTATGTGTGATGCATGTCTGTGTGTATGTGGATGTGTGTTTGTATATGTGTATGTGTGATGTGTGTCTGTGTGTATATGTGTATTTGTGTTTATATGTCTGTGTGTATGTGTATATGTGTAGTGTGCTGTGTGTCTGTGTGTTTGTATGTCTATGTGTATGTGTATGTGTGTATGTATGTGTGCTGTGTGTCTGTGTGTATATGTGTATGTGCATTTGTATGTCTATGTGTATGTGTATATGTATATACATGTGTGTATGTGTGCTCTGTGTGTGTATGTGTATGTGCATTTTTATGTATATGTGTATGTGCATATGTGTATGTATATGTATGTATATATGTGTATGTGTGCTGTGTGTATGTGTGTATAGGGGTATGTGCACTTTTATGTCTGTGTATGTGTATATGTGTATATATGTGTATGTATATGTATGTGTGCTCTGTGCCTATGTGTATGTGTATGTGCATTTGTATGCCTATGTGTATGTGAATATGTGTATGTATGTGTGTATGCGTGCTGTGTCTGTGTATATATGTGTATGTGCATTTTTATGTCTATGTGTATGTGTATATGTGTGTATATGTGCATGTATATGTGTGTATGTGCGCTGTGTCTGTGTGTATATGTGTATGTGCATTTGTATGTCTATGTGTATGTGCATATGTGTATGTATATGTGTGTTTGTGTGCTGTGTGTCTGTGTGTATATATGTATGTGCATTTTTATGTCTATGTGTATCTGTATATGTGTGTATATGTGTATGTATATGTGTGTATGTGTGCATGTGTCTGTGTATATGTGTATGTGCATTTTTATGTCTATGTGTATCTGTATATGTGTGTGTGACATTAAAGTGCAAAAGGGACTCCGAATGGGGAAGAAGAGGTCTAAAGAGAAGACAAGAGAGTGCCATGGACTACATGGGACAGACAGGATAGCAGAAGAGGGCACTGTGTGGGGAAGAAGGGAACCAGCAGGAGAGGGCTAGGAGGGGGTGAAGCAGAGCCGTGGGGACGCAAATAAAACGAGATGAGGAGACCTCAGTCTGGACCCTGTGGGAGAGCTGGTGCTGTCTGGGGAGGCCATGGACCCATGAGCACAGCATCCCTGCTGGAGCAAGCATGACTTGGGGCTCTGAGAGTTATACCCGCCCTACCTCCACCTCGCTATCTCTGCTTCCTGTTTGTGGTGGAAGACGTGGTCTCTCAGTTTCCTGCTCCTGCTGCTTCCTGCCCCTGCTGCCGACCTCCCCCAGCATTATGGTTCTCCCTCTGGAACTGTATGCCATCATAAACCCTTCCAGAAGTCACTTTTGGTCATGGTGTTTAATTACAGTAATAAAAAATGAACTAACACAGGCGCCCAAAGTCAAGCCAACTAGTTGGGGGAATTAGAAGTCTAAACCTCCAGAAAGTGGATTTCCTTCACTGGAAAAATCAGGCTGCTGGGACAAGTCACCACGTAATGACCAGCGGGTTTGAGGGGTACTGACATGACATCGGGTGGAGAAGGAAGGCGGAAGCAGGAAGCAGGGGCAGGTGGCCCTGCAGGTATGGTTGTGATCATCACTGTCAACCTGAGCAATTTAGAACTCCCTAGGAGACCGACCTGGAGCATGCTAGGAGGGTGTTTCTTGGGAGGTTTAACGAAGGACGGAGGCACACCCTGAATGTAGCAGGACCATCCCAGGGGCGGGGCTCCCGGACAGAAGAAAAAGGAGAAAATGAGCTGAACAGCAGCATTCATGTCCCTCTGCTTCTGCACTGTGGACACGATGTGACCGGCTGCCTCAAGTTCCCGCCACCATAGCTTCTTCAGAATGATGGGCTATGGCCTGGAACCCATCCTGCCTTGAGTTATTCCCGGCAGGTATTTTGTCCCAGCAGCTGTGCTGGCTGTGGGGACGAGCTCTCTCTTCCTTAGGGGTACCTCTCTTCCTTAGGGGTACCTCTCTTCCTTAGGGGTACCCTCTTCCTTAGGGGTACCCTCTCTTCCTTAGGGGTACCTCTCTTCCTTAGGGGTACCCTCTCTTCCTTAGGGGTACCTCTCTTCCTTAGGGGTACCTCTCTTCCTTAGGGGTACCCTCTCTTCCTTAGGGGTACCTCTTCCTTAGGGGTACCCTCTCTTCCTTAGGGGTACCTCTCTCCTTAGGGGTACCCTCTTCGGTATCTCTTCCTTAGGGGTACCTCTCTTCCTTAGGGGATACCACTCTTCCTTAGGGGTACCTCTCTTTCTTAGGGGTACCTCTCTTCCTTAGTGGTACCCTCTCTTCCTTAGGGGTACCCTCTTCCTTAGGGGTACCCTCTTCCTTAGGGGTACCCTCTCTTCCTTAGGGTACCTCTCTTCCTTAGGGGTACCTCTCTTCCTTAGGGGTACCCTCTCTTCCTTAGGGGTACCCCCTTCCTTAGGGGTACCCTCTCTTCCTTAGAGGTACCCTCTTCCTTAGGGGTACCCCCTTCCTTAGGGGTACCCTCTCTTCCTTAGAGGTACCCTCTTCCTTAGGGGTACCTCTCTTCCTTAGGGGTACATCTCTTCCTTAGGAGTACCTCTCTTCCTTAGGGGTACATCTCTTCCTTAGGAGTACCTCTCTTCCTTAGGGGTACATCTCTTCCTTAGGAGTACCTCTCTTCCTTAGGGGTACATCTCTTCCTTAGGAGTACCTCTCTTCCTTAGGGGTACATCTCTTCCTTAGGGGTACTCTCTTCCTTAGGGGTACCTCTTCCTTAGGGGTACCCCTCTTCCTTAGGGGTACCCTCTCTTCCTTAGAGGTACCCTCTTCCTTAGGGGTACACTCGGACCCCTTCCTTAGGGGTACCCCTCTTCCTTAGGGGTACCTCTCTTCCTTAGGGGTACCTCTCTTCCTTAGGGGTACCTCTTTTCCTTAGGGGTAGCCTCTTCCTTAGGGGTACCTCTCTTCCTTAGGGGTACCTCTCTTCCTTAGGGGTACTTCTCTTCCTTAGGTACCTTCTTCGGGTACCCTCTTCCTTAGGGGTACCCCCTTCCTTAGGGGTACCCTCTCTTCCTTAGAGGTACCCTCTTCCTTAGGGGTACCTCCTTCCTTAGGGGTACCCTCTCTTCCTTAGGGTACCCTCTTCCTTAGGGGTACCTCCTTCCTTAGGGGTACCCTCTCTTCCTTAGGGTACCTCTCTTCCTTAGGGGTACCCCTTCCTTAGGGGTACCTCTCTTCCTTAGGGGTACTCCTCTTCCTTAGGGGTACCTCTCTTCCTTAGGGGTACCCTCTCTTCCTTAGGTGTACCTCTCTTCCTTAGGGGTACATCTCTTCCTTAGGAGTACCTCTCTTCCTTAGGGGTACATCTCTTCCTTAGGAGTACCTCTCTTCCTTAGGGGTACCCTCTTCCTTAGGGGTACCTCTTTCCTTAGGGGTACCATCTTCCTTAGGGGCCCTTCCTTAGGGGTACCCTCTTCCTTGGGGTACCTCTCTTCCTTAGGGTACCCTCTCTTCCTTAGGGGTACTTCCTTAGGGGTACCCTCTTCCTTAGGGGTACCTCTCTTCCTTAGGGGTACCTCTCTTCCTTAGTGGTAGCCTCTTCCTTAGGAGTACATCTCTTCCTTAGGAGTACCTCTCTTCCTTAGGGGTACCCTCTTCCTTAGGGGTACCCCCTTCCTTAGGGGTACCCTCTCTTCCTTAGGGGTACCTCTCTTCCTTAGGGGTACTCTTTCCTTAGGGTACCTCTTTCCTTAGGGGTCCACTCTTCCTTAGGGGTACCTCTCTTCCTTAGGGTACCCTCTCTTCCTTAGGTGTACCTCTCTTCCTTAGGGGTACCCCTCTTCCTTCGGGGTACCTCTCTTCCTTAGGGGTACCCTCTTCCTTAGGGGTACCCCCTTCCTTAGGGGTACCCTCTCTTCCTTAGGGGTAGCCTCTTCCTTAGGGGTACCTCTCTTCCTTAGTGGTACCCTCTCTTCCTTAGGTGTACCTCTCTTCCTTAGGGGTACGTCTCTTCCTTAGGGGTACCTCTCTTCCTTAGGGGTACGTCTCTTCCTTAGGGGTACCTCTCTTCCTTAGGGGTACCTCTCTTCCTTAGGGGTACCTCTCTTCCTTAGGGGTACATCTCTTCCTTAGGGGTACGTCTCCTCCTTAGGGGTACCTCTCTTCCTTAGGGGTACGTCTCCTCCTTAGGGGTACCTCTCTTTCTTAGGGGTACCTCTCTTCCTTAGGGGTATCCTCTTCCTTAGGGGTACCTCTCTTCCTTAGGGGTACCCTCTTCCTTAGGGGTACCTCTCTTCCTTAGGGGTACCCTCTTTCCTTAGGGGTACCTCTCTTCCTTAGGGGTACCTCTCTTCCTTAGGGGTACCTCTCTTCCTTAGGGGTACCCTCTTCCTTAGGGGTACCTCTCTTCCTTAGGGGTACCCTCTCTTCCTTAGGGGTACCTCTCTACCTTAGGGGTACCCTCTTCCTTAGGGGTACCCTCTCTTCCTTAGGGGTACCTTCTCTTCCTTAGGGGTACCCCCTTCCTTAGGGGTACCCTCTCTTCCTTAGGGGTACCCTCTCTTCCTTAGGGTACCTCTCTTCCTTAGGGGTACGTCTCCTCCTTAGGGGTACCTCTCTTTCTTAGGGGTACCTCTCTTCCTTAGTGGTACCCTCTCTTCCTTAGGGTGTACCTCTCTTCCTTAGGGGTACATCTCTTCCTTAGGAGTACCTCTCTTCCTTAGGGGTACATCTTTTCCTTAGGGGTACCTCTCTTCCTTAGGGGTACCCTCTTCCTTAGGGGTACCTCTCTTCCTTAGGGGTACCCTCTCTTCCTTCTGGGTACCTCTCTTCCTTAGGGGTACCCTCTCTTCCTTAGGGGTACCCTCTCTTCCTTAGGGGTTCCCTCTTCCTTAGGGGTACCTCTTCCTTAGTGGTACGCCTCTTCCTTAGGGTACCTCTCTTCCTTAGGGGTACCCTCTCTTCCTTAGGGGTACCTCTCTTCCTTAGGGGTACCCTTTCTTCCTTAGGGGTACCTCTCTTCCTTAGGGGTACCCTCTCTTCCTTAGGGGTACCCCTCTTACTTAGGGGTACCTCTCTTCCTTAGGGGTACCTCTTTTCCTTAGGGTTACCCTCTCTTCCTTAGGGGTACCTCTCTTCTTAGTTAGGGGTACCTCTCTTCCTTAGGGGTACCTCTTTCCTTAGGTGCCTCTTCCTTAGGGGTACCTCTCTTCCTTAGGGGTACCTCTCTTCCTTAGGGGTACCTCTCTTCCTTAGGGGTACCCTCTTCCTTAGGGGTACCTCTCTTCCTTAGGGGTACCCTCTCTTCCTTAGGGGTACCTCTCTTCCTTAGGGGTACCCTCTCTTCCTTAGGGGTACCTCTCTTCCTTAGGGGTACCTCTCTTCCTTAGGGGTACCTCTCTTCCTTAGGGGTACCTCTCTACCTTGGGGTACCCTCTTCCTTAGGGGTACCCCCTTCCTTAGGGGTACCCTCTCTTCCTTAGGGTACCCTTTTCCTTAGGGTACCCTCTCTTCCTTAGGGGTACTTCTTTCCCTCGGTGTCCCCTCTTCTTAGGGGGGTACTTCTCTTCCTTAGGGGTACCCCTCTTCCTTAGGGGTACCCTGTCACTGTTCACCCCATTCTCCGAGGTTTTAGACTGAGTTCTGATATAATACTCTGAACTAAGACACAGTGTTCCCTGCCGAACCTGAATTATGCCATGACATTAGCTGGAATGAATAATAGTTTTATTTTGGAAATGTTCGCATTTACAGATAGCTTGGAGTCTGTTGTTTTGATTAACCAAATATTAAAATGTTGCCACATCTTATTATGTGTTATCTGATCTGTCTATAACTGTTTATGCTGAACTACTTCAATGTGCATTATTGATCCACTACTTTATCCCTAAGCATCTCAGAACTGTTAGGAATGAAGGAGTGTTTCTCGGTACTGTTAGGAATGAAGGAGTGCTCCTCAGAACTGTTAGGAATGAAGGAGTGCTCCTTAGTAGTGTTAGGAATGAAGGCGTGCTCCTCAGTAGTGTTAGCAATGAAGGAGTGCTCCTCAGAACTGTTAGGATAATTGGAAGGAGTGCTCCTACTGTAGGTTAGTGCTTAGTCTGAAACTGTAGCGAGATGAAGTGCTCCTCAGTAGTGTTAGCAATGAAGGAGTGCTCCTAACAGTACTGATGAGGAATGAAGGAGTGCTCCTACAGTACCTAGACTGAGGAATGAAGGAGTGCTCCTCAGTAGTGTTAGCAATGAAGGGTGCTCCTCAGATAGTGTTAGGAATGAAGGAGTGCTCCTCAGTAGTGTTAGGAATGAAGGAGTGCTCCTTAGTAGTGTTAGGAATGAAGGAGTGCTCCTTAGTAGTGTTAGGAATGAAGGAGTGCTCCTCAGTACTGTTAGGAATGAAGGAATGCTCCTCAGAACTGTTAGGAATGAAGGAGTGCTCCTCAGTAGTGTTAGGAATGAAGGAGTGCTCCTCAGTACTGTTAGGAATGAAGGAGTGCTCCTCAGAACTGTTAGGAATGAAGGAGTGCTCCTCAGTACTGTTAGGAATGAAGGAGTGCTCCTCAGTACTGTGAGGAATGAAGGAGTGCTCCTCAGAACTGTTAGGAATGAAGGAGTGCTCCCCTGGAAGCACACCAGTGACACTGATCCCAAGGGGAACAGCTCTGTAATAAGTCCATGAACAGTAGCCAACAATTCCTCCAAGTAGCCACCAAAATTATGTTGTAGCTGTCATTACCACAAAGCCACCCAGACGGCACCACATTGAAAACAAAACAGTCCCTCCAGGCAGAGGCCTCAGGAGGAGAGAGCAGAGACTCTGGAGATGCTCATTTCAGCACTTCTGTTTCTCTTATCATGTTCAAGGCATCCAAGGGACTGTGGTGCCTAAGCATCCCCTCTCTCTACACAGGAACCACTTAGCCTAAAAGTAATGGAGAAATTCCTATTAACCTGGACTCCTTTTGTGACTTTGGGAAGTTGATGTCCCCCAGAAGCACAGCTTTCCCTTGGGTTCAGATTTCCACGTGCTCATCACAAAGAAAATGTGGGGGGTCAAAGAAAGAAGTGAACAGTCAGGAAGAAGGCGAAATGAGGTAGACATACGGCCAATCTCAGCCTGCACCGCACTCAGCCCTGCCCTTCAGTTCAGATGCCCACATGTGTGGAGAAGTGACACTAGGAAGAACTACAGCCAGAGCTGCTTATCAAAACTCCAGATGCTTCCAGGACCCACAGTGTACAAGGTAACAGGATGTTGGGTTGCAACAATATATAAACATAGACATGCTCTTAGAAAGAAGTATCACTCCCATCAGCTCCCATCAACCAACAGTGGTTCTACTTTATGCTCAACAGAGAGAGAGAACAGCTTTAAAAGATCACACCTGTGAAGGGGGGGGGAGGAGTGTCACCTAGAGGAGCAGGAGGGAGCGTGCAAGATGAATGTGCTCAGAAGAGAACAGGTGGGACCCAGAGAACATCTTAGCTTCTTTGAATTCAAGTCCACATTATTCCTACAAGGTCCCTAGTTAGAGAAGAAAAAAGTGTCTTCAGCTCTGAAAAGAAACAGAATTCTGCCTGCAGCATAAAACATTAGGCAGAAAATGTAACTTAATATTATTAACCCAGCCCAAAATCTTGCTATTGCATGATTTCATGAAAGAAAAATAGTTTAATCTTTTGAGCTAAATCAAACCAATTAGAATTCTGATTACAGGAGAACTGAACGTTCCAGACCACATAAAAAGGGGGTTTTCTGGGCACAATACCTTCACTGGGTCTACCCAGTTATGATGAACAACAACAACAAAATACCTTGAAGTATTATTTGTACATTTTACAGTTTAGTTTGTGGTTAGTCAGTGTTGGTCCAAATTGGCCCCAAGATATTTGGGGGAGGAGGTAAAATAGGCATGTAGTACCTGTGTGAGATGGCCCAAGACAAGAAAAGATTGGGGGGGGGGAACGAGCCTGTAGACTGTGAAGAATGATGGTTTGATACAGGTGGCACCTGCTGACCTTAGGAAGGGAAGCATTTGCTATACTTCAGAAAGACCGGCCACTGCGTCATCTGCAGAGAAGTCACACAGGAACCTGCGTAGGAGACATGTCTGGAATTTCATGCAATAATTTGTCTGGGGCCCCAGCCTGGCTCGCAGGCTTCTTAACAAGGAAATGGTGGCGGTGGTGGGTCTGGGTAAAAAGTGCACGTACGCGTGGTTTATTTTCTGTTGCTGTGACAAATACCTGAGAAAATCATCTGAAAGGAAGAGTTGGCAAGGCAGAAAGACCATGGCAGAGAGCAGGGTGAGAGAAGTTGCCCCCTCCTGGCAGCCAGGAAACAGCAGAACGGGGCCCACACTTCCACCTTCCTGACCTACTCTGAAGCTCTTCAAACGTATTTTCAGAAAAATTATTAGATAAAATGTTGGCTGTAGGCAGCACATTTATATATTTATACATTCCTATTACCACATTTGGAGGGATGGCTGTGCAGTTAAGAGCACATGCTACTCTTACAGACGACCTAGGCTCTGCTCCCAGTACCTACACGGTAACACACTGACACCTCTAGTTCCAGGGTACTTGGTGCCACCTCCTGGCCCTGATGGGCACTGCACCCATGTGGTGCATTTACATACATTCAGGCAAACACTCATGCATGGGAAATAAAAATAAATCTTTTAAAAAGGAATTGATCCTAAAGGCTTATATTTTATCTGCACCTGACTTTAAGAACATATCTACCACATAAAATCAAATAAATCTATGAAATATTTTAATGCCAAATACTTGGTAAAATTCTGAAAAAAAATTGGATAAACGTTTGAAATATACTGTTCTCTTTTAGAGGTTTTGCATAGTCTTCAAACCATTCCTTCAGGCAATTACTGTGTGTGTGGGGAGTGTGTGTGTGTGTACATGTTTGTGTGCTCATGTGTGATGAGGTACAGAGGCTTGGGGCCAATGGTTAGTGTCTTTCTCAATCACTCTCCGCCTTAGTTTTTGAGGTAGGGTCTCTCACTGAACCTGGAGCTCAGCCATGCAGCAAGGCTGGTTGACCAATGAGCTCCAGGGGTCCTCTGGTCTCTGTTCAGCTCAGCTCTGAGTACAGACACTGCCACCATGCCTGGCTTCTACACGAGGGCTGTCCCTCTCTATAGGCTCTCATGCTGTATGGAAAACACTTTATCAACTGAGATATTTCTTCTTAGGTGAATTTTTAAAGAAAGAGATAGAGGAGGAGGAGGAGGAGGAGGAGAGTGCCTTCCTGGTATTGAATGCCAATACAATGCACATCAACATGAAGAAATGTTCATTAAAGCCCCACCCATTCACAACATGAGCAGAATGCTGCACAAAGCAAAGGGTTTCATATTTATGGTCATAAGTGTATTTACTTTTTGAAAAAGGATGTAATTTTATACCGTTATTGACAATGGGCTAATTCAGTTTGTGCAAGGAAGAAACACAGTCACCAAGCTGACACATAGCATACGACTTCCCTCCAACCCCTTTGAATACAACTTCGAGGACACATGGGATTTTAAAATGTATTTTTATTTTATTGTAGGAGTGTTCTGCCTGCATGTATGTACGTGCATGATGTGGACACAATGTTCATGTGCCCTTAAAAGGGCCTTAGATGCCCTGGATCCCCTGGAACTGGAGTTTTGAACATGTAGGTGCTGGGAACCAAACCTGGGTCCTCTGCAAGAGCAGCCGTGCTGTAAAACACTGATCTTTCTTCCCAGCTTCCATTCCAGATTTTTCTTGTAAGATTCACTTTTTGCAAGTAGATGGAGAAGAGGAAAATAAAAGAATCTCCTAATCCAGTGACAGATGATACACAGTAGACTGATTAGGAAAAAAATCTGAGTGGCACAAAAAAATATTTTTCAAGACAAGAAAACTATCTGAGAAGTTATACCGAATAGCTGCATGTCCCGGGAGTCCCAAATGGCCTGTAACCTTCAAGCCACAAACCACCTGAGTGAAACAATCCACTTCTTATAACCTCAAACATCATAACTTGAAGATGTCTCAAGTTATATAAAAGAAAAAATTGTGACCATGAGGTCTAGTTTGCTTTCAATTGTGGTGACAAAACACTCTGACCAAAACCAACTTCTGAAGCAAAGTGTTTATTCATCTTGCATCTCCAGGGTCACACACAGTTCATTACTTAGGGAACCCAAGGTAGGAACTCAGGGCAGGAACCTGGAGGCAGGAGCTGAAGCACAGGCCATGGAGGAATGCTGCTTACTGGCTTGCTCTCCTGGCCCATGCCCAGCCTGCTTTCTTAGACAAAATAGGACCACCTGCCCAAGGTGGCACCACCCACAATGGGCTGGGCCCTCTCATATCACCCAAGAAAATGCCTCATAGACATGGCCACTAGCCAGTCCAAAGGAGGAAATTCCCCAATTGAGGCTCCCTCAACCCAGGTGTGTCAAGTTGACACTAAAGCTATCCAGCACAACTGATCCCTTGTCAACTTGACACACAAAACATCACTATTAAACCACAACCTTTCAATTTTTTGTTCCTAAGATATGATGTTAACATTAATATTACAACATAAGACAGTATAACCTTAAAATCCACACAGTCTTTAAAAAATAATCCAAATACTTAAAATGTCACAGTCTCTTTTAAAAGTCTCTTCACTGTGGGCCTCCTGTAAAATCCAAAACAAGTACTGTCTTATTTCAAAGGGAAGAATTGGGCACACCTAAGCAAAACTTAAGTGCAGCAAAGTAGCTCAAGGCCGGACACCTGGGATTCACTCACCCAAAGAATTTCAGCAGCTCCCCTTCTCCATTCCACACCTGCTGCTGTCCTTGGCTGTCCCGCAGTCCTGATGTCTCCAAAAAGCTGAGGTCTCCACTGAAACGAGGCTGCCCTTCACCAACGGGCTTTTCTAGTCTCTCAGGATGCAAAGCCTCAGATTCTCTCCATGACCCCTTCAACCCGGGGTGGGGGGGTCTTCACTGTAGCTGAGGTGCACTTTCACCAATGGCCTTTCCTGGCCTCTCTGCACCAGGCCTCAGCTGCGCTCTGTGACCCCCTTCATGCTTTCAACACCAGAACTATGCAGGAAACTCTTACAAATTACCAAGTCCTGCTTCCAGCTCGAGATGGAGACCCAGCCCCCTCTAGGCCACAGCTTCTGTGTGCCGACGTCTTCCCAGAAGATTTCACCAAAGCGATGCTGGTCTCGTTACTTAGAGCTCATTTTCCAGCCCAGGCTAACCAGCATCAACTGCCCCAGTTACTTAGAGCTCATTTTCCAGCCCAGGCTAACCAGCATCAACTGCCCCAGTTACTTAGAGCTCATTTTCCAGCTCAGGCTAACCAGCATCAACTGTCCTAGTCAAACAAAGGTTTCACTTCAGGTTCTGGGCTCTTCTTAATCACAGCTGATCCTTCAGCCCCAGCAAACCAGAACCCATAGATTCTCAATTCAAAACATCACACAAACAGCCCCGATAGTCTCTGCTTCCCTTTGAATCTCCATGTGCCTGGCATCCACTGTCTACAACTCTTACAGCAAAATTATTCCAAGTTCTACAGCAACGAACTCTGATTAATCACTCAATGGCTTTTCCAGCCCAGAATTGCAAATGCCTCTAGAATCCTCCCCAAAACACCAAGGTCAGGTCTGTCACAGAAATACCCCATGATCCTGGTACCAACTTCTGTTCTAGTTTGCTTTCAACTGCAATGACAAAACATTCTGACCAATTCCAACTTGGGGAGGAAAGGGTTTGTTCATCTTACACCTGGGTGTTCATCATTTAGGGAGCTCAAGGTGGGAACTCAGGGATGGAACCTGGAAGCAGGAGCTGAAGCACAGGCCACAGAGGAACACTGCTTACTGGCTGCTCCCCTCCCATGCTCAGCCTGCCCAAGGTGGCACCACTCACAGTGGGCTGGACCCTCCTACATCAGTCAACAATCAACAAAATGTCCCTGCAGACATGGCTACTGGCAAATCCAAAGGAGGCAATTCCTCAACTGAGGCTCCCCCAACCCAGCTGTGTCAAGTTGACACTAAAGCTGTCCAGCACACCATGGCTTGGGTAATTGTTCAGAGGCTTACAGCCCTCATCCACCCAGAGAATTTGCCAGGCTCCTAATTGCATAGGTCTTTCTGTGGGGTCTACAGTAAGATAATAAAACAAAGCCCCTCACTCTACTGATAGATGCATACTGACCACCCACAGTGAACCAAAGCACCATGTAAAAAAAGATAGAGGTCTAGGAAGATAGCCCAGTCAGCAAAGTGTGTGCTGGGCACGCAGAAGACCCGAGTTCCACCCCAGAACCCATGTGAAAAAAGCAGGAGAGTTGGCTCAGCTCTCGCAGAGGACCTACTTCTGTTCCCAGCACCCACACGGCAGCTAACGCCAGCTACAGGGGTCCAATGCCCTCGTCTGACCTCTGCAGGCATTGCACGACACGGGTATACACACACACGCACGCACGCACGCACGCATGCATGCATACATGCACACACACACATATGGAGGCAATACACTTATAGACATAAAATAACAATAAATAAAATACTTTTAAAAGCTGGGTGTGGTAGCCTGAGGTGTGATGCCAGCACTGGGAAGGTGGAGTTGGGAAGATCTCTGGGGCTCAGTGGCCAGCCAGCTGGGCCTGCTTGGTGAGTTCTAGGCCACTAAGAGACCCTGTCTCAAAAAACAAGGGGGATGATGCTTGAGGAATGGGACTTGATGTTTACCTCTGGCCTCCACAGGCAGGTACCACATACGCGAGTGCGCACGCACACACACACACACACACACACACACGTCCTGGTATGGGTGGTTGTGGTCACTGCTGTGCCTGCAGCTCCAAGCCCCTCTACGTGATTTCACATGTGCACACATACACACACACACACACATACGTCCTGGTACAGGTGGTTGTGGTCACTGCTGTGCCTGCAGCTCCATGCCCCTCTACGTGATTTCACATGTACACACACACACACACACACACACATGTCCTGGTATGGGTGGTTGTGGTCACTGCTGTGCCCACAGCTCCATGCCCCTCTACGTGATTTCACATACACACACACACACACACACACACACACACACACATGTCCTGGTACAGTTGGTTGTGGTCACTGCTGTGCCCGCAGCTCCATACCCCTCTACGTGATTTCACATACACACACACACACATACACACATACACACACACATGTCCTGGTACGGGTGGTTGGGGTCACTGCTGTGCCCGCAGCTCCATGCCCCTCTACGTGATTTCACATACACACACACACACACACACACACACACATGTCCTGGTATGGGTGGTTGTGGTCATTGCTGTGCCTGCAGCTCCATGCCCCTCTACGTGATTTCACATATGCACACACACACACATACACACATACACACACACACATACACACACACACACACATGTCCTGGTACGGGTGGTTGTGGTCACTGCTGTGCCCGCAGCTCCATGTCCCTCTACGTGATTTCACATATGCACACACACACATACACACACACACACATGCCCTGGTACGGGTGGTTGTGGTCACTGCTGTGCCCGCAGCTCCATGCCCCTCTAAGTGACTTCACATGTGCACACACACACACACACACGTCCTGGTATGGGTGGTTGTGGTCACTGCTGTGCCCGCAGCTCCATGCCCCTGTATGTGATTTCACATATGCACACACACACACATACCCACACACATACACACACACATGTCCTGGTACAGGTAGGTTGTTGTGGTCACTGCTGTGCCCGCAGCTCCATGCCCCTCTATGTGATTTCAGCATTGATTTCTTCCTTTTGGTTAAGAATTCTTTTTTCTGTGATGATTAATTATTGCTGGCAATTTGACTAGAGTTGGAATCACCTAGGAAATGGAGATACATCTCTGGGTATGTCTGAGTGTATTTTCAGAAAGGATTAAAGGAGGATTTTGAGTATGGGGCAGTGCTAACCCACAGGGATCTGGACAGAATACTAGGGGAAGGAGAAAGCCAAGAGCACCCCTCTGCTTCCTGGCCCGTGATGTGACCTGCTTTGCTCTGCCAAGCGCTCCCTGCCATAAAGAAGTAAGCCCTCCCTCAAGTTGTCCAAGTCAGAACAAGGAAATTTACCGTGATCTCCCATGTGACTTAGGGAAAAATGGCTCAGGAGTCTTCTCCAAAGAGGAGCTAGGAGATGGAGACAAGCCTCTTCTCCAAGGGGGAGCTAGCCACCACACAGAATGAGCCCAGGCTTCTCCAAGGGGGAGCTAGCCACCACACAGAATGAGCCCAGGTTCTCCAACGATGAGCTAGCCACCACACAGAACAAGCCCAGGTTCTCCAAGGAGGAGCTAGCCACCACACAGAACAAGCCCAGGCTTCTCCAAAGAGGAGCTAGCCACCACACAGAACAAGCCCAGGCTCTCCAAGGAGGAGCTAGCCACCACACAGAACGAGCCCAGGCTTCTCCAAGGGGGAGCTAGCCACCACACAGAACAAGCCCAGGCTTCTCCAAGGGGGAGCTAGCCACCACACAGAACGAGCCCAGGTTCTCCAAAGAGGAGCTAGCCACCACACAGAACGAGCCCAGATTCTCCAAAGAGGAGCTAGCCACCACACAGAACGAGCCCAGGTTCTCCAAGGAGGAGCTAGCCACCACACAGAACGAGCCCAGGTTCTCCAAGGATGAGCTAGCCACCACACAGAACAACCCAGGTTCTCCAAGGGGGAGCTAGCCACCACACAGACCGAGCCCAGGCTTCTCCAAGGAGGAGCTAGCCACCACACAGAACAAGCCCAGGCTTCTCCAAGGAGGAGCTAGCCACCACACAGAACAAGCCCAGGTTCTCCAAAGAGGAGCTAGCCACCACACAGAACGAGCCCAGGCTTCTCCAAGGGGGAGCTAGCCACCACACAGAACGAGCCGAGGCTTCTGCTCACAGCGCAGGGAAGTGGAGAGTGGCATTGCAGGAGTGGTGTTTGGGACCTTGAGGGAGCTTTGCCACCACACGCATCCAGGAGGGACAATGGCCCAGTCCCGGAGATCAGCGTGGCTCTCTGGTGGCTCGACACATTGACTGGCATCACTCCATGTGGACCAGCTGCCTCTGCTGTTCACACACACACACATACACACACATACACACATACACACACACATACACAGACACACATACACACACACATACACAGACACACATACACACACATACACAGATACACATACACACACATATACACACACATACACACACATACACAGACACACACACATACACAGACACACATACACAGACACATACACACACACACATACACACACACAGACACACATACACACACATATACACACACATACACACACACACATGCACACACACGCGCGCGCGCGCGCACACACACACACACACACAGAAGAGCCGTTCTGCATCCTCTCCACACATGCAATCACTCCAGATTAGAGCACAGCTTCTGGGTTTTACGTGTTGACTTGTACAAGGTTTTTCTGTGTTGCTGGTTTAAAACTCCTGGGCTCTAGCACTGACCTGATCTCAGCTTCCCAAGTACCTGGCTCTACAGGCGTGCCACTAATTCCAGCTTTACTCTCAAATCTAAGACAAGCGATAAGAGATGCTATTGAGGTAGCTGGCTAACCTACCCGCTTAGGAGAAAGATCATTCCGACGATGACCTTCGGCCACTGTGAGCTGGCAAGATCTTTCAAGGGTGACTTCTCTCATCATGGACACAGGCAAGAGCAACACAGACGAGGAATCAGAGATTCACAGCCTCCTCACCATGACGGATTCTCATCCCTCTGGACCCAAACTCCAAATAAACTCTTCCTTCTATACACTGCCTTGGTCGTGGTGTTTTATCCAAGCAGCAGCAAAGTAACTGATCCAACACCTTCACTAAGTTGTTAGTGTTTATTTATACTCAGGAACCAAATTGATTTTCCAGTGTATTAGAAAATGTTGTGTCCTAATGAGCCCCAGAACTTGGTGCCACCCCACTCCTTCCCTTCCATCTTTCTTCTCACGTTCTGTATCCCAAGTTCCATTCCAGAGCAAACCTCTGCATTTGGTCACTCTCAGACAAACAAACCTTGTCAATCTGTCTCAGAGTCGGTCATTGCGGAGTTGTCAACTTGGCCGGTGTTATTTCAGAAGGCCAGGTCACACAGAAGCTGTGCCCCGTGACCTCCACCACACCGTGAACCACTGTCCTAGTTGGCAGGGCCTCCAGCAGCCTGGGCACAGAGTTCAGTCTGAAACAGCACAGACAGCAGAATAACCATGGTCCCCAGAAGCCCCTTTTTAATTATTTTTTTTTATTTATTTCTGTATGTGTATGAATGTACTGTCTGCATGCAAGTCTGTGCACCCGTGTCATGCAACGCCGCGGAGTTCAGAAGCCCCTTTGATCACCACACACAAACCCTCTGCAACATGCGAAGCTAGACGATCTTGAACATTGCTGTCCGCATCACCAGGGGAGTTATTCTGTGTCCTCTGTCTTCTCAGCTCCAATAGAATCTCCAGCCCCAATTTACACTGCTCATTAGCTAGCAGGAGTGGGCTAGAGATGGGACTGGTGGCCTGTGGGGACAAACTTGCCACACATTCTATGAATGACTTAAAACCAAACTGATCCACTCAGAAATGAAATCACCTTTATCTCAGCATGCCAGCACCATGCAGTGTCCGGAATGCACAGGAAGTGACCGGGGCCTCGCAGGGCCATTACAGACCAGGCACTTCGTAAGGAGACCTAAGAGACTTCCCAGCAGTGAAGCATCACCTTGCTCTCCCCAAAGTTATCCCTGAAGAGTGCTTTTACTAGACCAGGGCTTGGGAGTGTACTGTGTGGAGAGCATTGGGGCAAAGACCTTTGGCAAAGCAGAATGTCCCTCATTGGTGTAAACACTCTTGGTGTCTCCTGGGCCGGCTTAGTGTAACTCTTGTTTAAGGCAGGCTGGGTAGTCCTTGCTTCTGGGTGAAGGTGTGCTCGGACTGAGCTATGATTCTATCTTCTGGCTCTGTGTCCTACTCCTGAGGAGTGTCCATCAGTGCTTCTTCATCCTACAGAAAAGTTTCAATGTAGGGCCTCGAAGATGTGCTATTTCAATGGTCATTGTGCAAACCCAGCACCTACTCCCCACCAGATGTCTGGGCTACCTGTCCATGTATCAGATCACTCCCAGCCTTGGCCCCTTTTATCCCATCTACAGCCGCCTCTCTCCCAATCCATGTCTCTACCAGGGAAGGAAGCAAGACAAAACAGCAGACAGAGTTCACTACCCATTTTCCTCTACTATGGCCCAAGGTAGGAACAGAAGGAGGCTGTTCAGAGAGAAGCCACAGCCCTACCTATTGAGGTACCATCAACTTGGGGTGAGGATAAAGAGTCACATCATACTAGCAGAAGCATCCAGCTCCATGGAGCCTTTAGAAGTCAGTTGACTCTGATCTGACCTAATCCAAAACCCAAGGAGAGTTTAAGAAGAAAGGAGAGGAGAGCCCACAGTCTGCTCAGCAGACTGTGGCTAGCTTAGAATACACGTTTGGGGTTCAGACTAATAGCAGTTCTCAACCAAATACTCACCTCCCTGAAAAGATATCTGGCAATGCCTAGAGATATTGTGGTTGCAACTGGGGGATGGATGGCAACCTTTATATCCAATGGGCAGAGGCCGGGGGTACTGCCAAACACTTACACTGTATAGTGCAAACCCTACACCAGAGACTCATCTAGGCCACGCCCACGGTGCCCAGGTCCAGAGGCACTGGGGTAAATCAAAGCTTACCATCAAGAATTCTGTTCTAGGGCTGGGGAGGAGGTTCAGTTGCCTCAGGACTTGCGTTCCACCCCCAGAACCCACGTAAAAAAGCTGGGCTTGAGTATCGCTATAATCGCAGTATTGGGGAGGCAGAGACGGGGATCCCTGGGGCTTGCTGGCCAGTCAGCCTAGCCTATGTGGTGAACTCCACCCAATGAAAGACCCTGTTTGAAACAAAGAAAGGATGGCTAACACTTGAGGAATAGTATCTGAGGTTGTCCTCTATCACACATGTGAAGAGAGAGAGAGAGAGAGAGAGAGAGAGAGAGAGAGAATGCTGTTCTAGTATGTAGCTCCAAACACACTTCTGATGGAATAAAAATGGAAACAGTTTAGAATACATAGGACTTCTGCATGAAAAGTGAAACTATATTAATCCATATGGGGGAGGGGCTCTGAGGTTCTTTTTCCCATTTTTGATTCAGCAACTATTTATTGAGCAACTACTGTATACGCTGGGCCAGGCCCTGGATGCCCTCCTCAGGAGTGATTTTCAGAGCCCAAGTATATCACTGAGTGGTTGATGCAGAAACCTGGACTGTGGAGCTTGGAGACTTGTGTCCTTGAGAAGAACTTCTTTCCTACAGTTTTGTTCAGAGTTTAACTTCCACACAAGCCATTTATCTTGGGCTTTGTGGCCTTTGGGGTTTTTATATAAAACAATCTCTTACAAAAGTCCCTTGTCCAGAATGAACGCGGCTCTCAAAGCTGGGTCTGCGTTGTGAGCAGAGTGCGCTTCAGCTCAGCCCCATTCATAACTGCTTCATCTATTTTTATCTTAACTACGGAAACAAAATCCCCAAATGAAGAGAGCACGGGTGAATGCTCAGTTGTTTGAATTGTTTCTATTGCCTCCCAGGCAGCAAACCAGGCAACAAACCTGCCCCCCACAGACTGACTCACAGACACACAGCTCTCAGCCGTCCAGAAGCATCCTGGTACTTCTGGCAACTCCTGTCAGGATTCAGCAAGTCGCTTTGAAAGATGGCAGAAGACTTGACACCACAGTGCCGAGGAGCAGTCCTGGGACATCCCATGACTTACTTTAGAGACACGGAGAAGCCCATGTCAGGGCTGGGAGAAGATGGCTCGGTTGAAAAAGTGCTTGCCTTGTGAGCCTGATCCCCAGACCTCTCTCTCTGTCTCTCTCTGTCTCTCTGTCTGTCTGTCTGTCTCACACACACACACACACACACACACACACACACACACACACACACAAAATCAGGCATGGTGGTATGCACTTATAATCCCAACACTGGGGAGGCAGAGCTGGGTGGCCCCTGGGGCTGATTGGCCAGTCAGCTCAGCTCAGCCTAAGTGAAATCCAGGTCAGTGAGAGACTCTCTCTCAAAAAACAAGTGAGCAGCACCTGGGGAAGGACACCCGAGGCTGGCCTTTGGCTTCCACACATGCATGGGCCTACACACACACACACACACACACACACACACACACACACTACTTTGTAATCACTGTTCTCACCCTGGTACCCTCGGATGGATGGGCCTCTGTGTTATTATTTTGGAGTTGGGTAGAAACGGCAAATAGCAGAACTGCTGGCCTAAAACCTCTCCTGTTACATGAATAAAACATCAGCGCCTCTAAATTTAAACTTAAAGCCCAATTAATTCATCAAAATGTCGCTTGTCACCTGAAGCATTTTAGTAGTGAGGAGAAATTCCTTGGAAGAAAGAAGGATCTTCGCAGAGAGAGATGGAATGGAGCGACAAGCCTCGGAAGGAGGGAATTTAAGAATATTTCTGGAAGCACGGTGACGTGTTTTCCATTTGGCCTTCCCCTGGTCTTAATCACAAAGTATGTTTGGACCAAACACAGTCCTCACCCCCAAAATCTGCTCATCAGCCTCCAAAGTTACAAACCTCAGTGACTAGTTCCCCAAAGCACATAAGGCCAGACACAAATACAATTATAAAGACAAACCTTATTAAGACTTCGGGGGCTGACAGATGAGCCCTGAAGCCTGTCATCTGTAGCCTTGACTTTAGTCAAAAGGAAAGCAGGGAATTGGAACACAGAGCAAAGAATTTTTATTTTCTAGCAAGTTCCAAAAGCAGAAGGAAAATGTGGAAAGGAGGGTCCTTTCCACACCCACAGGAAAAATGCATTCTGGAAGGCTTGAAGCTTCCTTTCCTGCATGCAGGGGTTTCAGGGGCAAAGAGCACTTGCTCCCTTCTGCCATGGTAAGCCAATAGAGGTGACAATCTTAGAAGCAGGCGACAGAGATGGGAGGATACAGGAACACCTGCATCGTAGAGGTCTACATGGGGCTAAATGCCGCTTCTTAGGTCCTCTGATGTCAAAAGCAAGCAGGAGAACTAAGAACTCAAATCTTGTGCCTTTTCGTGCAAATAACAGCAAACTAGCCAGTTCCAAGGCCATCATACTACTGACCTTTGTTTGGATTTGAAGGTTTTAAGAATAGTCAAAGGAGAGACATACCCTTACCGATGAGTATTATTAAGTTACAAAAGCCTAGCCTTTTCCCCCTCGGGACCTATAAATTATATTACAATCCCAAGCAATGAAAGGTTAAAAGACTGTTAGAAATTATCAAGCTGCTAGTCTAGACTTTTATTACAGATGAATGAGTCATGCCCACTTCTTATGCCCACTGAGATGCTAAGAGGCAATCTTTTTGCTATGTTTACAACAGATATGAGACCAGATTGTGGTAATGCTTGAACAATAAAAATAAATAAGAAAACAGCAGCAACAAACCCCACCAAGTTAGTCCTGGCCCTACAGGGAATATCTGTGTGCTTCATGGCACCTGAAGCCCCTGGTAAAGTTTTCTCACTCCACCTGGCACCAAGCTCTCACCTCTCAGACACCCATTTAACTACCTAGAATGATCCAATCAGTACCCCATGATTTACATACATCAAAACTACACCTCAAATTTCAGACTTTGTCTTTTACACCTGGGCAATACAGCTAAGAGTTAAAATTCAGGTGGCGTAAAGCTGAGGTCTACCTCTGAGCCAACTGCACCCGGATTCAGGGCCCACAGAAACACCCACAGACCTTTCTCAAGGGCTAACTGCCACAGGAGTGTGCCCTCCACAGCCTGGCACTTTAAGGGGAGGTGGATAAAGACGCTGTGCGAAGACAAGAAGCAGAAATAAGGAAGAAAACAGACCAGCAAGCCCCCGGCTCAACCAATTCCTGGAGAATTGTTTCCAGGCCTCTCCATCAAAGTTGCCAATCTACACGCGGGCGGGAGTGCACTGGGTGGACGGTCGCTGTGCGCTTCCCGAGCTGCAGTGGAACTGGCGGAAGGAACACTAGTGGGCAGGGAAATCCCCTTGGGGGCTTCTTACTTTTGTAGCTCGCGGCCCAGGGCTGGTAGCCGTAGTAGCCGGTGATGCGCAGGATCCGCTCCTCAATGGACGTGAGTCCCACCGGCCCGCTGGTGAGATCCTCAACCGAGCGCGACCATTTCAGATCCTCCTTGATCGCCTCGTCCACCACCAAGTACTTGAGCTGCCGCAGCTGGGGGCTGATGTCCGACAGTCTCCGGGGGCTGACGTCCGGGGACCTCCTCATGCTCCTGAAGGCGCGGCGGGCAGGCGAGGACAGGTTAAGGGCAGAGAGGGGGAGACGCAGGTGAAGATCAAAGCCTGGGAAGGGCGAAGACGCGGCCGCGGGGCCCAGGCCGCTCCCTCGCCGCTTGCCCACCGCCCCAGTCCTGGGGCCTCAGCGTCGGGTCCCACGCTCCGGCTCTCTTCTCCCGCGCCCTCCCCTGGGCGCCCCGGGCAATGTAGGCTGAGGAGTGGCCAGGAGCCGAAGCCTTAAACTTCCAGAGCGGCTCGGCCGCGCACACACCATCGTCCCTTCCGGAGCCCTCTGTCCCGGCTGCAAAGGGTCAGCGGGCAAGCGGGCCATCTGCCCGCCGCCCTCGGGCTCGCGCACCCTCGCCCGCCGCGCTACTCACGTGGGGATGCTCTTGGCCCTGGGCGCGCCGCCGGGAAACTCTCGGATCCCCATAGGCAGCGGCAGAGTGGGGCCCGGAGCGCCGACTTGAGGCGGACCGGTCACCCGGAGCTCCCCGAAGCCACCAGCCGGGACGAGCCGGACGCTCGCGCTGCGCACCGAGGGTCCCGCCGCCCTTGCGCGTCCGCGCCGGGTCTCCCGGCGGCTCAGCCCGGCCACTCCAGGCTGGGCCACGGCGCCCGCTGCTGCGAGCCGGCGGCGGAGCAGCCCGGCCCTCCGCGCCCGTCACGGTCGCCGCCCGAGCACCGCAAGACCGCGGGCGCAGGCAGCCGGGAGAGCGCGCCGGCCGTGCGCTCCGAAGCCACCAGGGCGAGCAAGGATGTGGCGGCCCCGGCGCGCGTGGACCAGGCGGGGGCGCTGCACCCGGATCCCCGCAGCCTGGTGTGCGCCGGACTGCGGAGCAGAGCAGGCACCCCTCGGCCACCGCAGGCTCTGCAACCTTGGGGCACCAGCCGGGCTCCTCCACCTGCTCGGGGTTCGCCACTTGAGTCTCAATCTCAGCCTAACTCCCCCTCCCCCCGGCAAGCACATGCACGGTCTGCAAAGAGCACTACTTAAAAAGGAAAAGGCAAACCGCTCTGGCTTGGTGCTCAGAGCAGCAGGTACCTGACAAAGTGCACTGGCTCCCAGGGAAGTGGCGCACTTCCTCAGCCTGGCCCTTGGCGCACTGTCCACAAGCCATTCTTTCCAGACCACCTATTCGTCTTTCACTCTTTCTACTCTTCATTAAGGGCATATCTAGAAAATACGGAAATATGTGGAGAAGAAAATAGCCTTATTCAGCTCACAATGACTAATTTGAATTATAGCTATACTTATTCTATTTTTTTAGAATGCAAGATACATCTTCCCCTCAAAAATCAAACTTCGAGCATTTCTTTATGTATTACTTTAAAAATATTGAGCTATATTGCTTCTCAGTGAACTAAGAATAGAAGGGGACTTATGTCCTCAACTTGAAAAAAATTTACAAAATCCTGTGGCCAACATTGTACTTGGAGGCGAGAAACTACAAGCTGTCCTGCTAAGATAAGGAGCAAGCAGAGGAAGTCTCCTCCCAGTGCTCCTCCGTAACCTGGTCCCGGAAGTCCTAGCCAATTAAATTGCACAAGAGGTGAAATAAAATGTATGCCACTTGGGAAGATGTAAAAGAAAAACAAAATTGTCTTTGCAGATAACAAGGCTGTCTAAAGTCTCAGAGTATTAACCCCACACCTACACACACACACACACACACACACACACACACACACACACCTTCTGGAATTAATCAGGGTGATGGTTTATCCTGGTTGTCAACTTGGTGGGTTTAAGAATCACCATGTATCCTCAATAAGCTAATTAAGAAAAAAAAAAAAGAATCACCATGGAAACAGACCTCTGACAGGTCTGTGAGGGAGTTTTTAGATTGGGTTGATTGAGGTAGGAAGAACCACTGTACTGTGGGTGGTGCCATCCCATGGGCCAAGATCCTGGTGGTATTAAGGAGAAAGCAGGCTAAGTATCAGCAGTCACCTCTCTACTTGCTGAGTGTGGATTGTGACCAGCTGCCTCAAGCTCCTGTCGCCGTGCCTTCCTACCAAGAGGGATTGCATCTGTCAGCTATGAGTCAAAATAAAATTTTCCTCTCTAGGTATTTTATCATGCTGATATATAAAAATAACTAACACAGTTAACAGGCAAAGTGAGGTTGAACAATGTAGGGTTTTTTTTTTTTTTTTTGTTTGGTGGTCTTTTATTTCTTTTTTTTCACATAAATTTATTTTTTTTAACAAATCTAGACCCGTGTTCCCGCCCATTCCCCCACCCCGCCAGAGCTCATGCATTCTGCCAAACATGCTTTTTCATCTCTTTCTCAGTCTTTCTCAATATTCTCCATGAGGAAGTTGACTGTTTTGAGCAGAAGTTCACTGTTTTAGTCAGTTCTTTGATGCAGTCCTTTCTGTTGTTGTTGTTGTTGTTGTTGTTGTTTCCAATGTGCATTACGCCCAACTGCTTTGGACAAAAGCTCAGGGGGCCCTACACAAGAAATACTTACAACTAGGTAATTGGCACTAGCATCCACAGATGAGGGATACCATTTGTCGTTTGTTTTTCTGGGACTGTTACTTCACTCAGCATGATGTCCTCTAGCTCCAGCCATTTTCCTGCAAAGCTCGTGATGTCATCTTTCTTTACTGCTGCATAGAACTCCATTGTGTAGATGTACCACATTTTCTCTATCCACTGGTCAGTTGAGGGGCATTTAGGTTGGTTCCAGCTCCTTGCTATTGTGAAGAGAGTTGCAATAAACATGGCCATGCATGTATCTCTGTGGGGGCGTGAGTCTTGAGGGTACATGCCCAGGAGTGGTATGGCTGGGTCGAATGTAGGGTTTTTTTAAGATTTAATTTTATGTTCATGAGTGTTCTTCTGCACATGCATATGTGCACTACATATGTGCAGTATCCGTGGAGATTGGAAGAGGGTATTGGATCCCCTGGGAACTGTAATTACAGTGAAGCCACAATGTGGGTTCTGGGAACAAAATCCCGGTCCTCTGAAAGAACAGTAAGTGCTCTCAATTGCTGAGCCATCTCTCCAGCCAGATTTATGATTAATGTACAAAAGTTATCACTTTCCTATATATCAGCCATGGCCAATTGGAACTTGAAATTTAAAATAGAATACTATTCACACTAGCACTTTTCAAAAAAAATGAGCTATTTAGATATAAATCTAAAATATCTACAATATGCATATGGGTAAAACTACAAAAATTCAGGTAAAAGAAATCCAAGCGAATACATTTACCAAGGTATCTTCTAAACTTTGACATACATGCATTTTTTTTTAAGAATTTGTCTTCTGAAACTGGAGAAATGGCTCAGCAATTAAGAGCACTGGCTGCTCTTGCAGAGGAGCTGGGTTCGGTTCCCAGCACCCACATGGTGGCTAACAACCGTCTGTAACTCCAGTTCTAGGAGATCTGACACCACCTTCTGGTCTCCACAGATGCTGCATGCCTGTGGTGTACTTGCACACATACAGGTAAGGACTCATGCACATAAAATAAAAATAAATAAGTCATTTAAAAATGATCTGCCTTCCCATGGATTTCTGGGTTCATTTTAAAGAGAAAGGTCAGGAATGGAAATGACTGGGTAGGTGGTGGCCATGGCACGGTTCATTGGCATTTCATTCATCTTTGATATTTCAGTGCTAGAACCAAGACAATGACAATGAGTCAGTTCATGAGCCTCTGGTGTCAAAAGCAATTATATTCATTACCTGAATGAATTTACAAGTGTTTCATTTTCTTATTTTTTTATATATCCTCATTAAATATTCAATAATCACAACAGTACAAGTGTTTCATTTTCTATTCATAGTAAAAAAAAAACCCTCAAAGAACAAGCTCATCTAAATAAACAGAGTGTTTCAGGGCAGGAAATCAATGGCACTTATTTTTTTTAAAGTTTTATATTTTAATTTATTATTTTTTATGTGTATGAGTGTACTCTCTGCATGTAGGTTGGTGCACCTGTGTCATGCTATGCCGTGGAGGTCAGAAGAGGGCATCGGATTCCCCTGGAACTGGAGTTAAAGACAGTTCTTAGCTGCCATGTGGTTGCTGGGAATCGAACCCAGGTCCTCTGCAAGAGTAGTCAGCACTCTTCATCGCTGAGCCATTTCTCCAGCCCCATGCCACTTCTTAACAAGGATGATAACATATGTTTCTATAGCTTATTTTTTATACCAGTAAGTGACAGGTCAATGCATTAACTTTTAATGCTACTTTATCAAGGTATACTTTTTTCCAACATGAGAATAATTTTCTCTTTTGAAAATGTCCAAATCTGCTTGAAATAGGATATTTATACACATACCTATTTATTGTTTTAATTTTATTTTACATGCATGAGTGTATCACCTGCATGTGTGTAATGCACACATGTTGTATAATGCTTAAGGAGGTCAGAAGAGGGTGTTGTATTCCCTGGAACTGGAGTTAGGGATGATTGTTAGCTACCATGTGGGTGCTGGGAATTGAACCCAGGTTTTCTGCAAGAGCAGCCAGTGCTCTAACCACTGAGCCAGCTCTCCAGCCCCACGTGTCTACTTTATAGTTGAATTAAGTAAGCTTTTATTGAGGACATGTCATGTATTGAGTTCTGTGAGGGAAGCTAGTAATACTAATAAGAAATGTTTTCTTCCTCTAATGAGCCTGTAGCATAGTGAACAAACAAATAAGCAAAGAATTGTGACTAGTCCATGTGGGCCATGATCCTTGTATTCGAATGAGTCTCTGGAAGCTGCAGGAGGCCTTGCCAGGCCAGTGCCCTTCCCTGGGAGGGAGAGGAAGAAGATGGAGCATAGAGATGTCAGGTAAGTGATCTTGCATTAGAAACCAAACTAATTTTGAAGAATAGGAAATGCAGGAGGTAGAAGAGTAAGAAGAGGAGACAGAGAAAGAAGAGATGGAGGAGGAAGAGAAAGAGGAGGAAGAGGAGGAGGAGGAAGAGGAGGAGGAAGAGGAGGAGGAGGAGGAAGAGGTTACAGCAGAAACAAAGGTTGGAAAGTGAACCAGGAAAGTTAAAAAAAAAAAAAAAAAAGACTGAGAAAAAGATGCAAGACACAGGACTTACCATGTATGGCAGAACCCACGAGGTCTGGTGTTGGGGAAGGGGGATGGCATGACGGGAGAACGGGTCTAAATTTGATCAAGAAATGTGTGAAATGCACAAAAGCTCAAAAAAATTAACATTACAAAGGCTTGTAGATGCAGCAGGAGTCTATATGTCTCAGCTGCTTACCTGGGAGATTTATGGCACCCTTAATAGGGGAAACATAGTTAATGAAATCTTTTTAAGAACTGCCTTGAGGGGCTGGAGAGACAGCCTAGCGGTTAAGAGCACCAACTGCTCTTGCAGAGGACCTGGGTTTGATCCCCAGCACCCACATGGCAGCTAAGAACCATCTGTAACTCCAGTTCTAGGAGAACTCCAGTTCCAGGGGAAATTGAGACCCTCTTCTGACCTCAGCGGCATTGCATGACACGGGTGCACAAACCTACATGCAGACAGTACATTCATACACATACAAAAATAAATAAAAATTAAAAAAACTGCCTTGTGTGGTATGTATGAATATTTGTGTTATTACTGGTATTCCTTCTGTATGTAAAAAATGATCCAATATCCATGAATTACATTTTTTCTGTAAAATATGACAGGGTCTTACTGTGGCTTATAACATCTCCTAACCATTGGAGGATGTAAGCTTGTGGCATCAGCCATGGGTTATTCCTCCAAGGAGAGAGCTAATAGCCAATTAGATTTGGGATATACAGGCATATGGCTGCCACTGCTGCACAGTATTTCCAGGCAGGTGAGGCATAGCTGGTGCTGATGGAGGAGTCTTGCTTGACTCAAGGAGACCTATATTTGCTTCATTGGTTTAGTGGTCTTTGGTAACACTCTCTGGTATTCCAGAGACCAACTGTACACTTGCAAATGCGGTCTCAATACATCTTTCCCATGCTTACATCAGGTCTTCGACAGCAGGGCCTTATCACCTGTCTTCTTGCAGGTATCCCAGTTTACAGGCAAGAAGCCTTTCCCATTTGGGGGGGCTTGGATCCCCTGGCCAACATCTCCTTGGTAGAATAGTCCATTGCTGATATCAGAGCTCTCCTGTATTAATATATTTTGCTTAAGTACATAGCTTAAGGAGACTTTAGTATTATATTGGGTTCTGAATAGAGAATAATCCTTTTTACAGTTCCTATGTCTATTAGTCAATAAAACATAATTCATGGATTAACATACCATCCAAACATCTGTGTCTATACCAAAGTAACCTGCCATAGCAATTAGTACTGTTTAAATACCTATATATCTAGCCGGGCATGGTGGCGCATGCCTTTAATCCTAGCACTCGGGAGGCAGAGGCAGGCGGATCTTTGTGAGTTCAAGGCCAGCCTGGTCTACAGAGTGAGTTCCAGGACAACTGGGGCTACAGGGAGATCCTGTCTCGAAAAGACAAAAAAAAATACCTATATATCTAATTGTGTGCGCTTCATTAGTAGGATTGAAAGGTTATTCATGGACAAACTGTCAGCGCATGAAAGGAAACAGCCAGAATTGACCAGAGTCCAAAACAACAGCTCCAGAGGAAGTAGACTGTTTTGCTTCTCATCTATCTGTGCCCCTTTTCTAAGCCTAGGGAACAATCTGTGGAAGAGGAGGCGATTGGGGTGAATGGTGAAACTACAGCAATATAGTCTGGACACATTTGATCAACTTGATTGAATAAACAAGCCCCCCCCCCCAGCTGGATGGTGGGGCCCTTGGGCTGTGTGGGTTTGGGCACAACTGCTTGCAAATTGGTTTTACATAAAGGATGCTTGTACTCATAAATTATTATATATTGTTAAAAAATGAAAAAAAAGAAGTATTAGAAAAAAAATGATCCAATATAAGGAATCCCTAAAGTTTAAAGTGACAGGGTAACCCAGCAGAGGTTGAACAGGCCACCAGAGATTTGGCTTGAGCAGCTTGAAGATCCCGTGACGGTCTGAGGTCTTACTCAGACACAATGCAAAGCATACATTTAAAGGTACCCAGATCATGATCAGTTGGTCTTACATTCTTCTCTGTCTGCAGAGGAGAATTCCATGGTTACTGCAACAACTGTGTTCAATATGCTCGACTCCATGTGGTTTGTTTAATAGACTTGATTGGGCTCTCTGTGCTAACTTTACGTCCTGTGCAGTAATTTTTTAGCATTTTATTATTAGAAAGAACAGACTCACCTCTTCTAAGAATAAGATTCAGATAGCATAAACTTTTCTGACTGACAAAAAGAAAAGAGAGCGAAGCAGGAACCTGTTTGCAGGGTGTGGTGGTCAGTGTTGCCAACCTGACAGAATTTAGAATCAGCTGGGAGAAGGGCCTCTGGACGTGCCTGTGGGGTGGTCCTGACTGCATTAAGACCGGAAGACCCGCCCACTGTGAGCCGCACCTTTCACTGACTGGGATTCTGGACTCGGTAACTGGAGAGAGGGAGCAGACCATCAGAGCGCATTCATCATCCTTCTCTGCTTCCTGGTGGATGTGCTGGGACCAGCTTCAAGCTCCTGCCTCCTGGATGGACCGTATGCACTCTTCATCTGTTAGCTAAAAGAAGCATTTCCTGGGGTCTGGAGAGACGACTCGGCAGTTAAGTGTACTGGCTGCTCCTGTATAGGACCCAGCTTCAGTTCTAGCAGCCAGCCATCCTTAACTCCAGTTCCAGGAGATTAAGTGCCCACTCCTGACCCTTTTAGCAAATTGTCTGTCTGTCTATCAATCAATCGATAAAAATAATAAACTCCTTCCCTCCCTCCCTCCCTCTCTCTCTCTCTCTCTCTCTCTCTCTCTCTCTCTTTCTTTCTTTCTTTCTTTCTTTTTGGTCTTTTCCAGACAGGGTCCCCCTGTTGCCCCAGCTGTCCTGGAACTCATTACATAGAGCAGGGTGACCTTGAACTCACAAAGATCTGCCTGCCTCAGCCTCCCAAGTGCTGGGATTAAAGGTGCACACCACCATGCCCAGCAACCCTTTCTTTCTTAAATTGCTTTTGTCGTAGTATTATATCTCCACAACATGAAAAGAAACTAAGAAAGAAATTACAATATCCCAGAATGAAGTGGTGGTGGAGACCCAGGCAGGTAAGCTCACCAAGTCTCCAGGGGCTGCAACATCACTTCTGGGAATGAGGCCACAGTTTCTTCCCTCCTTCCCTTCCTACCTCCTTGTTCAGAGCAAGCCTCTCAAAGGACGAACATTTCTGGCCCCACAGCAGAAAATGCTATCATTTGCTTCTTCCTCTTTTACTCCTTGGCCTTGCCCCAGCGACCTCTCCCTGCCTTGCACCCTGCAGCTGTCTCCATCCTCCCTGCCTCTCGAAGCCTCCAGGAGAGAACATGTGATGCGGTGTCTGCATACAGAGCCCTGTGCACAGCCGACCTCCGTGACCTTGTGGCACCCTTACCTACCTCCAGTCTTCTCAGACTCCCTCCGTCTCTCCCTCCCAGAAGCCTTTTCTGGCCCTAATGGGATGGACAAACTTCTTCAAACACAATTCTTTAGTTCTCTACAACGGCCTTTATAACCCTTACCCAGGCTTTATGATGGGTTGATTTACAGGGCTATCTGATTAATGCCTGTCTCCCTACTCAGCTAAAAATTCTATGAAGCCAGGAATTCTGCTTTGTTTCTGACCCTGGTGTCTGTCATACTGCCTGCAGAAGTTCTGTTCAAAAAATATTTGTTAAATGAAGAAAGAGGAAAACAAAGAGAACTAATGGTAACTGGACCATCAGATGTGCAAGGGATGCAATGGTCACAATTTACAAATTTAGACTTTTTTCCTGTCAGTTCCCATTTCTGGTGAATACTAGGTTCTCCCACAAAGGTGGACGGGGACACACTTCTAAGTTCCTTCTAGCTTATCTCCTGGATTCTCACTTCAGCCTTTCTTCAAGCCTCATTTTTCTTTGTTTTTTTTTCAAATAAATTTATTTTTATTTAACAAATCTAGACCCATGTACCCCCCATTCTCCCACCCCGCCAGAGCTCATGCACTCTGCCAAACATGCTTTTCATCTCTTTCTCAGTCTTTCTCAATATTCTCCATGTGGAAGTTGACTGTTTTGAGAAGTTCACTGTTTCAGTTCTTTGATGCAGTCCTTTCTGTTGTTGTTGTTGTTTCCAATATGCATTACGCCCAACTGCTTTGGACAAAAGCTCAGGGGGCCCTATACAAGAAATACTTACAACTAGGTAATTGTCAAGCCTCATTTTTCAACCCAGACAGTATGCATAGTAATCAAATATCTGCATTGCCTGAGTTAGCTATGATTTCAAACATCCTTATTTATGGGTCCCTCACTATTAGTGTGTCCCAATTTGGGACGCAAAAAAAAACATAGTTGCTGTGACATATGTCTCTGATTTAGAAGGTCTGACGTTCTGATGGATGGGTGAATGGATTGATGGTTAATAGAAGCATGCCTAATTACTTGGCTTGATGATAGAGAGGTGGGTGGACAGATGCTGGCCATTGTACATACATTGTACACTTGTTTACTTGTTCCAATAAGTGATGGTCTCCTCTAGGGACCCAGCCCTTTGTTTCTTTTCTAATTAATTGTTATAATTTTAGTGTTCACTACCGCCTCTGACAGGCTCATGTGTTTGCACGTTTGGTCCCCAGTTTGTGGGGGTGTTTTGAGAGGTTGTGCAAACTATGAGGAGAGCCTTTCTGGAGGAAAGGCTCTTGACCTCTGGGAAGTGGGCTTGAGGTTTTAGGGCAGTCTCACTTCCTGTCTCATCTCTGCTTCCTGTTTCATGGACATGTTAGGTGAGGATTCTCAGCTGTACACCTGTGTGATCGTGTGATACCTGGTGCTATTTGGGAAGTGCAGCCACGTGGTCATGCAATCATGGATGGATACATCTGCTACATGCTTGTACGAGCATGGGAACACCTGCTGCATGATCATATGGCCATGGAGACACCTGATACAGACGCGTATGACCATGGAGAGCCCTGTCACCATGTGGGGTGTGTCGCCGCTGTAGAGACACCTGCTGTCCTGTGTTTTCTGCTGTGATGGACTGTGTCCTTAAACCCTGAGCCCAAACAAGCCCTTCCTTCCACCAGTTGCTTTTATTTTATTTTTTGGTTTCTATGATGAGAAGAGTAATGGTTCCACTCCTGCAGTGACCATGTGTTATTCCCTTTCTTTTCAACTCCTGCAGCGCTCAGGTACTGGGGGAATGCTGTTTGTAGGTTAAGCAATATTTCAAGGAGTGTGGTGAGTTTCTGATGTAGTGCAGTATGCATTTGGGAGGAACTTACACAGAGCAACATTTGGTTAGAACAGCTCAATCACGTCCTTAACCATGATCAGAGTGTTACTGCAGCACCAAAAATGCCACATCTTGGAGCCTGGGACATGGCTCAGTCGCTAAAGAATTTGCCTTTCAAGTACAAGGACCTATAGAGCCCATGTTGTTCAAAACAGCTGTACCTGTGGCTTATGCTGGTGGTCCCAGCAGTGGGAAGATGCCAGGCAGATCCCAGGCACTCACTCACCGGCTAGCCTGGCCTACTGAGCCAGCTCCAGAGCAGAGGGAGGTTCTATCTCAAAAAGAAAGTGTAAGGTGTGTTAGGAAGCACGCCTGAGTTATTCTCTGGCCTCTACACATGCATGCCCACATACATGTGAACGTACACACACAAAAGGAATGAAGGAAATGATGCTGTGTGTCTTTAACCAATTATGAGAACAAAATGAACTCAAAGAAAAGACTAGACCCTAGTAACAGAAAAAAGACAAGAAACAGATGCAGTCTACAACTTCGCAGTCGATGCATCTAGATCCAGATTTGGGACAGTAAAGGCTCAAGGCTCTGATAAACAGCAAGGGTACAGCTTCCCAGCCCACAGTCGCCTTTAGATGAATGGGGAACTCTGTGACTAGGAAGCCAGAAGGAAGGTAGACATGAAGCCGTGTCCAGAGGACTTGGGAGCACAGCTAATGACTCATAGAATCCACTGGAATTCAGCAGATGAAAATTCAAGAGAAATGTATTTTCAAAGAGAGTCAAGCCAAGAACACTTTTTCCTGGTGCAAATTCTGGCCCTGGCTTGAGAGCAGGAATTAGGCTGGAGAAGTTTCACCAGGCTTAGGCAGAGCTTCTACCTCCACATGGACCTCCATCAAGGCCAAGAAGGCAGAGGAAAAGGGTGATCTTATAAAGGACGGAGCCAAGCGCCCTGGGGAGACCTAGACAGTGGTTCCTCCATGAACAGTTGAGTCTGGATTTGGCTAAAGAATGGGAAGCCATTCCAAGGCTAGATCACAGGTTTCGGCAGGGCAGGGACCAGCAGCTCCTGCATATGGCTCACCTGTGTGCTGCTAGAATCCAGTCACTGCTGTTCTGTTGTATCTTGACCACATGTGTGGAACTAGATAACATGCTAAAGATCACTTTAAGCAAAACACTAAAAACTGATGGGCCACTGGGGGTCTGAAGTTAAGAGGGATTTTCTTCAGGGACGAAACGAGCATCTTCAATAGGTTCAGCCAGTGATGAAATGAAATTTTCCACATTTACCAGCAACAGTGTCCCACACCTGTCTGTCAACACCCGTTGTGTCTTTTTTGCACACTGTAATCTAGACATAAAGATTACATATCTGAGCCCCCTTAAAAGTAAGGCCAACTCATGTCAACGGGAGGTACTGGGTATGGTTAAAGTATCTGATAGGGTAGAAAGAAATTGCCTTTATGAAACTCAACTCTATACATATGACTGTATGCCAGTAAAATTCCTTATGAAAGAAAGGTGCCAACATATAAGAGAAGTTCAAAGTCCAGGAAGGATTCAGAGAGGAGTGCGATTCCTTCTTGTGTTGCAAATCAAAAACAAACAAATGCCACAGCCCTACTTCAAAAATAAAAATTCTGGGCTGGGAAGAGGGCCCTTAGGTAAGAAAAAGCAGCTTCTTGGATGGGCATTCAGACCCATGTTCAAACCCTCAGTACCCACAGGAGAAGCCAGGCCTGGCCACACAGGGACCTGGATCCTCAGCGCTGTGGGGTGCAGGGGAAGCAGGGATGGAGGCTCACTGGGGCTTACTGGCTGCCAGCCTAGCTCCAGGCTCCCTGAGTGACCCGGTCTCAAGAGAGTATGGCAGGGTGATAAAGCCGGGCTCCTCTGGCTTCTGCAGGCCAGAGGTGCATACACCCTCTACAGGTGCGCACACTCACCCGTGTACAAGCCCCTCCCCCCAGTGCTGATAATATTCTTTACCACCCAAGTGTGCACTGTGTCTGCTTTGTGGACTCTCCACTTCCATGGCCCGTCCCAGGAGCCTCCTGCTGCCTCATAGAATAAATCAAAATTGTTGAGTCTTGTCAACCAAAGTCGGTTTCCCCCCAAGCAGACGGCAGGAGGCACAGAAGCCTATTTCAAACATAAAGCTCACCAGTCAGTACAAGCTGATTTTCACATCTGATTTCACTTCATGCCCAGACAGCCCAGTGAAAGTTCCTAACAATTAAGTTCAAATTTTTCGCATAGATTTGCATAGCCGGTTAATCCCACTGGTGAAATCTGAGAAGAGAAAACTCTGATAGTCAAGAAGGTCTTAAGCGAATGCCTCCCAGCAGCCTGTGCTGTTGATGGGTGATTCATAGCTGCAGCTTCTAGTGTTTCCCTTAAGGCAGGCAAATCCCCTTCCTTCTGAACTTTCTTTCACCTTCGTTTCTTTTTTCAAATAATGCTCCTCCTGATTCGTGGAGGGAGGACGTAATGTCGGTGTGGGGAATGGAGAATCCCTATGCAGAGAAACAGGACTGAAAAACAGAAGTGAGGCCGCTCTGCAGACCCCCAAGAGGCAAGCATCCCATCAGCGCCTTCTGCCCTTGGCCTGGACGTGATTTACACTTGTTTTCTCATCTGTTGAGGGCCGGGAGCAACACCCTCCATCATGAGCTGTTTTGCTCTCTCGGGTCATGTAGAGTTTTCTATTTGAGCATTTCCACTTCCCAGTGTGTCCTTCAGACCTTCTGCGAGGGGCGGGGGGAGGGAGACTGATGAAGTGTGCGCCATTTACAGGCTATGTCTTCCTAAATGTTCTGAGCTGCTGCTGCTGCTGCTGCTGCTGAGAACAGCAATGCTGCACGATGGAAGCTGGGATGTAGGAGTAAGACTCTGAGTGCGGCTGCTGAGAACCACAGACATGCTACAGATTCCCCACAGACACCAGAGCTGCCTTGATTTCTCATTCTCCATCTTATCTTTTATTTTTCCTTTTTGAGACAAGGTCTGTCACCAAACCTGGAACTTGCCGGTTGGGCTTGTCTAACTGGCCCCAAGTCCTAGGACACCCCCCCCCCCCCCCCCGTCTCTCATCACTGAGATTACAGGCCCAGGCTGCAGGACTCAGATTTTTATGTGGCTGCTGCAGATCCAAACTCAGGTCCTTAGGCTTGTGCATCAACTATTTACCAACAACTGAACCATCTCCTTCCAGCCTTGCCGTTGGGATTTTTTATGACCCCCGCCCTCCAATCCAGGAGCTAAAGGCTTGGTTGCTTGTGGTACTGTTGGAAGGTACATGCTTAAGGAGGTGTGGCCTATGGAAGGAAGAGATGTTATTGGGGCCATGCTATTAAGAAGGATATGGGGCCCTGCTCTCTCCTTTTCTCCTCAGTCTCTCTCTTTCTCTCTGGTATTGTGTCACACCAACAGGAAGTTGAGGAACACACCTATGAACCTCATTGCAAATCTGCAATGAGCAACTATTTAACTATAGTTTTTTATTCAGGTTAAATCACCAAATATTTACTGGGCATCAAATCTGTTCAGACACAGTGTTGACTATTAGTCAAATATGAATGATTCGGAGCCTCTCATCTAAGACGTACTGCCTAGTGAGGAAGCACAATTGCTATGAATAGGGGAGTCTTCTGCTTGTGGTCATCAGTAATAAGCCAAGATGGAAGACCCAAACGTGACTGGGGTGGCTTCCCTGGCTGTCACCATCAACAGCAAGTTTTACATGATCACACCCTCTACTTTCCATACAGCCATAGTAAGGACTGGAGATGCTGCTGATGAATAGCTCTGTAATCTTAGGTGGTAATTCCATCAGCTTCCAAACACCTCTCTGTCCTCTTCAGAGAACTGAAGCTTATGGGGCTGAAGAGATGGCTCAGTAGTTAAGAGTACTAGCTGCTCCTTCAGAGGACCTGGGTTCAATTCCCAGCACCCACATGGCAGGTACCACCCATGTGTAACTCAGAGTCCAGGAGCATTTGGAGCCAAGTCCTGGGTCACCCTCTTCTGACCTCCATGGGTGCTTCACAGCATGGGTACACTTATACACATTCAGGCAATATATTCACACACATAAAAATAAATAAAATATTTTATAAAATAAAAAAAGCTTCTAACAGTCTATCTTCAAGATGAACTCCAATCCCCTTTCTATGATTCTGTATAGTTATTTGTTTTCTGCCTGTCTAGTCAAAGCTTCTCAATAAGTAAGAATCTGGCAAGAATTAAAGTCTTTCAGGAATATTTACAGTGTTCACTGGGGACACTCTGTCACCGAGGGGAAATATGAGCCTTTGAGTCTGATTTTTCACAGCTCATCACTTGCTAGGAAGCCCAGAAGGCTGTGTAGCCGGCATGCACCCCGCAGGTGTGGACAGGGACTCTTCTTGCTCTTGCAGACAGGTTCAGGTGGATGAAAGCAAATACACGCCCTGACAGAGAACTGTACCAGTCTATGCCCATGCACTCACCCTCTGGAGAGGTTTGGGGCAATTTCTGAAAGTTTAGACTTGCAAGTACTGAGCCAGTAGAGGCTAACTGGAAGTCTAGATCCTCATCTAGTTCTACTGCTATGCCTGGCACCATCCCCTGCAGCAAGGCCATTCGCATATCTCCAGGGAGATGATCTAGAAGTCCCATGGCTACTAATGAAAGAAGAGCTTGTGGCCTGCGTAGCACTTAGAACAATTCTTTCTGCTACCTAAAAAGTTGCTCATACTCCCCAGGGCCAGGACTCAGCCCCAAATGCTGCCTGCTGGAGTCGCCCACCAGGATGACTGTGGCATGGGCATCCCACTGCCACCACTTCTGTCTGCTTCCACTACACAAGGGCCACAGCTGTGAATACATCTGATAAAGGTCACACACATAAATGCATGCATGTATATCCTAGGCTATGCATGTATATGGCTCATCACATGTACATACCTATTAGTTACTTCACATATGACAGATAAAACAGATCTACATGCATCCATATTAGTTACTTTTCTCATTGCTGTGATCAAATTGACCAAATAACTGAGCAACTTAAGGGATGAAAGCTTTCTTCTGGCTCCTGGGAGAGGGTATCGCTCTGAACCTGTCTCCGGGGTCCCCGTCCCAGAGGGACCGCACTCTTCCATGGCAGGGTGAACGGAGGGTCGTGTTTGCTTCTGCTCTGGTCCTGGCCGGACTTGTGGGCGGGAACCTAGGTCACAGGTGAGATGCCATAACGCGCCAGGGCAGGTACACAGCTCTACAGCTCTAGGGGTGTTCTGGCGCGGGGGCAGCTGGGAGAGGGTCTCGCTCTGAACCCGTCTCCGGGGTCCCCATCCCAGAGGTACCGGGGCGCGGGCTAGGTCACACGCACAATACCCCCCCACCGCACCAAGTGAATTGCTAAGAATCCAAGTGGTCTTCCTTTTGGAGAACCTTCAGAACAGAAAGAGAAGACTAACTTACGCTTCCAACATCCAATGTATACACAAAATTGAAAACCTGAAACCTAGGCAAGTCAATACACCATAAAAATAAAAAAAAATTAAAAAAAAAAGGAGGAGGAAAGGGGAAAAAAAAAAGCATCAGAAGGAGAAAAGCAAAACCATCCGCTAATATAGTGAAAAGTCGTTTGTGACTTGAACCACAAAAGGGAAACCCACATGCCAGGGACACGACGAAGGGACAACATTGGAAAGGCACAGGATACTCCCACACCAGGCCCTATCAAACCTGGAGGAGATAGCCACAATGGGATCCCCTTGGAGGAGACCCAAGGAACAGAGCTTAGACGAATAATTGCAGACATACGCAGAGAAATTAAAGAAAATAAAGAAGAAGTCATAGAACTAAAGAGAGAGAATGAAAAACTCAAAAAGGACCTAGAGGGATACAATGACAAACTTTGGAAAGAACTAAAGGAACAGAATGACAAACTCCAGAAAGAACTAGAGGGAGAAAAAAAC